>CM035153.1:175489503-176089503 GCA_020205615.1 Panax quinquefolius
TCGATAGTAATTACCCTTGTGAATAGTATTTACCTTCGTCGATAGTATTTACCTTCGTTAATAGTAATTACCTTTACCAGACGTCGAACCACTTGTCGTTTCACATTACGAGTGTCGAACCACTTGTCGTTTCACATTCTGACGTCGAACCAATTCGTCGAGCCACTTTTTCCTTTTCTTTGGCGGTCTTAAGCTAGAAATCTTCTATAAATAGAGGCTGGGGCTTCATTATTTTTTCACAATTCATTCAAGCTAGAGAGAAAAGTATAGAGAATAAGAGAAAGAAGAAGAGTTTTTTTTCTTACTGCTTCTTGCGATATTCAATCTCTACCAAATGTAAGGGGTGTTATTCTTTCTTATTCATGAAGAGAACTATTGTTATTCCATTGCTTATTATTCTGCATTGGAATAACTTTTATAAGTGGTTTACCCTATACTTGGTGACATTCTTCTATTATTACATTTGGAACATCACATGCATGTGTTTTTACAGGACTGGTTTCGCCTTTATTATTATTACATTTGGAACATCACATACATGTGTTTTTTACAGGACTGGTTAAAATCTTTATTATTACATTGGAACATCACATGCATGTGTTTTACACGGACTGGTTCCGTCTTTATTATTACATTGGAATATCTATCATGTGTTTTACACCGGATGCAGTTCCATCTTTATTATTACATTTGGAACATCACATGGGGTGTGAATTTCACGACACAGGTTCCGTTATTTATTATTACATTGGAATAACTTTTATGCATGCTGATTATCATCGCATGGTGATTTCTTTTGTTATTCCATTCTTTATTATACCCGATTGGTTAAAACTTTGACTTACATACTCCATGAAATTAGTAGAATATCCTTGATATTTGCGTTTCATCGATATCTTTTCATGGAAATATTCTTACGATCATTCTTGAATTTTACTCTACAAAACAATATCATGTTGACAATTTGGGCGTTAATAATTCACGGATAAAATAATTCTTGAACTTGTTTTATTGAATTCTTATATCATTGTCATCATCCTCGTATTTATATTTTTTTTAAAGTCAATACGTGGCACGTAGTGCATAGATGGACTTGGTATGATTATGACGAGAGACTATTGATTGTAATCATGGCCGTAATGTTACAAATGATGTGATAAAAATCCTCGATTAGTAGTAGTGCATTGATGGGCGATTGTTGGCATGATCATGACCATTAATGAATACACAAATATTCTTGGCGCGTGGTGCGTGAATAATTGTGGTCGTGATACTTAAAGAATATCCTTGGCCGTAGTGCGAGGTGATTCGATGATGTGAAATATTTATTAAAAGCTGAGTCTCGGCTATAAGCGATGATGAAAAACCTTTTAAAACCTAAAAGATAGTAGAAACTTTATTTTCTCTTGACTCTTTTAATGGATTGCGTATTCATTGCAGATTAAACTGGTTGTCTGTTGTATTTTATCGGTTTAACATTATTGAAGACTATTGATAATTTATTACGCATTATCTTAGTCATAATATTTCTTCTTGGGCTAGTTGAGCTCACCCTTTCTTTCACTTATTCTCTTGAAAAATGATAATATAAATTGGGGCGAGTCGGGAAACGAGTGATGGTCCCGAAGATAGCATTAGTAGTCCTCACTATTACGTAAAATAGTGTGATAATAATTGTAATGAGGACTTTTGTTTGAGTTTGTATAATATCTAGTAGAAGCGATATTTGTATTTAAACTCACGATTTATGTCCGTATTGTACCTGACAGTTATGTTAATAAGTTGTATTTAAATTACATACCATGTAAGTGTCGACCCCAGATGGGTGATGTATACCTAATTTTGGGGGCGTCACGGTTAGTATCGAGCTTAGGATATGATCCTGGCTAAGATGTGAGAATAGTACTAGGAGGGAGGCAGGGAATACCTTCGCTAGTATGACCTACCTAAGTTTATGTGATATTTTATTGGTTGGTGGGAAGATAGGGATAATTTGTTACATGTCAATTAACCTTTTGTTTTGTGGCGATGTCTGAAAATGACATCGAGAATGTTGAGAATTGCAATGGAGCACGAGCGATTGTTGATTCACCACATATCAATAATCGGGATAATGTGCATCGAGGAAAGCGTGAATCCTCATCAAACAACAACCTTGACCAAATGATGAATGATCAAATGTTCGGAGGCTTTATGCGATTTATCTGACAATGATGAGAGGCGACTCTGTCCAAAACGTGGGGTGGAAACACGGAAAACTCTCGGTGGTCCACATTAAACAATTTAAAGGCTGGGACCACCGGAGTTTAAGGGAAGCAAAACCCACTTACGGCGGAAGCGTGGATAAAGCATTACCAAGATATTTGATGTCTTGGGATGCTCAGGAAGCAAAAGGTTCCCTTTCTTGCCTTTATGTTCTTGCGGAGGCGGATTCTTGGTGGGAATCGGTAAAAGCGTACTCGACCAATTTGTCTCTGAAGATATCTTGGGAGAAGTTCGGGGAGTTGTTCAACGACAAATACTTTCTGAAAGTATTACGCCATGAAGGAGGTAGGAGTTTATCAAGTTGGAACAAAACAATATGGCCAGTAGTAATATCATGATACGAGGCAAAATTTGCGGAGTTATCACGGTTCGTCCCCACTTGGTGGATAATGAAGAGAATGGCGCGAATGTTTTAAGAGGTTTGAAGCGGGAATCGTCGACATCTTATTTCTCATAAAGCGTGTTTGTATTCGGATGTTGTAAATAGGGCTCGATTAGTGGAAGCGCGATAATGAGTCAACCTGACTAAAAGAAGCGGTAAGCAAAATTATAATACCAGCGAGAATAGTCATCGGTGGTGACAACAATAGCGTGGAGGAATCAACGGGCGGATATGGTAACCACCGGGTGGTAATCGAGGCCCAAAACAATAAGAATGGACATTTCGAAAAAGGAGATTCAACAATGATGGAAAGACGTCGACACCAAAGACCCGTTGTTAAGGAAGGAGAAAGACCACTATCGTATGCTTCAAATGCGGAGGAGAGGGACACATCGATCAAAGCTGCGTCATGCCGTCAAAGCGTGTTATAATTGTGGAAGAGAATGTCAACTTAGCTCGATTTTGTGGTTTCTGAAGACAAATTCAAATAGGATGGAGCACCAAAGCCGTCCCGAAAATTCAAAACCCATTAGTCTGAGGAGAGCATTTGTTGTGACCTCCCAAAGAAGCAAGGAATCCGAATGAGGTCATCACGGGTAAGCTTATCATAAACTCTAATGAAGTCTATACTTTATTTGATCTGGGTTCTACCCATTCTTTTATTTCTCCTACTTGCACTCATCGATTAAATTTGACTCAGGAGAAATTAGACTTTGACTTATCTGTGGAAACTCCGTTGGGAGAAACCTTCATTACATCCATTGTTTATAAGTCTTGTTTGGTTCAAATCGGTACCCTCACATTACACATCGATCTTATTTCATTAAAAATACTTGCATTTGGCGTGATTCTGTGGGATTGATTGGTTAACTACTTATCATGCAAAAAATTGATTGTTTTAAATAAGGTTGTTAGCTTTCATATTCCTAATCAACCTATTATCTTGAATTCAAACGACCAAACCATTAAAATCAATCACGGTCATCTCAAGCCATAAAGCTATTCGTTTATTGAAAAGCGGATGTCGAAGCTTTCTTAGCTCATGTCACGATTTAAATAAAAATCGTCGGTTTTAAGCGATATTCTATTGTTAATAAATTTCTGACGTATTCCCAGAAGAACTTCTGGCCTACCCCGGGCGTGAAATTGAATTTTGTATCGACCTTGAACCCGGTACAAAACCTATTTCCAAAGCCCCATATCGAATAGCTCTATTGAACTTGAGGAGTTAAAGACTCAACTGCGAGGAATTGTTAGACATTGGCTTTATTAAATCTAGTACTTCTCCTTGGGGTGCTCTGTTACATTAAGTGAAGAAGAAGAAAGATGGGAGTATCGACTTTGTATTGATTATCGGGAGTTGAATCACGTCACCATCAAAAATAGGTATCCATTGCCCCGCGTATTGATGACTGTTTGACCCGATTGCAGGAGCCAAATTCTTTTCAATTGATCTTCGTTAGGATATCACCAATTGAAGATTAGAACCGTGACATTCCAAAGGCGACTTTCGAAACTCGATGCGGGCATTATGAATTCTAGTCATGTCCTTTGGATTGACTAATGCTCCTCTTTGCCTTCATGGATATGATGAGCCAAGAGTATTCAAGGAATATTTAGATCACTTTGTGGTGCGTCTTTATTGATGACATCCTTATTTATTCCAAAAGCGTGAAGATCATGAAAGCAACACTTGAGGTGACACTCCAAAAGCTTAGTGAATATAAGCTTTATGCGAGTTGAAGAAATCACGAGTTACGGCGAAGAAGTAGCATTCCTTGAGCACGTGGTATCAAATCATGGAATATCTGTTGACCCAATGAAAGATTGAAGTTATTCAAAGCTGGAACAACCTAAATCGATGGCCAAAAATCGTAGCTTTCTCGGTTTAGTGGTTATTATCGGAGATTAAATGGAAGGATTTTCTCGAATCGCTATTCCATTGACTCGGTGACTCGGAAGATCTGAAGTTCGGTTGGAGGCGAAGAATGTGAGAAGAGTTTTCAAGAACTCGAGAGGAGACTTATTTGATTTTGTTACGACAATACCATCCAGCTCTCGGAGGATTTGTCATCTACAGTGATGCTTGAGCAAAGGGTTGGGATGTGTTCTCATGCACATGGAAAAGTAATAGCTTATGCCTCGCGACAACTCAAAGAATATGAGAGGAATTATCCTACTACTCGTGATCTAGAGTTAGCATTTGTTATCTTCTGCACTTAAAATTTGGAGGCATTACTTGTATGGGGAGAAAGTGGAGATCTTTACTGGATCATAAAAGCCTCAAATATTTCTTCACTCAAAAGGAACTCGACATCGACAACGACGTTGGCTTGAAGCTATTGAAAGATTATGATCATACCATCGATACCATCACCGGAAAAGAGCGTGGTGGTGGCGGCGCATTGAGTAGAAAATCATATCTGAAATCTGAGTGCGATATTGTCGTATGAAGGCCCATTTGTGTGACTTGCAAAGGATGGAGATAGAATTAAAGACTCGAGGGACGCGTGTGATGATAAGCGAGTATCTGAGTAGAACCGAACTTTAATTGATAAAGTTAAAGGCTGCTCAGCTACTGGACACGGAGGCGTCGTATTATGAGGAAGAAAGTCTGAAGAAGGTCTTATCTTAGGAAGCAAGAATCGATGAAGAAGGAATACTTGAGTCGACTCCGGACTTTGTGTTCTAACGACCACGATTTAAAGTATAATATCATGATGGAGGCACACAACACACCATTTGCAATCCATCTGGGATTACCAAAATGTATCATGATATTAAATCATACATTTTGGTGGAAGCGATATGAAGAGAGAGATAGCATTTGTTTATCTCAAGGTGTCTAACTTGTCAACGAGTTAAGCGGACATCAAGTACCAAAAGGTCCATTGCAACCACTTGAAATTCGAATGGAAGTGGGAGCACATTACCATGGATTTAGTTCTGGGTCTTCTAAGGTTTCTCAAGGCATTGATGCGATTTGGGTCATTGTTGATAGGTTGACCAAGTCTGCTCATTTCTTCTGCGAATCGAAAACTTATACACTTGAACGTCTTGCTCATTATGTACATAAACGAGATTGTAAGGCGCATGGTATCTTTAGGTATCCATAGTTTACGATCGAGACCCAGATTCACTTCACGATTTTGGGTTGTTTGCAAAAAGCTATGAGCACGGACTTACGATTTAGCTTCGGCATATCATCCTCGAGGCGGACGGACGATCGGAGAGGACTATTCAAACTCTTGAAGATCTATTAAGACTACTGTGTCCTTGATTTCAGGGAGTTGGGACAAGTTCTTACCATTGGTGGAGTTTTCTACTGACAACAATGATTATCAACAAGTATTGGCATGGCTCCATTCGAGCGTTGTATGGAAGAAAGTGTAGTTCTCGGTTATCTTTGGGATGAGGTTGGGTGAAGCAGCGTTGTTGGGACCGAGGAGTTGATGCGTATGACTACGGAAAAGATTGAAACGATCAAAATGACGTATAAAAACCTCACAAAATCGACAAAAGAGTTATCTTGATCTTCATGAAAGGGCGTGGAATTCGATATAGGAGATCATGTGTTGTTAAGAGTTGCTCCATGGAAAGGAGTTACAAGATTTGGAAAGAGAAAACTTAATCCTCGATTCATCGGTCCATTTTAATCCTCGATCGAGTAGGAGCGCTATGGCTATAGACTCGACTTTCTGCTTGAATATGTCTACGTGTTCATAACGTTTTTCACATATCTATATTACGTAAATATGTGAAAGACCGAACCATATTATTGAGTTAGAACTAGACGAAATAGCGGAAGATTTGGCGTATGAAGAGGTTCTGTTCAAATTTTGGATAAGAAGGAACATATTCTACGCTCGAGGTTATACCTCGAAATCGAAAGTTTTGTGGAGGAACCACGATGTTGAGGAAATGACTTGGGAGTTAGAATCTGAAAATGAAATCAAGGTATCCTTACCTCTTTGACATACCAGTCGTACCACTAATTTAGAGGTGAAATTTCATAAGAAGGGGAGGTTGTAAGACCCGACTTTTATAAATAAAGATGAATTTTTCTATAAATATTATTTTTGAATATTATGGAATAAATTTGATATAATATTATAGTTGTGGGTAATATTTATAAATTTTGCAAAGTATCTGAGTTGTTATAAAATATTAGTTTGGTGGGGAATATTCTTTTGTTAGGGAATATTAAATACAATGGCTCAATCATTGGTGGACCCCAATAAATTATTATCGGATTGAAAACGACAAAATATTTTATAAAAATAACTTGGCGGAGGTATTCTGAATTAAAGCTGTTGAACTACCCGGTGGTAAAAAATGCGATGTCTATGCATAGTTGCGTAGTAGCACACCGGTATTGATTATTGATCTTTACGTGAGAAGTCACTCACCTATATCTCGATTATTACTACGATAATTCTTTGCGTCATATCTCTTATATTATTGATTCAATTATTGTCACGATATCATCCATATAATATGTTATAATATTAAATCAATAATTGAGGCGACAAGTTATAAATGATTAATAATTGTTGAAAGATTAAATATGTGTTGATGAAAAAAAAATGATTTGTGGTAAGTTTGATTATTTTATGGGGGCTCGTATGTCATCATCTAATAGTAAGTCTCTTAAATCGATAAGTATTTACGCTTACCTTAAATCGATAATAAGTAGTAATTACCTTAAATCGATAGTAATTACCTTCGTCGATAGTAATTACCCTTGAATAGAACCTAATTTACCTTCGTCGATAGTATTTTACCTTCGTTAATAGTAATTACCTTTACCGGACGTCGAACCACTTGTCGTTTCACATTCTGAGGCGTCGAACCACTTGTCGTTTCACATTCTGAGCGTCGAACCGATTCGTCGTCGAGCCACTTGCCTTTTCACCACGCGTGGTGCTAAGCTAGAAATCTTCTATAAATAGAGGCCTAGGGCTTCATTATTTTCACGAATTCATTCAAGCTAGAGAGAGAAAGTATAGAGAGAATAAGAGAAAGAAGAAGAGTTTTTATTCTTACTGCTACTTTAGCGATATTCAATCTCTACCAAATGTAAGGGGTGTTATTCTTTCTTATTCATGAAGAGAACTATTGTTATTCCATTGCTTATTATTACATTGGAATAACTTTTGTATAAGTGGTTTACCTTATACTTGGTGACATTCTTCTATTATTACATTTGGAACATCACATGCGTGTGTTTTACACAGACACAGTTCCGGTCTTTATTATTATTACATTGGAACATCACATGCATGTGTTTTATCTGGGACTGGTTAAAGTCTTTATTATTATACATTTGGAACATCACATGCGTGTGTTTTACAGGACACAGTTAAAATCTTTATTATTACTGTTGGAATATCTATCACGTGTGTTTTACAGGATGCAGTTCCATCTTTATTATTACATTGGAACATCACATGCCGGTGTGAATTTCACGACGACTTTGGTTCCGTTATTTATTATTACATTGGAATAACTTTTATGCATGCGATCTATCGCGTGCGTGGTGATTTCTTTTGTTATTCCATTCTTTATTATACCCGGTTGGTTAAAACTTTGACTTATATACTCCATGAAATTAGTAGAATATCCTTGATATTTGCGTTTCATCGATATCTTTTCATGGAAATATTCTTGATCATTCTTGAATTTTACTCTACAAAATGATCATCGTGTTGACAATTTGGGCGTTAATAATTCTGGATAAAATAATTCTTGAACTTGTTTTATTGAATTCTTATATCATTGTCATCATCCTCATATTTATATTTTTTTAAAGTCATACGTGGCACATGTAGTGCATAGATGGACTTGGTATGATTATGACCGAGAGACTATTCGGTGTAATCATGGCCAGTAATGTTACAAATGATGTGATAAAAATCCTCGATGGCGTAGTGCATTGATGGATGATTGTTGGCATGATCATGACCATTAATGAATACACAAATATTCTTGGCCCGTGAGTGCGTGAATAATTGTGGTCGTGATCTTAAAGAATATCCTTGGCGTAGTAGTGCGGGGGGTGATTCGATGATGTGAAATATTTATTAAAAGTTGAGTCTCATTATATAAATGATGATGAAAAACCTTTTAAAACCTAAAAGATAGTAGACTTTATTTTCTACTTGACTCTTTTAATGGATTACATATTCAATTGCAGATTAAAGCGGTTGTCTATTGTATTTTATCGGTTTAACATTATTGAAGACTATTGATAATTTATTACGCATTATCTTAGTCATAATATTTCTTCTTGGGCTAGTTGAGCTCACCCTTTCTTTCAACTTTGTTCTCTTGAAAATGATAATATATTTGGGACGAGTCGGAAGCAGTGATGGTCCTGAAGATAGCATTAGTAGTCCTCACTATTACGTAAAATAGTGTGATAATAATTAATGAGGACTTTTTTTGAGTTTGTATAATATCTAGTAGGCGATATTTGTATTTAAATCTAGTTTATGTCGATTATTGCAGCGATATTAATAAGTTGTATTTAAATTTCATACCATGTAAGTGTCGACCAAGATGGGTGATGTATACCTAATTTTGAGGCGTCGCGACCCACAACATGACTCGGCTCATAATCATACCAAAAACTATCCATCAATTACGTTACCGAGGACTTTTGTCACATCATTTATAACAAGCCATGATTATACCGAATGATCCTCGTCATAATCATACTAAGTTCATCTATGCATCGTAAGCCAAAAGATAACATAATATAATACATGAGGATGATGACAATGACATAATAATTCAATAAAACAAGTTCAAGAATTATTTAATCCAGAATTATTAACGCCCAAATTGTCAATACGATCTTGCTTTGTAGAGTAAAATTCAAGAATGATCGGGAGAATATTTTCATGAAAAGATACCTGATGAAACGCAAATATCAAGGATATTCTACTTAATTTCATGGAGTATAGAAGTCAAAGTTTTAACCAACCTGGGTATAATAAAGAATGGAATAACAAAAGAAATCACCATGCATGCTTATTGCGATGGCATGTGTTATTCCAATGAATAATAATAACGAAACCAGTCAGTGAAATTCAATTCGATGTGATGATCCAACGAATAATAAATGTCGAATAATAAACAATGGAACCAGTCCGTGTAAAACACACGATGTGATATTCCAAATGTAATAATAAATGCGAATAATAAACAATGGAACCAGTCCTTGTAAAACACACGCATGTGATATTCCAACGAGAATAATAAAGAATGGAATAATGAAGAAGATCACCAAGTATAGGGGATTCAGCGTATACAAAGTTATTCCAACGAGAATAAATAAGAATGGAATAACATAAGGATTTCACCAAGTATAGGGTATCTTTATATACGAGTTATGTATAGAATTATCTGACTTTTACGAGTTATTCCAATGCGAATAATAATGAATGGAATAATGAAGTTCTCTTCATGAATAAGAAAGAATAACACCCTTACGGGTACAACAAATAATACCCCTTACCGTAAAAGACATTGGATATCAAAGTAGTGAAGTACCAGAATACTCTTCTTACTTATGGCTTGATATAACAGTGATTGACTTTAGCGGTTTGGTTACTTGAATTAGCATAACAGGTTGGTTAGGAATATGAAAGCTAACAACCTTACGAAAAGCATGATGAGTAGTTAACCAATCGATTCCTAAAATCACATCAAAGGAAAGTATTTTCAAAGAGATAAGATCGACAATAAGCGTGAAAATGTCGATTTGAATCAATAAGATTTATAAGCGATGGAGAGGTAACGAAGGCTCCTACTAACGACGTTTCAACCAATAAGTCAAAGTCTAACTTCTCCGGAGTCAAATTTAAACGTTGAACGCAAGCAAGAGAGATAAAATAATGGGTAGAACCGGTATCTTATAAGGTATAAACTTCACAAGAATTTATAATTAACTAACCCGTGCTAACTTCGTTCGGGTTACTCTCTTTTCTGGAACGGTCTTTGTGCCTCCATCCTAGCTGAAGTTGTCTTCGGTGAACGACAAAATCGGGTTAGGTGACCTTCTTTTCCACAATTATAACATGTTTTGAACGACATCGCGCAGTTTAGACTGATATGTCCCTCCCCTCCGCATTTGAAACATATGATAGGTGGTCGTTCTCCTTCCTTAACAACGGGTGCTGGTGATGACGTCTTTCCATCATTGTTGAATTTCCTCTTCTTAAAATGTCTATTCTTATTGTTTTGGCCATGATTACCACCGAAGTGGTAACCATTTCTAGCATGTTGATTCCCTTCACGCTTAATGTCACCGCTTCGATGACTGCTATCACTGGTATTATCATTTTGCCGGCTGCTCTCTTTTGGTTGGGTTGACTCACAATCGCGCTCCAGTAACTGAGCCTTATTAATAACATCTAAATACAAACAAAGTTTATGAGAAATGAGGTATTGACGTATCTCAGGTTTCAAACCTCTTAGAAACATCCGCGTCATTCTCTCCTCATTATTAACTAAATGGAACGCAAACCGGGATAACTCGGCAAACTTGGCTTCGTACTGCGACACGGTCATGTTGTTTTGCTCGAGTTTAATGAACTCTACCTCTTTCATGTGACGAATACTTTCTGGAAACTACTTGTCGTTGAACAATTCTTGGAACTTCTCCCAAGTCATCTTGGTCACGGCGGAGTTGAGTACGTTTTTATAGATTCCCACCATGTCTGCCTCTGCCGCAACATGAAGGTGGAAAAGGAACCTTTTGCTCCTCGGAGTATCCCAAGACATCAAATATCTTGCGGATCTGCTTTATCCACGTCTCTTGCCTTAAGTGGTTTGGCTCTCCAAAAAACTCCGGTGGTCCCAGTTCCTTGGCTAATTGCGGATGTCATTCAAGAGTTACCGGTGTTTCCACTGCATTTTGGACGAGGAGCCGCTCTTGCTTTTGATGTTGCATGAATTGCATGAAGCCTCGAAACATTCCATCGTTCATCATTTGGTCGATGTTGTTGTTTGCGTGAGGATTGTCGCCTTCACGATGCACATTGTCACGATTATTGATCTGTGGAGACTCAGCGGTCTCTCATGCTCCGATTGATGTTCTCAACATTCTCGGATGCCATTTTCAAATACTTCCACAAAACAAGGGTTAATTAACATATCACATATTATCCCTATACTCTAACCAACCAATTAAAAAACAAATAAACTTAGGTAGGTCATACTAGCGAAAAAATTCCCGCTCTCCCTTCTAGTTCTTATCTCACATCTTAGCCAGGGGATCATATCCTAAGCTTTGATACTGCAACCGCGCCCCCCCAAAATAGGTATACATCACCCATCTTGAGTCGCCAAATACATGGTACATAAATCAAATACAACTTAATTATACAACCGTATCGTGTAAAATACGACAAAACATAAGCGAGAGTTTAAACAAGAATATTGCCTTCTGAAGCAATATCCACTCTCAATGGAGTCCTCATAGGCAGTATCTACAAACTCAAATTCAGTCCTCATTACATTTATTATCACACTATTTAACGAAATAATGAGGACTACTAATCTTATCATCTGGATCATCACTCCGGTTTCCCGGCTTCGTCCCAATTATATTCTCATTTCTGAAGAGAACGATTGAAAGAAATGGTGAGCTCAATTAGCCCGAGAAGAAATATTATGACTAAGATAATCTGAGAATAAATTATCATTAGTCTTCAACAATGTTAAACCGATAAAATACAATAAACATCAAGTTTAAGCTGCGGTGAATAATGATCCATTAGAAGAGTTAAGTTGAGAATAAAACCTACTATCTTCTATGATTTAAAAATGTTTTCATCAATTTTTATCATTTGAGATCCACAATAAATAATCCACATCATCCCTCGCACTACTGACCACGGTATTCATTAGGGTCACGACCATAAATTATCCATTACCTACTGGGCGAGGATATTCGTGTATTCATCGATAATCAAGATCATGCCAACAATCGTCCATCAATGCACTATGGGACAATGAGGACTTTTATCACATCATTTGTAACATTACGGTCATGATTATACCGAATAATCCCAGGTCATAATCATACTAAGACCATCTATGCACTACAGGCCACAGATGACTTTCAAAAATATAAACATGAGGATGATGACAATGATATAAGAATTCAATAAAACAAGTTCACGAATTAATTTATCCAGGAACTAATAACTTCCAAATTGTCAACATGATACTTCTTTGTAGAATAAAATTCAAGAATGCTCAGAAGAATATTTCCATGAAAAGATACTAGATGAAGTGCAAATATCAATGATATTCCACTAATTTCATAGAGTATAGAAGTCAAAACTTTAACCAACTGAGTATAATAAGGAATGAAATAACAAAAAAAATCACCAGGCATGTGATAGATAGCACAGGCAGGTTATTCCAACAGAATAATAAATATGGAACCAGGTCCGGCGTAAAACACACAGACGGGATATTCCAACAGAATAATAAAGAATGGAATAACATAAGAATTTCACCAAGTATAGGGGAGTCCGCGTATACAGGTTATTCCAACAGAATAATAAAGACGGAACCGGTCCGACGTAAAAAGCGCCTGACGAGGATATTCAATGAGAATAATAAAGAATAGAATAACATAAGGATTTCACCAAGTATAGGGTATCTGCCGTATCTGAGTTATATATAGGGTATCTGGCAGATCTGAGTTATTCCAACGTAATAATAAAGACGGAACCGGTCCCACAAAAACGCGTCTGAGCAGGATATTCCAACGAATAATAAAGAATGGAATAACATAAGGATTTCACCAAGTATAGGGTATGTCGTATCGAGGTTATGTATAGGGTATCTGGCGTGATCTGAGTTATTCAACGTAATAATAAAGAATGGAATGTAAGTTCTCTTCATGAATAAGAAAGAATAACACCCCCTACTAGTAAAAGACCTTTGGATATCGAAGTAGTGAAGTAGCGAATACTCTTTCTTCTTTCTCTATAATTTTTCTCTAGAGTTTCATGGTGAATTCGTAAGAAATAATGAAGGAATGAGCTTATTTATAAAAGAATGGATTGAATAATGTAACTAATTCTGAGCGGTCTAGATTGATTTACTTTTAAGCGAGACGGTCCAGTTGATTTTTACTATTAAAACTTAAAGCAACGGTCCATCTTGATTTACTATTAAAACTTTAAACCAAATGATCCATATTGATTCACTATTATAACTTTCCACCAATCGGTCCATATTGATTCACTAATATAACTTCAACCAACGGTCTGAAAAATTAGCACATCTCCTCATGGAATAATATTGTACCCAAATACCCGAATGCACAATACTAGAGTGAATAGTAACTCGTGAATAGTAACTCATAAATAGTAACTCGTGAATAGTAACTTATGAATAGTAACTCGTGAATAGTACTCCGACACGAAAAGTTCTCCGAATACCCGATTGAACAATATAACCTCCAGACATCAATTATCATCTGAATAGATGTCGATTTCTACTAACACAAATAATCCCAACATAATGAAATTATCAAATTCATCTTTAATCAACACGAACTTATTCATCATTAATATTATAACTCACAATATTTAATATGTGACGCCCCCAAAATTAGGTATACGTCACCCATCTTGAGTCGCCACTTACATGGTACATAAATTCAAATACAACTTACTAATATAACTGTCGTGTACAATACGACATAAACTATGAGTTTGAATACAAATATTGTCTACTAGATATTATACAAACTCAAAAGGAGTCCTCATTACAACTATTATCACACTATTTCACGAATAGTGAGGGACTATTAATCTTATCCTCTGGACCATTACTTCGTTTCCAGACTAAATCCCATTATGTTCTCATTTCACGAAGAGTACAGTGAAAGAAAGAAAGGGTGAGCTCAACTAGCCCGATGAAAAATATTATGACTAAGATAATGCGAGAATAAATTATCATTAGCCTTCAACGATGTTAAACCGATAAAATACAATAGACAACCAGTTTAATCTGCGGTGGAATAAGCAATCCATTAAAAAGAGTCAGTAGAGAATAAAGTCTACTATCTTTTAGGTTTTAAAAGGTTTTCATCAATTTTTATCATTGAGACTCGACAATAAATAAACCACCACATCTAATCATCCTCCTGTACCACGGTCGAGGATTTTCATCAAATTATCAATGGTCATGACTATACCAAATCACCCCCAGTCATAATCATACCAAAAATTATCCATCAACGCATTACATGAGCCATCGAGGACTTTGTCACATCATTTATATCAAGTCGTGATTATACCGAATGATCCTGGTCATAATCATACTAAGTTCATCTATGCACGTAAGCGAAAAGATAACATAATATAACATGAGGATGATGACAATGACATAATAATTCAATAAAACAAGTTCAAGAATTATTTAATCCATGAATTATTAACGTCCAAATTGTCAACACGATCTTCTTGTTTAGTGAGAGTAAAATTCAAGAATGATCGGAAGAATATTTCCATGAAAAGATATCTTGGATGAAACACAAATATCGAGGATATTCTACTAATTTCATGGAGTATAAAGTCAAAGTTTTAACCAATTGGGTATAATAAAGAATGGAATAACAAAAGAAATCACCATGCATGCGGTGCTTGGCATGATGTGTTATTCCAACATAATAATAATAACGGAACCAATGTCGGGTGAAATTCACCTCAAGCGGGATGTTCCAACAGAATAATAAAGATGGAACTGGATCCGGTGTAAAACACACGAATAGGATATTCCAATGGAATGATAAAGATTTTAACCGGTCCGGTGTAAAACACACGCATGTGATGTTCCAACGTAATAATAAAAAGCGGAACCGGTCCTGTTGTAAAACACGAGCGAGGATGTTCCAATGTAATAATAGAAGAATGTCACCAAGTATAGGGTAAACCGCGTGTATCTGAGTTATTCAATGTAATAATAAGCAATGGAATAACATAAGGATTTCACCAAGTATAGGGTAAATCAGCGTATACAAAGTTATTCAAATGAGAATAATAAGCGATGGAATAACATAAGGATTTCACCAAGTATAGGGTATGCCAGCGTATCACGAGGTTATGTATAGGGTATGCCACTTTTACAGGTTATTCCAACAGAATAATAATGAATGGAATAACAGAAGTTCTCTTCAAGAAGAAAGAATAACACCCTTACAGTAAAAGAACTGAATATAGAAGTAGTGAAGTAGCGAGAATACTCTTCTTCTTTCTATAATTTTCTCTCTATAAACTTCTCTATAATTTCTCTCTAGAGTTTCAATGAATTAAGTAAAAAATAATGAAGGAATGAGCTTATTTATAGGAAAATGGAATGCATAAGAACTAATCCATGAACGGTCCAGATTGATTTACTTTAATCGGCGGTCCATATTTAAAGAAAAATCTTTTAAATAAAATATAATATATTCTATTTATATAAAAACATTTTACTATGCAAACACTATACAATACTATGCAAAACACTATTATCAAAACACTATGCAACACTATGCGTAATAAAATATAATATATTACATTTATAGAATAACTTTAATAAAGTATTCTATTTTATATAAAAGATGTTTACGCTTTATTACGTTAATAATACTGAATAAAACAAAAGCGTCATTATCGCTATATAATAATTCATATTATTAATCGACAATAATGGAATCAAACCGAGTGACTTCTCACATAAGCATCAATAATCAATACCGGTGTCTTACTTATGCGAACCACACGTATTCTTCGTACTTTTACTACCGAGTAGTTCAACGAATTAACCAGGTAAAACTTCCGCCGTTATTTCAATAAAATATTTTTGTAAGCTTTCTCGATCCGACAATAATTACATTAGGGGTCCACCAATGATTGAGTAGTTGTCATTTAATATTCCCTCGCTAAACCAAATATTCCCCACCAATCGAATATAATATAACCACTTGCATACTTTGCAAAATTTATTAATACTACCCACAACTATAATATTATCTCAAATTCACACCATAATATAAAAAATTTATTTTGACAAAATTTAAATCTTTATTAATAAAATCTGGGGTCTCACAATCTCCCCTCCTTATGGAATTTAACCCCGAGAAATTAGAATGCGATACTGGTATGATAAAGAAGTGAGGATACCTTGAATACCTTTATCGTTTAAAATATTAAATTCATCTTTGAAATCACGCCAAAGCTATTCATTAACAATTCATCTTTGCACTACAAAGCTAAAGATATACAAATCAGAAACCAATAATGCTAAGACGCAGCCTTAATAGTATCACGACCACGAATTATCCATGCACCAATCGCCAAGGATATTCGTGTTTTCAATCTGAGTATGATTATCTTAGAACAATCCTCAGTCATAATCATACCAAGTCCATCTATGCACGTAAGCCACGTATTTGACTTTGAACGCATCCATGAATTAATATTTCATTCTTTGAGACTCATTTCAATAATTAATCCACATCATCGAATCATCCCCGCACTATAGGCGAGGATATTCATTAGTATCACGCGACCACAAATTATCCACGCACTACGGCCAAAGATAATTGTGTTTTTTCATTACTGATTATGATTATGCCGAACAATCCACAGTCATAATCATACCAAGTCCATCTATGCACGTAAAGCCACGGATGACTTTGAACACATCCATGAATTAATATTTCATTCTTTGAGACTCACTTTCAATAATTAATCCACATCATCGAATCATCCCTGCACTACAGGCCAAGGATATTCATTAGTATCACGACCACAAATTATCCATGCACTACGGCCAAAGATAATTGTGTATTCACTAGTATCACGACCACAAATTATCCATGCACTACGGCCAAAGATAATTGTGTATTCATTTACGGTTATGATTATACCGAATGATCCGTGGTCATAATCATACCAAGTCTATCAATGCACTACGGCTAAAGATGACTTTTAACATAATATAAACATGAGGATAATGATATAAAGAATCAATCAATCACTTAATAATCTCATAATCTAATAACATTAATATTATAACAATATTTTAATCACTTCTTAAATTTATAAACAATTTATCTCAATTGTTTACGCTTTACCATATAATGCATTTAATCATTCAAAAATGCCATACTCATAAAATATCATCACCAATTATCAAATCCCTCATCAAAAATATGCATATATTCTATATAGGATTCTCTAGCCATAAAATCCTATTTTCAACTTTGTTACTTCACATAACATATTTAACTCATATGTTCAGTAATTAAACTATTTTCATGAAAAATACCAAATTAGTCCCAAAATATTTCTTTTCTGGGATTTAGCATAATATAGTCCCATAATGAAAATATATTTTTCTCGAATTTTAAAATTCATTTACTATTTTTTAAAAATCAATTTCTAATTAATTCCTTAAGAAATTAGCTACCTCAAGTTTAACTCCAAAAATTCCCAAATCTTGGCAGGACCTTACACATGTTAACGTGAGCTTCTAGTTTAAATTTCATGGTTATCGGAGTTATAGAACTCCGATTATAGCGTTTTTCGTCGAAAAAACCTAAATATTGAAATAGTCATAACTTGCTTATTTTAAGTCAGAATGAGCTCATTTTTGGACAGGAGATACTTTATACCATATACCTTCATGTCCCAAAAGGCCAGAATTTTTCTCATAATTTAAGTGGCCGAAACAGCCTCTCTAAATCATGGCCAGAAGCTTTTTCGATTTTTGCAGCTTTGCACTCCTTTGCTAAAATCAGTCCCCACAAAAATCTACAACACCTTTTCCAGTAATTCCACTTGTATTAGTTAGGTAACTCATAGATCTAACTCTAGGACTTGACCACATTCAAAAATTCAAAATATAATAAGAGATATAGTCAATTGAATTTCATGTTACGTTTTTCACCAAAATCTGACTTTCAACTCTTTGTGATTTCTAAGAAACTTTCATGTTTTCACATACTAACCAACATAACTCACCATAAAACTTACTAATACTTCATATACCCATGATTTTCATTATTCCAATGCTTTTATTATGACTTTCAACATAAACCACGTAAACTGTTCATTTTAATTGAAGAAATATTTGAGGGTTTAAGAAATGGGTTTTTTATCTTTGAAAATCAATACAAAATTAGATTTCACGCTCTAGGGTAGGCTAGAAATCTTCAAGAATACGTCAAGAAATTTATTAATGATAGAAATATCATTCAAAATCGCTACTCTTATCCAAGACTTGGATAATACGTTACATTGATACCAACCGTGACTTCTATCCCTTAACCTAGATAGCCCTCACAATGATACCTATAAACTTGCCATCTTCATTCACGATGTAAGCCTCTGAAAAAGTCCCGCTTTGGTGCATTCCACACAAGAAGTCAACAACGAAAGGTTCGAGCTCTTTACTTATGGCTTGATATTACAATGATTAACTTTAGGGTTTGGTTACTTTGAATTCGTATAACAGGTTGGTTAGGAATATGAAAGCTAACAACCTTACTAAAAGAATAATGAGTAATTAATCAATCGTTTTCAAAAATTACCTCAAAGGCAAGTATTTTCAAAGAGATAATATCGACAGGTAACGTGAAAGTGTTTATTTGAATCAACAAGATTTAAAAATAGTAGCGGTAACGAAGGTTTCTCCCAACGAAGTTTCAATAGATAAATCAAAGTCTAATTTTTTTTCGGAGTCAAATTTAAACATTGAACACAACTAGGTAGAATAAAAGAGTGGGTAGAACTTGTATTGAATAAAGTATAGACTTCGCAATAATTAATTTACCCGTAATAACCCGTTCGGTTTCTCGACAAACGCTCTCGCTTAAATTAACTGAGTTTGACTTTTATATAGGTACATTCCACCCTTAAGTGCTTCTTCACATTCTCGATCCATGATTTGAATCATTATTCTCCGATCCATATCGAATTCGGGTTGACCGCTATGCACGGGTAATTCCGAATTCGATGTTGGTTCTCTCAATTCTTGTCCAAAAGCAAAGTCCATTTCATCTATTTTGGCTTTATTGGATCTGACATCTTTTTCTACACTATCAACGCGTTGTGCGCTTTTTACCCATGCATCGTCTATTCTCCTTCGTTCGATTGTTTCTTCTTTTCAAATGATCTTTGATTTTTAAATTCTCGATTCCAACTTTAATATCTTACACCTTGCCAAAGCGTGATTTTGTTCGAGCATCACATATCGGGTAACCCAATTTTGAATTGTTGTATCCCTTTGTTCCACACGACCGTTTGCCGTTCTTCAACTTTGTTCTTCTAGTTCACGAACACGATTTTGTAATTCTAAGTTTTGATCATAAATTTCTTAAACAATTCTCCTCGGTTCCTTCTTCTTCCTCTTCTTCCTCTTCTTCCTCACTTTCAATACGCTACCTCAAGCATTAAGCTCGGTGCAACAATTAGTTCTTCATTCACTACGTGGATATCTCTAATTTGTTCCTCATCTGACACTGCATTAACCTGATTAGTGATTAAAGGTGTCACAATGGTCACATTCACTCCATTGTGAATATTTTCAGCTGCCATTTCCAAACACTGCCACAACACAAGGGTTAATTAATATATCAAATATTATCCCTATACTCGACGTGACCAATTAAATACCAAATAAACTTAGGTAGGTCATACTAGCGAAGGAATTTCCGTCTCTCCCCTCTAGTTCTTATCTCACATCTTAGCCGTGGATCATATCCCTAAGCTTTGATACCAATCGTGACTCTCGACACCAACTTGTGTCAAGACCTCACATTAGTACTGTCATCCACCCACCGAAAGGCGGCGTCCCTACGGAGAGTCCGGCTTTTTGCATCCCCCATCAACAGAAGTCACCAAATGAGGCTCGGGGCTCTTCACACTTATGGCTCGATACCAACCGTGGCGCCCCCAAAATTAGGTATCGTCCACCCATCTTGAGTCGCCACTTACATGGTACATAAATTCAAATACAACTTACTAATATAAGCATAGGTATGCAATACGACATAAACTATGAGTTTGAATACAAATATTGTCTACTAGATATTATACAAACTCAAAAGGAGTCCTCATTACAACTATTATCACACTATTTCACGAATAGTGAGGACTATTAATGCTATCCTCTGGACCATTACTTACGTTCCCCGACTCGTCCAAATATGTTCTCATTTCACGAAGAGACGGTGAAAGAAAGGGTGAGCTCAACTAGCCGAAGAAATATTATGACTAAGATAATGCGAGAATAAATTATCATTAGCCTTCAACAAAGTTAAACCGATAAAATACAATAGACAACCGGTTTAATCTGCGGTGGAATAAGCAATCCATTAAAAGAGTCAAGTAGAGAATAAAGTCTACTATCTTTTAGGTTTTAAAGGTTTTCATCAATTTTTATCATTTGACTCGACAATAAATAAACCACCACATCTAATCATCCCTGTACCACGGTCAAGGATTTTCATCAAATTATCAATGGTCATGACTATACCAAATCACCCCAGTCATAATCATACCAAAAATTATCCATCAACGCATTCACAGCCACTTGAGGACTTTGTCACATCATTTATATCAAGTCATGATTATACCGAATGATCCTGGTCATAATCATACTAAGTTCATCTATGCATCGTAAGCCAAAGATAACATAATATAACATGAGGATGATGACAATGACATAATAATTCAATAAAACAAGTTCAAGAATTATTTAATCCATGAATTATTAACGTCCAAATTGTCAACATGATCTTCGTTTTTAGTAGAGTAAAATTCAAGAATGATCGAAGAAGAATATTTCCATGAAAAGATCTTTGGATGAAACGCAAATATCAAGGATATTCTACTAATTTCATGGAGTATAGAAGTCAAAGTTTTAACCAACCGGGTATAATAAAGAATGGAATAACAAAAGAAATCACCACGCATGCGGTACTTACATGTATGACGAAGTTATTCCAACATAATAATAATAACGGAACCGGTCGGTGAAATTCACCGCAAGCGGATGTTCCAACGAGAATAATAAAGATGGAACCGGATCCGGTGTAAAACACACGAATAGGATATTCCAATGTAATGATAAAGAGCGGAACCGGTCCGGTGTAAAACACACGAGCATGGATGTTCCAATGAGAATAATAAAAAGCGGAACCGGTCCTGTAAAACACACACGCATGGATGTTCCAACGAGAATAATAGAAGAATGTCACCAAGTATAGGGTAAACCGCAGTATCTGAGTTATTCCAATGAGAATAATAAGCGATGGAATAACATAAGGATTTCACCAAGTATAGGTAAATCACAGATACGAGTTATTCCAATGTAATAATAAGCAATGGAATAACATAAGTTTCACCAAGTATAGGGTATGCCAGCGTATCTGAGGTTATGTATAGGGTATGCCACTTTTACAGTTATTCAATGTAATAATAATGAATGGAATAATGAAGTTCTCTTCAAGAAGAAAGAATAACACCCTTACCGTAAAAAGAACCTAATATAGAAGTAGTGAAGTAGCGAGAATACTCTTCTTCTTTCTATAATTTTCTCTCTATAGCTTCTCTCTATAATTTCTCTCTCAGAGTTTCAATGAATTAAATAAGAAAATAATGAAGGAATGAGCTTCTATTTATAGGAAAATGGAATGCATAAGAATTAATCCATGAACCGGTCCAGATTGATTTACTTTAATCGTGACGGTCCATATTTAAAGAAAAATCTTTTAAATAAAATATAATATATTCTATTTATATAAAAACATTTTACTATGCAAACACTATACAATACTATGCAAAACACTATGCAAAACACTATACAACACTATGCGTAATAAAATATAATATATTCTATTTATAGAATAACTTTAATAAAGTATTCTATTTTATATAAAAAGATGTTTCGCTTTTATTACGTTAATAATAATGAATAAAACAAAAGCGTCATTATCGCTATAATAATTCATATTATTAATCGATGATAATGGAATCAAACCGGTGACTTCTCACATAAAGCATCGATAATCAATCTGGTGTGCTTCTTGTCAACCACACGTATTCTTCGTACTTTTACTATCGAGTAGTTCAACAAGAACCACGGTAAAACTTCCGCCGTTATTTCAATAAAATATTTTTGTCGCTTTCTCGATCAAATAATAATTACATTTAGGGGTCCACCAATGATTGAGCCGTTGTGCGAATATTCCTGCTAAATCCAAATATTCCCAACCAATCGAATATAATATAACCACTGCATACTTTTTGCAAAATTTATTAATACTACCCACAACTATAATATTATCTCAAATTCACACCATAATATAAAAATTTATTTTGACAAAATTTAAATCTTTATTAATAAAATGGGGGGTCTCACATAATAACCAGGTTGTTCCCGGAAAGAGGGGCTTTCCAATAAGGATTTCTCCATATTGGGCCTTGATTAGGTTACCAAACCTCTCCTCGATGTAACTTCTGACATTGTAAATATTATAATTTAATAATATGAATAACTTTTGTAAGACCCCGAATTTTATGAAATAAAAGTATTCAATTTTTCTTATAATTACTATTCAAGAAATGGTTAAATTGATAAAAGTTAAAGTTAAGGGTGATATATGAATTTTTTCAAAATACACAAGTGGTTATAAAATATTCATTGTTATCGGGAATATTCGTTTGGTCGTGGAATATTCTTTCCGTAGGGAATATTAAATGCGGCATGACAGATCATTTTTGGGCCCCATAATGTAATAACCGCTTGGATGAAGAAAACGACAAAATTAAGTTTTTATAAATAACGACGTAATCGTTATGCAATTAACATTGTTGGAATACCCTTTGGTAAAATAAAGTAATACGCGTTGTTGCACAAGAAGATACCAGACATTACGAAGATTTTTGAATTATTGATTCTTACGTGAGAAGGCACTACTCAATAATTGTTACAAATGATTACTTTATCAATATTTTATTTTATTGATTCAATAATTGCTTGGTTGATATTTTATTATTGTTGTTCAATAATTATCACCGCATGAGATTTCCCATTATCGGATCAATAATTCATATTATTTGAATAATATTATTAGATAGCATTATTGGCAATGTCTAGAAAGTTACATCAAGGAGAGGTTTGGTCACCTAATTGCGGCCAATGAGGAGAAATTCTTATTGAAAGCCCTCTTTCCTGAGGAACCGCTCGGGTTGTCATTATTGTGATTTTGTAATATTATTTGTGAATAATTAGTTATTGATTTATATGATAAGAAAATATTTATTTGATGTGGATATAAATGATGGATTTATTTATGTATTTATAAGTGAAGGAATTAAAGATGAGGTGTTTTATCAAGATTTTGTCGAAATGGAGAACAAAATATGGGATTTTCGTAAAAATTAGTTTATTACTTGATTTTGTAAAATCCATAACTCTTTGTGTATAATGAGTTAAGAGATGAGCCATATATCAAAAGAAAGCCCTAGAAGTAAGCTAACTGTAGAAATTTGAATCACCCAAAATTTCTTTGTAGATATTTCGTGGTGAAATTTTGAATGAAACTGGTCCGAAGGACTAATAGTCCGAAAAATCGTTGTTCTTCACTATATTAAGTGAGTTATAAATTTTGATTCGACCGTTGGATCGTTGTAATTTTTGGATATGTTATATATATATAAGTTGAGTATATGTCCACAAATTTTGAACCGTTAAAAATGAACGTATGATTTGTTATGAATTTTAAGAGGTAACTCGATTCTAAAATTAGGTTTTGGTGGAAAATTCTAGAATTGAGTGGGCGCCACTCTTGGTTGTTGGGGAAGATGGCTGATTTTTGGTGGGTGGAATAGTAGCGGTAAAAGCCATCAGAGTTCTGAGTTAAGTCTGCCTTGGCGTCTTAACATTTTCCTATAAATAGAGGGCTAAGTTAGAATTGAAAATCACACCGAAAACAAGTTTTCTCTTTTCTCTCTATATTATCGAGTATATTCTTGTGAGTATTTTGAGTATACTTTGAGTATTGTTAGATTGTGCAAAGTTCCTTCAAAGACTATATCCTGTTTCAACTAGAAGTCTTGCCTTTCGAGGTAAGGGATGTTATTTTCTTCTCGGATGATATTATTTCTTCAATATCATTATCTTTGAAATATTGGTTGGAACTTTTTATCAAATTTGGAACTTTTTCATGTCGGGGGTTACTTATTCATGAGTTCCTATTCACGAGTTACTATTCATGAGTTACTATTCACGAGTTACTATTCACGAGTACTATTCATGAAGCGTGAAGATGTTTTTTTGTGGAATTTCTATCTTTTGGTGTCGAAGTTACTATTCACGTATACGGCACTATTCACGATATCTGACCTTTATTCAATTCAGAAAAATGAAAATTTTTCTTTTCGTCTAAAATGTCTATTCGGATACTAGCTTTGATTGTATCCATGTTTTGATCATTCTTGAATTTTACACCACTATGATTATTTTTGAGGTATTTTTTGACGTGGATAAAACCAATGCAAAGATGAATGATTTCTCAAGAATATCTTTGGCACAGTAGTGCAAAGATGAACAGTGTTTAAATGAACATGACCAACTGATGAATATCTTTAGCCAAGAGGTGCAAAGATGAATTATTGATGAATATCTTTTGCTCGTAATGCAAAGATGACTGTTGTTGAATATCTTTAGCCTGTAGTGCAAAGATGAATTATTGATGAATATCTTTGGCTTGTAATGCAAAGATTACCCGTTGTTGAATATCTTTGCTTTGTAGTGCAAAAAGATGAATTATTGATGAATATCTTTGGCTTGTAATGCAAAGATGACCCGTTGTTGAATATCTTTAGCAGAAGTGTGTAAAGATGAACTGTTGATGAATATCTTTGGCCGTGGTGCAAAGATGAATTTATTAGTATGATTATGAACAGGAACTGTGATTTGGTATAACCATGATCTTTGATGTTTCAGGTAAAGACAAGTGATGAAAATTATCTTTGTCTTGGATGAGAAGAGGAATTTAGAATCACAATTATGATTATGAGTTATTCATATGATTGTGGAAAGGAACTGTTGATTGATGTTACAGGGATAAAATATTGTTGGTGGACTTTTAACGTGGAGAAGACAATAGACTTTATAGTCTATTTGACTCTTTTAATGGATTGCTCCGTTCCCTGCAACTATGGTTGAAAAGTTTTATCATCTACCATATGTTCTAAATCTCTGATTCATTACTGATGAAGACTATTGATAATTTATTTATCTTTAGTCATAATATTCTTTACTGAGCTAGTTGTGCTCACCCTTTTGTTTCACAATTCCTTTCGTGTAATAAAAGTGTAGTCAATTCGAGCGGGGATAGCGAGGAATAGAGTGGTGGTCTATAGATGTTGAGGTGAGGCGAATTTAACTTGGAAGGGTGTTTTTTCACTATCATACAAGATGTCTAATGACATACAACCTCGTGTTATCATAAGACATGGTTGTGCTCATCCACTTCTTTGAGTATATTTACAAGCACTACCTATATAATCTTGGTGTTTGTTTGGAGTATAATACCCAATTAGAGACAGTGGAGATAATGATATGTCAAGAGAAGACTCACCATTGGGAAGAATATGATAGTAATCTTCTCGTTTTTCTTTGGGGTTTATTGGGTCAACCAAGGATAATTACGTATATGATATCTACCATAACCTAAAAGCATGGCCTCCCATGTATGAAGGTTTCCTTGAGCACTTCCCAAAGATTCTAATTTCTAAAATAGTTTTTGACTATACCTTTATGTAAGGTGTCATTGTGACGTGCTACAGTTGGTATATATTTGTATCCAAACTCACAGCATATGTGTTGTTGTATTTTGCACGACAATTGTTGTAATAAAGTTGTAGTTGTTTTTCGTACCATATATTTGGCGACTCAGAATGGGTTGGATGGAATGGACCTATTTTGGGGTTGTCACAACTTTGTCGTCTCAATTATTGATTTAATAACATATCATATAATGCAGATGATACTGTGATAATAATTGGATCAATAATATGAGAGATATGATGCAGCAATTACTGTAGCAATAATTGAGTATAACTGACTGATTTCTCACGTAAGCATCGATGTCAATCTGCCGTGCTTCTTATGCAACCACGCCAGCATATCAGTACTTTTACTATCGGGTAGTTCAACAGTTTTAACAATAACACCTCTGCCGTTATTTATAAAATATTTTTGTCGTTTTCTCAATCCGACAATAATTCCGTTGCGGGGTCTACCAATAATTGTGCCGTCGTACGAATATTCCCCGACAAAAAGAATATTCCCCGACCAATCGAATATTTTATAACAACTTGCATACTTTGCAAAATTTATAAATATTACCCATAACTATAATATTATATCAAATCCACACCATAATTTTGAAAAAAATATTTCGAGAAAATTAAATCTTTATTCGTAAAATCTGGGGCCTCACATGTGACGCCCCCAAAATAGGTATACACCACACCCATTCTGAGTTGCCAAATACATGGTACAGAAAGCAAACTACAACTTCAATAATACAATTATCGTACAAAATTCGACAACACATACTGTGAGTTTAAATACAAATATTGTCTTCTAGAAAATATCCACACTCAAATAAGTCCCCATTATAATTATTCATACACTATTTTACGTAAATAGTGAGGATCTGATAAAAACATCTTTCTAGAACTATCACTCCATACCCCACTTTCGATCCTCGCTATGTTCTCACCTCCGAGAAGAAAAATGGAACAAAAAGAAAAAGGGTGAGCTCAACTAGCCCAGTAAAGAATATTATGACTAAGATAATATAAAACAAATTATCATTAGTCTTCAATAGGGAAAAATTTGATAAAACACAATAGACAACAAGTTTTAGATCAAAACTACAGCGGAAACAACAATCCATTAAAAGAGTCAAGTAGAGAATGAGTTCTACTATCTTCTAAGATTTAAAAGCCCATCATCAATATTTTATCCTTGTAACAACAATCAATATACATCTTTAATCGAATATTCATCTTTGCACTACAGGCCAAAGATATTCATTTGTATCACTAGTTGGTCATGTTCATCTCAACACTTGTTTATCTTTCTACTACGGGCCAAAGATATTCATCAGTTAATTATTCATCTTTGCACTACAGGCCAAAGATATTCAATAATATCATCATTAAGAACTGAGGATGATGAAAAATATTTTAGAGAACGAATCCAGTGAGAGAGAAGGACAAATATTAGGGATTCGTGTTACACTTTATCCAAGATCACTAATACTTCATAATAACCAATTTTGAAGCAGAATTCAAAAATAAAGATCAAAACATGGATACAATCAAAGATAGTAACCATAAAAGACATCTGGGACGAAAAGAAAAATTCCATTTTTCTATGAATAAAGGCCAGATATCGTGAATAGTAATCCCACACAAAAGTTTCAAATTTGATTAAAAGTTCAAACCAATATTTCGATAATGATATTGAAGAAATTAATATCATTTCGAAAAAAAATAACATCCCTTACCTCAAAATAACCGCATTTCTTTTGAATTTCTGATATAGTCTTGTGAAACTTGCACCAAATATAGCAACTCTCAAAGTATCAAAATACTCACAAAAATACGCTCGACAATATAGAGAGAATGAAAACTTGTTTACGGTGTGATTTTCAATTTCTAACCTAAGCGTCTATTTATAGGAAAATACTTAACGCATGAAAGGAGACTAAAATAATAAAATATTTTTTTTCTTCCATTCTACGACACCTCAATTGAAACATCAAAGCCCACCCAAATCGAAAATTCCCAAAGAAATTTCACATGTTTATAACACAAGTGGGTCTCACCCATAATTTAATAAAAATTATTTTATTTTTCGAAACTTCAGTAATTCATAGAAAATAGTTCGTTTATCACAAAAATATGAATTTTATGTCCATTCCACACGAAATCGAATTCTCTACAATTTTGTAGCTTTGAGTTTTTCTAAATTCCAAACAAAAAATATCTGAAATCCACAAACGGACGATTTTCTACACCGTTTCAACACCTTTTAAAATTCATAACAAATCATGCGTTAATTTTCAATGGTTCAAAATTTGTGGACATATACTCAACTCATATATGTATAACATATCCAAAAATCACAACGATCCAACGGTCGGATTAAAATTAAAACTCACGCAATAAAGTTTTAAGAACACCGATTTGAGTTTTTAATACCTCCAATCCGACAAAATACTGATAAAACACCTCAACATTAATTCCTTCATTTATAACCACATAAATAAATCCATCATTTATATCCACATCAAATAAATATTTATTTATCATATAAATCAATAATTAATTATTTATAAATAATATTACAGAATCACAATTATGACAACCAGGCCGTTCCCAGGAAAGAGGGGGCTTTCCAATAAGGATTTCTCCTTACTGGCGCGCAATTAGGTGACCAAACCTCTCCTTGACAGAATTTTCTAGACATTGCCAATAATGTTATATAATAATATTATTCAAATAATATGAATTATTTATCTGATAATAGGAAATACTGTGCAGTGATAATTATTGAAACAACAATAATATAAAATATCAACGTAACAATTATTGAATCAATAAAATAAAATATTGAACAGTAAATACTGTAACAATTATTGAGTAGTGCATTCTTACGTAAGAATTAATAATTCAACAATACTTGTGTAACAATACCGTGTGCTACTTCGTGTGTAACTATGCCATTCATCGTATTTTAACCACCGAGATATTCCAACAAATGTTAATTGTGAATAACTACGCCGTTATTTATAAAATCTCAAACTCGTCGGTTTCTTCATCCGACAGTTATTCTGTTATGAGGCCCACGAATGGTTGCGTCGTCGTACAAATATTTCTCGACAACAAGAATATTCCACGACCAAACAAATATTCCCCGATAAAAAAATGAATATTTTATAACCACTTGTTTATTTTGTAAAATTTGCACATTTCACCCATAACCAAAATATTATATCAAATTAACTCCTTATTATTTCAAGATAATGAATAGAGAAAATTCAATTTTATTTATAAAAAGCTGGGGTCTTACAGTATTAATTACTTTTTTTAAAAGGGATAAAAATTATTATATTTGTAATTTTTTATAATAAAAAAATTTCTTTTGGGGGCCGAATCATGAATATGGTGGTACTTGATGTAACGGAACTGTAAATAATTCTTTTTTAAATTAAGTCAAACTATATATTATTACGATCAACTAGTATTAAATAGGATAAATTACATATACTAGTACATTTATAAAAGTAATTACAAAAATCATACAGTTATAAAATAATTACAAAAATATGACAATTTACCATATATATTTACAATACTAATTATATTAGGAGTCCTTAATTTAAGGAGTTAATATTATTTGGCTGACATGGCAAATTAGTTTCCATCTTCCTTCAGTCTTGCTATTCTCCATTAATATTTCTCTCTCTTCTCCTTTACTACTTCTCTCTCTCATCTCAAATCCACTCGTCGTCGTCCTCTTTCTCCGCCGCCGTCGCCGCCGCAACACCAGTCTCTCAACTCATCGTCGTCTTCTTCTTCATCTACTGATATTTTTTCATCTAATATTTCTTCATCTACTGATATTTTTTTTTTATTGGTATTTCTTCTTTTTCTTCATCTTCATCATTAATTAATTAGTCTTCTTTTTTTCTATTAATTAGGGCTGATATTTTTATTTTTTTTTATTTTTTTCTTTTTTGTACTGATATTTCTACTAATATTTCATTTTTTTTCTACTGATTAGTCTTCTTTTTTTGGTGGCGTAAATTAATTAGTTAATTATTTTTTAATTTACTTTTGTTGCACTTGTTGATTCACAGGTTGTTCATTTTAGTGAAAAGAAGGTTTTGGATCAGAAAGCATACATGTTGTTCTATTATCATATAATTTTTAAAGGTGTGTTAATTTAAATTTTGTTAGTGTTACTATCATATAACTATTTAGTTACTTCTGCATTATGTTTTAGTTCTTTGTTAATTTGTGATTCTGGATATCATTTTGTTACCTTGATTTGGTATTTTGGTTACTTTTTTGTTTGTTATGGTTACCATGTATTTGCTTAGTATACATGGTTGACTAAACCGGTTTTTGTGTACATGTTGTTTATGTATTGAAGTTACCGTTAATATATGTTTTGGTTACTAACATATAACCTGCTTAGTTTTTCATTAGTATATTTTTTTTCTTCATACTTTATGATTTGGATACCATTATTTTTCTCTCAATTGGGATTTTGGTTACTTTTATATGTTGGTTTGGTTACAATGTATTTGCTTAGTATACATTGGTTGACTAAACTGGGTTTGGTCTACATGTTGTTTATGTGTTGGTTACCATTAAAACATGGTTTGGTTACTTTTATATGTTATTTTGGTTATAATGTATTTGCTTAGTATACATTGATTGACTAAACTGAGTTTGAACTACATGTTGTTTAGTATACTAGACTAATTTATGGGGGCTTGATGTAATGCTTACGTTGTAGCTACGTCAAGCAATAAAAAATAGATATTATCATATAACTGTTTGGTTACTTCTGCATTATGTTTTGGTTACTGTTAGCTTGAGATTCGGATACCATGTTTGTTACCTTGATTTGGTATTTTGGTTACTTTTTTATGTTGTTATGGTTACCATTTATTTGCTTAGTATACATGGTTGACTAAACTGATTTTGGTGTACATGTTGTTTATGTATTGGTTACCATTAAAACATGTTTTGGTTACTATCATATAAATATTTGGTTACTTATTTAGTATGTTTTTGGTTACTGTTAGTTTCTGATTTGGATTCCATTTTTGTTTCCTTGAGTTGGAATTTTGCTTACTGTTTTTTGTTGTTCTGGTTACAATATATTTACTTAATATATGGGTTGACTAAACTTTGTTTGGTCTATATGTTGTTTATGTATTGGTTACCATTAATATATGTTTTGGTTACTAACATATAACTGTTTGGTTACTTCATTAGTATATTTTTTGTTACAGTTAGCTTATGATTTGGATACTATTCTTTTTTCTCTCAATTGAGATTTTGTTTCTTTGTTATATGTTGTTTTGGTTACAATGTATTTGTTTGGTAAACTGCTTATGATATAAATATTGTTTATATCTGTTACTAATGACCGTAAATTTGATTTTTTATTTGCGGTTATGGAATCTTTACTATAGGGGAATGCAATAGAAAATTCATTGGAAAAGTTATATATTGTTGTGACATGGAAGTCCCAAACATTATTACCAAGAAATTGAACCAAGGCAGTTGAAGAAGTTTAAGGCATCATTAGTTTGTGGATGTATTATTTTTGTAAATAATAAACCCAAGTCATAATAAACCATGTATTTGCTTAGTATACATTGATGTATTATTTTTGTAAATTCCTTCAAATATATTCTACAAGGTTTATGCTATTCTATTTCTACTTCCATTTCCACAAACACATCTTACATGTTCTGGTTACTTTCATATAACTATTTGGTTACTTCTTTATTATGTTTTGATTCTTTACCTTTATGGTTTGGCTATTATTATTGTGTCCTCAATGTGGGATTTCAGATACTTTTATTTTTTTTATTCTGGTTAATATGTAATTGTTTAGTATACATGGATTGCCTAAACTGGGTTTCATTACATGATGTTTCTGTTTTGGTTACCATTAAAACCTGTTATGGTTACTATCATATAATTATATGGTTCTTGTTTTATTATGTTACATTATGGTTATAGTATACATGGATTGCTTACACTCGAGTTTCATTACATGATGTTTCGCTTTGGCTACCATTAAAACATGTTACGTTACTATCATATAATTATATAGTTCTTTGTTTTATTATGTTACATTATGGTTACTGTTATTAGTAACCAGATAGTTACAAGCTTGTATCAGGACAAACATTAATTGTTAAATGTACATGTGTGAGTGTCCTATTTATCTACAAGCTTGTTAGTAACCAGATAATTATCATAGATAGTTACTTAGCTTGTTAAGAACCGAGATAATTATAAGATTGTATCAAGATTTTATAAGCTTTCAGTATCAAGACTCATATAAAGCTTGTATATGTTTACTTTATATTGATAACTCATGATGGAATCAAAATAAAAATATTAATCAACATCAATTTTGGTTCTCAGACACCATCAAAAATGTTACCAACCATGTGGTTAATGGTTACTAATAGTAAACAATTATATATTCCTGTAAACAATTAGATTTGTTGTATTGGTTACTGTCAGTCTCCATTGTTTAACAACTGAATAAACATTATAAAGTAACCAAATCAATATTAGACAGTAACCAAATTACATAATATTAGTAACCAGAAAATAAACCAAATTTTTACATGCAAATTTGAAGGCCTAAATGATGGAATTCGACCAAAAAACCATGCAGTTCACAAGCAAAGCTGGTGACTTTAGATCGTTGACCCGTTTCCAATGAAATTAGGCTCTGAAAACACCAAAATCCGACACTCCAAATGTAAGACCCCAACTTATTATTAATGAAATTTAATTTTCTCTATTTATTATTTTGAAATAGTAAGGGTTGATTTGATTAATGAGGTTAGTTATGGGTAAAATGCGCAAATATTTTAAATACGCAGGTGGTTATAAAATATTTATTTTTGTCGGGGAATATTCGTTTGGTCGTGGAATATTCTTCTTTGAGAATATTCGTATGCGACGGTAGCGACCTTCGTGTGGGCCCCATAACGGCGATTGATGAAGAAAACGATAAATATAAGTTGTTTAAAAATAACTACAGTAGTTGTTACCAATTAACACTTTGTTGGAATACCCGGTGGTTAAAACACAAGATGTCGCATTGTTGCACAAGAAGACACTGCAGTATTGCACCAATTATTGAAGGCACTACTCAATAATGGTTACGATAATTATTTATTCAAATTTTTTATTTTATTGATTCAATAATTGCTACGTTGATATTTTATATTCTTTGTTGTTTCAATAATTGTCATTACACCGTATTTTCCATTATCGGTGCAATAATTTATATTATCTGAATAATATTATTAGATAACATTATTGACAATGTCTAGAAAGTTACATCTAAGGAGAGGTTTGGTCATCTAATTGCTTGGCCAAGAGTGAGAGATCCTTATTGGAAAGCCCCCTCTATCCTGGGAACTGCCTGGTTGTCAATAATGTGATTCTATAATATTATTTATGAATAATTAATTATTGATTTATATGATAAGGAAAATATTGATTTTATGAGGATATAGATGGAGAAAATTTTTAATGTGACAATTGTTGAAAATTAATATTTTATCTTTTTCTGATAAAATAATTCATTTAAATATATTATTTTAATAATATATTAACGATGATATTTTTACAATGAATGTGGGATATATGAGTATATGAGGAGGAAGAGTATTTTTGTGGCATTAAATGTTTAACACATGTTTTGTGTGTTGGTGGACACAATTATTGGATCGAAATTTGATTATAAATTGTAAAATCGCCTGCTTTGTGGATTTCTTGCCATTTCATTTGGAATTTGAAAAAACTTTATTCTGCAAAGTTGTAGAGAATTGATTTTCCTATGAAAAATCGCGAGATTCGAATTTTCTGATAAAAGGGCTATTTATTATGAATTATTGAAGTTCTGAATTTCCGAAATAATTAATTTTTGGGAGTTTTAGTTAATTATTTTGAGAAAAACGTTTTTTGCAACTAAGTTGGCCTCACATGTGATTCAAATGGGCTGAGATCAGTTGTCTAAGGTGGGCTAAGGAAAATGTGAAAAATATATTAATATTATATTCAATTTTCTACTTTGGTGTTCTAAGCATTTTCCTATAAATAGGGTGCTTAGGTTAGAATTGAAAAACACACCAGAAACTGAAGTTTCTCTCTATTTCTCTCTCGATATATTGAGCGTATTCTTGTGAGTATACTTTGAGTATTGTTAGACAGTGCAAGTTCCCTTCAGCACTATACCCGGTATTCCAGCTAGAAGTACTAATCTTTCGAGGTAAGGATGTTATTTTCTTCTCAAATGATATTATTTCTTCAATATCATTATCTTTGAAATATTGGTTGAAACTTTTTATCAAATTTGAAACTTTTCCATGCTCGGGGTTACTATTCATGAGTTACTATTCATGAGTTATTATTCACGATTACTATTCATGAGTTACTATTTACGAGTACTATTCAAGTAAGCGTGAAGATGTTTTTTGGAAAATTTCTATCTTTTGGTGTCGGTTACTATTCACGTGATACTCTGACTATTCACGTATCTACACACTATTCAATAGAAAAATAAAATTTCTTCTTTTTGTCCAATATATCTATTCTCGGATACTAGTTTTGATTGTATCCATGTTTTGATCATTCTTGAATTTTACACCACTATGATTATTTTTGAGGTATTTTTGAACATGGATAAAACAAAGTACTGAATCCTTAATCCTTAATCCTTGTCATTTTGTTTCAATTGGATTCGCTTTTTTAAAAAAATATTTTCATCATCCTCGGTCTTAAATGATGATATTATTGAATATCTTTGGCTCAGTAGTCTAAAGATGAATTGTGACGCCCAAAATAGGTATACATCACCCATTCTCGAGTTGTCAATACATGGTACGTAAACAACTACAACTTTATTATTACAATAGTAAAAACTGTGAGTTTAAATACAAATATTATCTTCTGCATAATATTTATACTCACATAAATCCTCATCACATTTATTGATACATTATTTTACAAAATGGTGAGGACTACTAAACAATCCTTTCTAAAACCTTCATTCCATACCCAGGCTAATATTTTCGCTTATATTCTCGCCTCCTCCGAGAAGAATGGAACAAAAGGAAAAGGGTGAGCTCAACTAGCTCGAGAAAAAGATATTATGACTAAGATAATACACAACAAATTATCGTTAGTCTTCAACAGGAAAAATTTAATAGAATACAATAGACAACAAATTTTCAATCAATATTCGCAATGAAAATAATAATTCATTAGAAGAGTTAAGTAGAGAATGCAAACTACTATCTTCTATGTATGAATTTAAAAGTTCATCGCTCATCTTTTTATCCCCGTAACAACAATCAATATACATCCGAATCAAATATTCATCTTTGCACTACTGGCCAAAGATATTCATCACCGGTCATGTTCATTTAAACACTGCTCATCTTTGCACTACTGAGGCCAAAGATATTAATCGGTCATTATGTTCATCTCAACACTGCTCATCTTTGCACTACGTGCCAAAGATATTCTTGAAATCATTCATCTTTGCACTACAAAGCCAAAGATATTCAATAATATCATCATTTAAGACCGAGGATGATGAAAATATTTTTAAAGAACGAATCCAAAGAAACAAAATGACAAGGATTAAGGATTAAGGATTCGTACTTTGTTTTATCCATGTCCAACAATACCCCAAAAATAATCACGGTGGTGTAAAATTCAAGAATGATCAAAACATGGATACAATCAAAGCTAGTATCCAAAATAGATGTTTTGGACAAAAAAGAAATTTTATTTTTTGGTGAATAGTCTTAGATATCGTGAATAGTGCTTGTATCGTGAATAGTCTTAGATATCGTGAATAATCACCGTATACATGAATAGTAAATCCGACACCAAAAGATAGAAATTCCACAAAAAAACATTTTCACGCTTACGTGAATAGTACTGTGAATAAGAACTCGTGAATAGTAACTCATGAATAAGAACTCGTGAATAGTAACTCATGAATAGTAACCCGATATGAAAAAGTTCCAAATTTGATAAAACTTCAGATCAACATTTCAAAGATAATGATATTGAAGAAATAATATCATTCTGAAACAAATAATATCCCTTACCTCAAAGAATCAAGATTTCTTGGAAGGAAAGGTCGGAAGTGATCTTTGAATGAAACTTGTCTTGAATAAAGAACTCTCAAAGTATCTAAATACTCACAAAATACGCTCAATAATATAGAGAGAAAAGAGAGAAAACTTTGTTTCGTGTGATTTTCAATTCTAACTTAGCCCTCTATTTATAGGAAAATGTTAGCCCGTACCAAGCAAGACTTGACTTCACTACATGGCTTTTTACCGCTACTATTGCCACCCACCACATTTGAAATAAAATTCAGCACATTTCTTCACCAACCACAAGTGGGGCCCACTCAATTCTAGAATTTTCCACCAAAATCAATTATAACCCTAATTTCCTAATCGAGACACCTCTTAAAATTCATAACAAATCATTCGTACATTTTAACGGTTCAAAATTTGTAGACATATACTCAACTTATATATGTATAACATATCCAAAAATTACCACAATCCAATCGGTCGGATTAAAAATTATAATCCCCATAATATATCTCAAAACCCTCGATTTAATTTTTAATACCTCCAACTGGTAAAATAACTTGATAAAACACCTCAACAATAATTTCTTCATTTATAACCACATAAATAAATCCATCATTTATATCCACATAAAATAAATATTTCTTTATCATATGAATCAATAATTAATTATTCACAAATAATATTACGAATCACAATTATGACAACCAGTGTAGCTCCTCTGTGAAAGAGGGGCTTTCCAGATAAGGATTTCTCCTTCTTGGCGCCGCAATTAGGTGACCAAACCTCTCTCGATGTAACTTTCTAGACATTGCCAATAATGCTATCTAATAATATTATTCAAATAATATGAATTATTGATCCGATAATGGAGATAATGTGCGGTGACAATTATTGAATGTTATGATAATATAAAATATGAACGCAAAGAATTATTGAATCAATAAAATAAAATATTGAATAAGAACTACCGTGAAAATTATTGAGTAAGGCCTTCTTCACGTAAGGATCAATAATTCAACAATACTGCGGCAATACCGCAGGTGTCTCTCTTTGCGACCATAGCAGATTCTTGTATTTTAACCACCGGTATTCCAATGTCTTAATTCTGTAATAACTACGTCGTTATTTTTAACCAACTTATATTTGTCGTTTTCTTCATCCAATCGCTTTACATTATGGGGCCCACACACATGTCATTGCTTGTACCGTCGTCGAATATTCCCAAGCGATCTGAATATTCCACGACCAAACGAATATTCCCCACAAAAATGAATATTTTATAACCACTTGTTTATTTTGAAATATTTGCGTATTTAACCCTTAACTATCCACATTAATCAAATCAACCCTTACTATTTCAAAACAATAAATAAAGGAAATTCCTTTTATTTAAAAAATTTGAGTCTTCTGACCTCCCTCCTTATGAAATTTCGTCCTCGAAATTGACGTGCGATACTGGTGTTTGAAAAGGTGAGGATACCTCGCTTTCATTTCGCGCTTCCAATTCCCGGGTCATTTCCTCTATAGCATGATTCCTCCACAAAACTTTAACTTGTGGTATGACCTTTCTTGCGTAGGACATGCTCCTTCCTATCCAAGATCTTGACAGTACCTCCTCATACGTTAAGTCTTGGCTACTATCTCGTCCGGTTCTAACTTCAATAACATGGTTCGGTCTTTCACATATTTACGAAGTACAGATATGTGAAACACATTATGAACACGAGACATACTCGGAGGTAACGCAAGTCTATAGGCTACATTTCCTACTCGGTCAAGAATTTTGAAATTGACCAATAAATCGTGGATTGAGCTTTCCTCTCTTCCCAAATCTTGTAACTCCCTTCCATGGAGCAACTCGCAACAATACATGATCCCCTACATTAAATTCCACGTCCTTTCGATGAAGATCCGCATAACTCTTTTGTCGATCTTGTGCCGTTTGTATCGTTGTCGAATCATTTGGATCTTTTCTTTGAGTCATACGTATTTACTCTCGGGTCCCAACAATGTTGCTTCACCCACCTCATCCCAACATATTGAGAACGACATTTTCGTCCATATAATGCTTGAATGGAGCCACACCTATACTTGCACGATAACTCTGTTGTTGTAGGAGAATTCCACCAATGGTAAATACTTATCCCAACTACCCTTGAAGTCTAGGACACGAGTCTTAATAGATCTTCAAGAGTTTGAATAGTCCTCTCTGATTGTCCGTCCGTTTGGGGATGGTATGCCGAACTAAATCGCAAATCCGTGCCCATAGCTTTTTGCAAGCTAACCCAAAATCTTGAAGTGAATCTTGGGTCACGATCCGAAACTATGGATACTGTATGCCATGTACGACCTCACGATCTCATTTACGCATACATACTAGCAAGACGTTCAAGGAATAAGTCTCCGTATCGGCAAAGAAATGAGCAGACTTGGTTAATCTATCAACAATAACCCAAATAGCATTGATGCCTTGAGAAACCGTAGGAAGACCCGTAACGAAATCCATGGTAATGTGTTCCCACTTCCATTCCGGAATCTCAAGTGGTTGCAACGGACCCTTAGGTACTAGATGCTCCGCTTTTACGTTGGCAAGTTAAACACATCGAGATAAACTTTGCAATCTCTCTCTTATTATTATTCCACCAAAATGTATGTCGAAGATCACGATACATTTTAGTACTTCCGTGATGGATTGCAAATGGTGTATTGTGTGCCTCCATCATAATCTTGTACTTCAAATCGAGTCGTTAGGAACACAAAGCCTAGAGTGGACTCAAGTATTCCTTCTTCATCAATTCTCGCTTAGGAATAACTCCTTCTTGTACTTTCTTCTTCATACGCATCGTTCAAGATTGGGTGGCTCGAAAGAACCTTAACTTTTTCTATTAAAGTTGGCTCTGTCAGATACTTGACATCATCACACTGCTCCTCCGCGTATGATCTTCTACTCAATGCGCGCCATACCACGTTAAACTTTACCAGGATGGTATTGAATAGTGTGGTCGTAGTCTTTCAATAGCTCGAGCCAACGTCTCTGCCGCATGTTGAGTTCTTTTTGAGTGAAGAAATATTTAAGGCTTTTATGATCTGAATATATCTCCACTTTCTCCCCATATAGATAGTGCCTCCATATCTTTAAGCGAAAACGATCACGCTAACTCTAGATCATGAGTAGGATAATTCCTCTCATACTCTTTAAGTTGTCGCGAGGCATAGGCTATGACTTTCCCACGTTGCATGAGAACACATCCTAACCCTTTGCCTGAAGCATCACTGTAGATAACAAATCCATCCGAACCAGATGGTATTGTTAGAAACAGTCTAAATAAGTCTCCTCTTAAGCTCTTGGAAACTTTTCTCGCATTCTTCATTCCAAACGAATTTTGTATCCTTCCGAGTTAGCTGAGTTAATGGAGTAGCGATTCGAGAAAACCCTTCCACGAATCTCCGATAATAACCAAATTAACCCCAAAAACTACGTACTTGATCCACCGACTTGGTTGCTCTGACTTTGTATTGCTTCAATCTTGGCGGATCAACAGATACTCCATGTTTTGACACCACATGCCCAAGAAATGCTACTTCCTCGAAGCCGAACTCGCATTTCTTCAATTTGGCATATAGTTGGTTTTCACGAAGCCTTTGGAGTACCGACTTCAAATGGTGCTCATGATCTTCACAACTTTTGGAATATATAAGGATGTCATCAATAAAGACAACAACGAATCGATCCAAATATTCCTTGAACACTCGGTTCATCATATCCATGAAAGCCATGAGGAGCATTAGTTAGTCCGAAAGACATGACTAAGAATTCATAATGCCCATACCGAGTTAAGGCGGTCTTTGGAATATCCTCGATTCTAATTTTCAATTGATGATATCCGAATCGAAGATCGATTTTTGAAAAGAATTGTGCCCCTTGCAATCGGTCAAACAAGTCATCAATACGAGGTGAGGATACCTATTCTTGATGGTGACATGGTTCAATTCCCGATAGTCAATACAAAGTCGCATACTCTCGTCTTTCTTTTTACAAATAAAACAGGAGCACCCCAAGGAGATGTACTTGGGGCGAATGAAACCGATGTCCAACAATTCACGTAGTTGGACCTTTAACTCCCGAAGTTCAATAGGAGCCATTCGATATGGGGTTTTAGAAATGAGCTTTGTACCGTGTTCAAGATCAATAAAGAATTCAACTTCACGTTACGGGGTGGGCCGGAAGTTCTTCAGAAATACGTCGGAAAGTCAATAACAACAGAATATTATTCAAATTTGACGTGTCTTTATTCAAATCCATAACATGGGCTAAGAAAGCTTGACATCCGTTTTTTAATAAACGAATAGCTTTATGATTAGATATGACGGTGATTGATTTTAATGGTTTAGTTGCTTGAATTAAATAACAAAAAGTTGGTTAGGAATATGAAAACTAACAACCTTACGAAAACAATCAATTTTGGCATGATGAGTAGTTAACCAATCAATCCCTAAAATCACATCAAAAGCAAGTATCTTTAAAGAGATAAGGTCAACGGTAAGGTGATGGTGCCAACTTGAATCAAACAAGATTTATAAACAGATTGGATGTGATGAAAGTTTCTCTAACGGAGTTTCCACAGATAGATCAAAGTCTAATTTCTCCGGAGTCAAGTTTAAACGTTGAGCACATGCGGGAGAGATAAATGAATGGGTAGCACCCCAGATTGTCAAGTAAGGTATAAACTTCGCAAGAATTTATAAATAGCTTACCCGTGATCACCTCGTTTGGGTTCCTCGCATGATGACCAATCCACAACAAACGCTCTTCCGGAATCGTTGACTTTGACTTTTCGGGGACGATCTTTTGAGTCACCGTTCCTCACCGAACTAGGTTTCGCTCTGCGTACAATCTCGAAGCGATATGTCCTTCCTTTCCACAACTATAGCATACCTTGAACTGTTGTGGGGAGTTTGGATCGATATGTCCTCTTTTTCGCGCATTTGTAGCATATGACCGGTGGTCGTTCTCCTCCTTAGAACCGATTCTTCTTAAGACCGGACCGTCGTCTTCACATAATCGTTGTTAAATCTCCTCTTTTAAAATCTCCTCCCCGACTCGCTTCTTCGCTTTTCATGACCATGATTACCACCGTGAGTGGTTACCATTTCTGTCCGTCTGTTTTTTCTCCGCAGTTATCATTATTCATTGGCTTCGCTATCTCTCGGTACGATCCTCGGTTATGGTCCTCAGTTGACCGCATTTTCGTTATCTCGCTTCTAATAATTGAGCCCTCATTTACAACATCTGAATAAAGAGAAAGTTTATGAGAATGAGATCTTGGCGTATCTGGGTTTCAAATCTCTAAGAAACATCCGCGCATACGTTCCTCATTCTCCACCAAATGAGGTGCAAAACCGATAACTCGCAAACTTTGCCTCGTCTTCGAGACACCGTCATGTTATTTTGCTATAATCGATGAACTCCACTTCCTTCATATGACGAACACTTTCGGAAAGTATTTGTCATTAAATAGTCTCTGAAACGTCTCCCAAGACATCTTTGAGTGCGTCTGGATGGGTACGCTTCACGCATCTCCCACCGATGATCTGCTTCGCCACTTTAAACATAAAGGTGGCGAATGGAACCTTCTGTTCCTCCGTGCATCCCAAGACATCGAATATCTTGGTAATTTGTTTGACCCATGTTTCCGCCGTGATCGGATCTGCTTTCCTTAAATTCCAGTGGTCCCAACTCTTTGAACTACTTGGTTTGTGACAACCCGTGAATTGCTATCATTTCCTCCTCAGATTTTGAACACGAGTCTCCTCGTCGATTTTGCATGAATCGCAAAAACTTCTAAACATCCCTCGTTCATCATCTCGCTGTCAATTGGTGTTGTTCACAGAGGAACATTGCCACTGACTGTTACGCTCTCCTCGTTGGTAAAATACAGAGGCATCTCCACGGTCTCATTTACTCCATCATTAATATTCTCACGACATTCTCAAATCATCGCCATAAAACAAGGGTTAATTAAGAAAATCAATATATCACATAATATCCCTATATCTTGACCAACTAACAAATAAGCTTAGGTAGGACACACTAGCAAAGGATTTACTCGTCTCTCCCTCCTAGTTCTATTCCCCGATCTCCGCCAGAGATCATATCCTAAGCTCGATACCAACCGTGACGCCCCCAAAATAGGTATACATCACCCATTCGAAATACAATACATGGCACGTAAACAACTACAACTTTATTATTACAACAAAGAAATCTGTGAGTTTAAATACAAATATTATCTTCTGCACAATATTTATACTCACATAAATCCTCATCACATTTATTGATACATTATTTTACAAAAATGGTGAGGACTACTAAACAATCCTTTCTAAAACCTTCATTCCATACCCAGACTTGCATCGCTTATATTCTCGCCTCCACGAGAAGAATGGAACAAAAAGGAAAAGGGTGAGCTCAACTAGCTCAAGAAAGAATATTATGACTAAGATAATACACAACAAATTATCGTTAGTCTTCAACAGGAAAAAAATTTAATAGAATCTGAATAGACAACAAATTTTCAATCAATATTCGCAGCGAAATAATAATTCATTAGAAGAGTTAAGTAGAGAATGCAAACTACTATCTTCTATGTATGAATTTAAAAGTTCATCGCTCATCTTTTATCCTCAGAATAACAATCAATATACATCCGAATCAAATATTCATCTTTGCACTACAGAAGCCAAAGATATTCATCACCGATTAGTCATGTTCATTTAAACACTGCTCATCTTTGCACTACGTGCCAAAGATATTAATCGATCGGTCATGTTCATCTCAACACTGCTTCATCTTTGCACTACTGAGCCAAAGATATTCTTCGAAATCATTCATCTTTGCACTACAGCCAAAAGATATTCAATAATATCATCATTTAAGACCGAGGATGATGAAAATATTTTTAAAGAACGAATCCAAAGTGAAACAAAATGACAAGGATTAAGGATTAAGGATTCGTACTTTTTGTTTTATCCATGTCCAACAATACCCCAAAATAATCACGGTGGTGTAAAATTCAAGAATGATCAAAACATGGATACAATCAAAGCTAGTATCCAAAATAGATGTTTTGGACAAAAAGAAGAAATTTTATTTTTTTGGTGAATAGTGCCGATATCGTGAATAGTCTCAGATATCGTGAATAGTAAAGGTCAGATATCGTGAATAATACCGTATACATGAATAGTAAATCCGACACCAAAAGATAGAAATTCCACAAAAAAAAAACATTTTCACGCTTCATGAATAGTACTCGTGAATAAGAACTCGTGAATAAGAACTCATGAATAGTAACTCGTGAATAGTAACTCATGAATAGTAACCCCGAGATGAAAAAAAGTTCCAAATTTGATAAAAACTTCAGATCAACATTTCAAAGATAATGATATTGAAGAAATAATATCATTACGAAAAACAAATAATATCCCTTACCTCAAAGAATCGAGACTTCTTGAAGGAAAGGTCTCAAGTGATCTTTGAATGAAACTTGATCTTGAATAAAGAACTCTCAAAGTATCTAAATACTCACAAAATACGCTCAATAATATAGAGAGAAAGAGAAAAACTTTGTTTACGGTGTGATTTTCAATTCTAACTTAGCCCTCTATTTATAGGAAAATGTTAGCCACCAAGAAATTTCTCGACTTGACACTACGATGGCTTTACCGCTACTATTGCCACCCACCACATTTGAAATAAAATTCAGCACATTTCTTCACCAACCACAAGTGGGGCCCACTCAATTCTAGAATTTTCCACCAAAATCAATTATAACCCTAATTTCCTAATCGACACCTCTTAAAATTCATAACAAATCATTCGTACATTTTAACGGTTCAAAATTTGTAGACATATACTCAACTTATATATGTATAACATATCCAAAAATTACCACAATCCAATCAGTTGGATTAAAATTATAATCCCTAATATATCTCAAAACCCCCGATTTAATTTTAATACCTCCATCTGTAAAATACTTGATAAAACACCTCAACAATAATTTCTTCATTTATAACCACATAAATAAATCCATCATTTATATCCACATAAAATAAATATTTCTTTATCATATGAATCAATAATTAATTATTCACAAATAATATTACGTAATCACAATTATGATGACCAGTAGTTCCTCGGAAAGAGGGGCTTTCCGATAAGGATTTCTCCTCATCTTGGCGCCGCAATTAGGTGACCAAACCTCTCCTCGATGTAACTTTCTAGACATTGCCAATAATGCTATCTAATAATATTATTCAAATAATATGAATTATTGATCCGATAATGGAGATAATGTGCGGTGACAATTATTGAACAAAGAATAATATAAAATATGAACGCAGCAATTATTGAATCAATAAAATAAAATATTGAATAAGAATTCACTGTGAAAATTATTGAGTAAAGCCTTCACGTAAGGATCAATAATTCAACAATACTGTGGTAATACCGTGTATGTCTTCTTTGGCAACCACGCCAGACATCTTGTATTTTAACCACCGGTATTCCAACAGTCTTAATTGGTAATAACTACGCCGTTATTTTTAACCAACTTATATTTGTCGCTTTCTTCATCCAATCACTTTCTCAGTATGGGGCCCACACATGGTCATGGTCGCGTAATCGCATTTAATATTCCCAAACAGCATTTGAATATTCCACGACCAAACGAATATTCCCCACAAAAATGAATATTTTATAACCACTTGTTTATTTTGAAATATTTGCGTATTTAACCCTTAACTATCCACATTAATCAAATCAACCCTTACTATTTCAAAACAATAAATAAATGAAATTCCTTTTTATTTAAAAAATTTGAGTCTTACATGAATGATTTACGAAGAATATCTTTTAGTAGTAGTCAAGATGAGCAGTGTTTAGATGAACATGACCAATGATGAATATCTTTGGCACATGTAGTGCAAAGATGAATATTTGATTCGGATGTATATTGATTGATGTTACGGGGATAAAATGATAGGCGATGAACTTTTAAATTCATACATAGAAGATAGTAGTTTGCATTCTCTTTACTCTTCTAATGAATTATTATTTCATTGCGAATATTGATTTAAAATTTGTTGTCTATTGTATTACATTAGATTTTCCTGTTGAAGACTAACGGTAATTTGTTGTATATTATCTTAGTCATAGTATTCTTCTTTTATTTGAAATTTAGTTGAGCTCACCCTTTTCTTTTGTTCCATTTTGCTTCTCGGGGAGGCGAATAATATAAAATGCAGAGTCGGGTATGGAATGAAGGTTTTAGAAAAAGAATTGTTTAGTAGTCCTCACCATTGTTGTAAAATAATGTATCAATAAATGTGATGAGGATTTATTTGAGTATAGATATTATCTAGAAGATAATATTTGTATTCAAACTTCATAGATTTCTATCATTGTAATAATAAAAAATGTAGTTGTTTACATATCTATGTATTGACAACTCAAAATGGGTGATGTATACCTATTTTGGGGGCGTCACACCAAACTTGACAGAAAATTGCCAAATTGTCACTGCAACCAAATAAACATTATACTGTAACCAATTAAATAATATACAACAACCAATATTTAATAGTTAGATATGAAAGTAACCAATGTAGTCAATAAGTAACTACCAATATAAAATAAAAAATTATAAAACTCAATAACATTATAGAGTAAACAAATAAACACCTTTCAAAGATCTAAATACATATTATACAAGAACCAAGATATATGTAATTAGTAGCCAAGATTATAAAAATATTTTACATTCATTTTACAACCAAAATAATCAAGAATGACTTTGTTACAAATTAAAGACTAACAGTATAAAGGTAACCAATGTAGTTAATCAAGAACCATCAATATAAAAAATCAAAGATAAAACACAAATGTATTATGTAGTAACCATGGTAATATTAATGTGACGCTAAAATAGGTATACATCACCCATTCGAGTTGTCAATACATGGTACGTAAACAACTACAACTTTATTATTACAACAAGAAACTCGTGAGTTTAAATACAAATATTATCTTCTGATAATATTTATACTCACATAAATCCTCATCACATTTATTGATACATTATTTTACAAAAATGGTGAGGACTACTAAACAATCCTTTCTAAAACCTTCATTCCATACCCAGACTGCATCTCGCTATATTCTCGCCTCCCGAGAAGAATGGAACAAAAGGAAAAGGGTGAGCTCAACTAGCTCAAGAAAGAATATTATGACTAAGATAATACACAACAAATTATCGTTAGTCTTCAACAGGAAAAATTTAATAGAATACAATAGACAACAAATTTTCAATCAATATTCGCATGAAAATAATAATTCATTAGAAGAGTTAAGTAGAGAATGCAAACTACTATCTTCTATGTATGAATTTAAAAGTTCATCGCTCATCTTTTATCCCCAGTAACAACAATCAATATACATCCGAATCAAATATTCATCTTTGCACTACAGTGCCAAAGATATTCATCATTAGTCATGTTCATTTAAACACTGCTCATCTTTGCACTACAAAGCCAAAGATATTAATCACTCGGTCATGTTCATCTCAACACTGCTCATCTTTGCACTCTGACAAAGCCAAAGATATTCTTCAAATCATCATTCTTTGCACTACTGGGCCAAAGATATTCAATAATATCATCATTTAAGACCGAGAATGATGAAAATATTTTTAAAGAACGAATCCAAATGAAACAAAATGACAAGGATTAAGGATTAAGGATTCGTACTTTGTTTTATCCATGTCCAACAATACCCCAAAAATAATCACAATGGTGTAAAATTCAAGAATGATCAAAACATGGATACAATCAAAGCTAGTATCCAAAATAGATGTTTTGGACAAAAGAAGAAATTTTATTTTTTTGGTGAATAGTGCCAGATATATCGTGAATAGTCTTAGATATACGTGAATAAGTCAGATATCGTGAATAAGACCGTATACATGAATAGTAAATCCGACACCAAAAGATAGAAATTCCACAAAAAACATTTTCACGCTTCACTTAATGAATAGTACTCGTGAATAAGAATCTCGTGAATAAGTAACTCATGAATAGTAACTCGTGAATAGTAACTCATGAATAAGAACCCCGATATGAAAAAGTTCCAAATTTGATAAAACTTCGGATCAACATTTCAAAGATAATGATATCAAGAAATAATATCATTCTGAAACAAATAATATCCCTTACCTCAAAGAATCAAGATTTCGGAAGGAAAGGGCTCAAGTGATCTTTGAATGAAACTTGTCTTTGAACAAAGAACTCTCAAAGTATCTAAATACTCACAAAATACGCTCAATAATATAGAGAGAGAAGAGAAAAACTTTGTTTCGGTGTGATTTTCAATTCTAACTTAGCCCTCTATTTATAGGAAAATGTTAGCCCCAAGAAGCGGACTTGACTGCTACTGATGGCTTTACTCGCTACTATTGCCACCCACCACATTTGAAATAAAATTCAGCACATTTCTTCACCAACCACAAGTGGGGCCCACTCAATTCTAGAATTTTCCACCAAAATCAATTATAACCCTAATTTCCTAATCGAGACACCTCTTAAAATTCATAACAAATCATTCGTACATTTTAACGGTTCAAAATTTGTAGACATATACTCAACTTATATATGTATAACATATCCAAAAATTACCACAATCCAACGGTTGGATTAAAATTATAATCCCCGCAATATATCTCAAAACCCCGATTTAATTTTTAATACCTCCAACTGGTAAAATACGATAAAACACCTCAACAATAATTTCTTCATTTATAACCACATAAATAAATCCATCATTTATATCCACATAAAATAAATATTTCTTTATCATATGAATCAATAATTAATTATTCACAAATAATATTACGTAATCACAATTATGACAACCAAAGTAGCTCCTGAGAAAGAGGGGCTTTCCGATAAGGATTTCTCCTTCTTGGCGCAATTAGGTGACCAAACCTCTCCTTGATGTAACTTTCTAGACATTGCCAATAATGCTATCTAATAATATTATTCAAATAATATGAATTATTGATCCGATAATGGAGATAATAATGCGGTGACAATTATTGAACAATGAATAATATAAAATATGAACGCAAAGAATTATTGAATCAATAAAATAAAATATTGAACAAGATATTCATCAGTGAAAATTATTGAGTAGTGCCTTCTTACGTAAGGATCAATAATTCAACAATCATGCGTATCTGCCGTAATAACTCTTCGCAACCCACGCCAGACATCGTATTTTAACCACCGAGTATTCCAACAGGTCTTAATCAGTAATAACTACGTCGTTATTTTTAACCAACATATATTTGTCGCTTTCTTCATCCAATCGCTTTTCTGTTATGGGGCCCACACATGGTCATGCTACTGGCCGCATTTAATATTCCCCAGACAAGATTTAATATTCCACGACCAAACGAATATTCCCCGACAAAAAATGAATATTTTATAACCACTTGTTTATTTTGAAATATTTATGATTTAACCCTTAACTATCCACATTAATCAAATCAACCCTTACTATTTCAAAACAATAAATAAAGGAAATTCCTTTTTATTTAAAAAAATTCGGGTCTTACAACCTCCCTCCTTATGAAATTTCGTCCTCGAAATTGGCGTACGTACTGTGTTTTGAAAAGGGTGAGGATACCTCGCTTTCATTTCCGCTTTCAATTCCGGTCATTTCCTCTATAGCATGATTCCTCCACAAAACTTTAACTTGTGGTATGACCTTTCTTGCCGTAGGGGACATGCTCCTTCCTATCCAAGATCTTGACAGTACCTCCTCATCATCGCTAAGTCTTCTATTATCTCGTCCTGGTTCTAACTCAATAACGTGGTTCGGTCTTTCACATATTTACTGAAGTACGAGATATGTGAAACACATTATGAACACGAGACATACTTTGAGGTAACGCAAGTCTATAGGCTACATTTCCTACTTCGGTCAAGAATTTGAAATGGACCAATAAATCGTGGATTGAGCTTTCCTCTCTTCCCAAATCTTGTAACTCCTTCCATGGAGCAACTCATGACAATACATGATCCCCTACATTAAATTCCACGTCCTTTCGATGAAGATCCGCATAACTCTTTTGTCGATCTTGTGCCATTTGTATCGTTGTCGAATCATTTGGATCTTTTCGGTGAGTCATACGTCTTAACTTTCGGTCCCAACAATGTTGCTTCACCCACCTCATCCCAACATATTGGAGAACGACATTTTCGTCCCATAATGCTTGAATTCAATGGAGCCACACCTATACTTGCTCGATAAGCTTGTTGTTGTAGGAGAATTCCACCAATGGTAAATACTTATCCCAACTACCCTTGAAGTCTAGGACACGAGTCTTAATAGATCTTCAAGAGTTTGAATAGTCCTCTCTCGATTGTCCGTCCGTTTTGGGGATGGTATGCCTAACTAAATCGCAAATCCGCTCCATAGCTTTTTACAAGCTAACCCAAAATCTTGAAGTGAATCTTGGGTCACGATCCGAAACTATGGATACAGTACATGCCATGCAACCTCACGATCTCATTTACGTACATACTAGCAAAGACGTTCAAGGAATAAGTCTCCGTGTCGGCAAAGAAATGAGCGGACTTGGTTAATCTATCAACAATAACCCAAATAGCATTGATGCCTTGAGAAACCGTAGGAAGACCCATAACGAAATCCATGGTAATGTGTTCCCACTTCCATTTCGAATCTCAAGTGGTTGCAACGGACCCTTAGGTACTAGATGCTCGCCTTTACACGTTAGCAAGTTAAACACATCGAGATAAACTTTGCAATCTCTCTCTTCATATTATTCCACCAAAATGTATGTCAAGATCACGATACATTTTAGTACTTCGAGATGGATTGCAAATGGTGTATTGTGTGCCTCCATCATAATCTTGTACTTCAAATCGAGTCGTTAGAACACAAAGCCTGTGAGTGGACTCAAGTATTCCTTCTTCATCAATTCTCGCTTAGGAATAGCTCCTTCTTGTACTTTCTTCTTCATACGATCGCCTCCGGCCAAGCTGGTGGCTTGAGCAACCTTAACTTTTCTATTAAAGTTGGCTCTGTCGTATACTTGACATCATCACACTCATTCCCGCATATGATCTTCTACTCAATCGCGTCATTTCCCACGTTAAACTTTACCGGATGGTATTGAATAGTGTGGTCGTAGTCTCTAGCTCGAGCCAACGTCTCTGCCGCATGTTGAGTTCTTTTGAGTGAAGAAATATTTAAGGCTTTTATGATCCGAATATATCTCCACTTTCTCCCCATATAGATAGTGCCTCCATATCTTTAAGCGGCAAACGATCGGCCGCTAACTCTAGATCATGAGTAGGATAATTCCTCTCATACTCTTTAAGTTGTCGCGAGGCATAGGCTATGACTTTCCCACGTTGCATGAGAACACATCCTAACCTTTTGCTCGAAGCATCGGCAGAGATAACAAATCCATCCGAACCGATGGTATTGTTAGAACAGTCTTAGAAATAAGTCTCCTCTTAAGCTCTTGGAAACTTTTCTCGCATTCTTCATTCCAAACGAATTTTGTATCCTTAGGAGTTAATGAGTTAATGGAGTAGCGATTCGAGAAAACCCTTCCACGAATCTCCGATAATAACCAAATAAGCCCAAAAACTACGTTACTTGATCCACCGACTTGATTTGCTCCCAACTTTGTATTGCTTCAATCTTCACGGATCAACAGATACTCCATGTTTTGACACCATGCCCAAGAAATGCTACTTCCTCGCCCGTAACTCGCATTTCTTCAATTTGGCATATAGTTGGTTTTCACGAAGCCTTTGAGTACCAAATTTCAAATGGTGCTCATGATCTTCACGACTTTTGGAATATATAAGGATGTCATCAATAAAGACAACAACGAATCGATCCAAATATTCCTTGAACACTTTGGGTTCATCATATCCATGAAAGTCCGCAGGAGCATTAGTTAGTCCGAAAGACGTGACTAAGAATTCATAATGCCCATACCGAGTTCTAAAGGCGATCTTTGGAATATCCTCGCCTCTAATTTTCAAATTGATGATATCCGTAATCGAAGATCGATTTTTGAAAAGAATTGTGCCCTTACTCGGGTCAAACAAGTCATCAATACGAGGTAGAGGATACCTATTCTTGATGGTGACATGGTTCAATTCCCGATAGTCGATACAAAAGTCGCATACTCCCGCCTTTCTTTTTTACAAATAAAACAGAGAGCCCCAAGGAGATGTACTTGGATTTAATGAAACCGATGTCCAACAATTCCTGTAGTTGGACCTTTAACTCCTGAAGTTCAATAGAGCCATTCGATATGGGGTTTTAGAAATGGGCTTTGTACCGGGTTCAAGATCAATAAAGAATTCAACTTCACGCTCGGGGTAGACCGAAGTTCTTCAGAAATACGTCGGAAAGTCAATAACAACAGAATATTATTCAAATTTGGCGTGTCTTTATTCAAATCCATAACATGGGCTAAGAAAGCTTGACATCCGTTTTTTTAATAAACGAATAGCTTTATGATTAGATATGATGTTGATTGATTTTAATGGTTTAGTTGCTTGAATTAAATACAACAAATGTTGGTTAGGAATATGAAAACTAACAACCTTACGAAAACAATCAATTTTGGCATGATGAGTAGTTAACCAATCAATCCCTAAAATCACATCAAAAGCAAGTATCTTTAAAGAGATAAGGTCAATGTAAGGTGATGGTGCCAACTTGAATCAAACAAGATTTATAAACGATGGATGTGATGAAAGTTTCTCCTAACGGAGTTTCCACAGATAGATCAAAGTCTAATTTCTCCGAGTCAAGTTTAAACGTTGAGCACATGCAGAGAGAGATAAATGAATGGGTATAGACCCCAGTGTCAAGTAAGGTATAAACTTCGCAAGAATTTATAAATAGCTTACCCGTGATCACCTCGTTTGGGTTCTCTCGCATGATGACCGATCACAACAAACGCTTCTTCCGGAATCGTTGACTTTAACTTTTTTCGGGGGATCTTTTTGAGTCACCGTTCTCATTGAACTAGGTTTCGCTACTGCATAATCTCGAAAGCGATATGTCCTTCATTTCCACAACTATAGCATACCTTGAACTGTTAGGGCGCTTTGACCGATATGTCCCTCTTTTTCGCATTTGTAGCATATGACCGGTGGTCGTTCTCCTCCCTTAGAACCCGATTCTTTTAAGACTGTCGTCTTCACATAGTCGTTGTTAAATCTCCTCTTTTAAAATCTCCTCCCCGACTCGCTTCTTACGCTTTCATGACCATGATTACCACCGAGTGGTTACCATTTCTGTCCGTCTCTTTCTTTTTCTCCGCAGTTATCATTATTCTGCTGATCGCTATCTCCGATACGATCCTCGTTATGGTCCTCGATTGACCGTACTCGTTATCTCGCTTTAATAATTGAGCCTCATTTACAACATCTGAATAAAGAGAAAGTTTATGAGAAATGAGATCTCGACGTATCTGCCGGGTTTCAAACCTCTAAGAAACATCCGCGTCATACGTTCCTCATTCTCCACCAAATGAGGTGCAAACTCGGATAACTCGCAAACTTTGCCTCGTCTTTGAGACACCGCCATGTTATTTTGCTCTAATCGATGAACTCCACTTCCTTCATATAGATGAACACTTTCGTGAAAGTATTTGTCATTAAATAGTCTCTCAAACGCCTCCCAAGACATCTTTGAGTGCGTCTGGATGGTACGCTTCACGCACTCCCACCAAGATAATCTGCCTCGCCGGAACATAAAGGTGGCGAATGGAACCTTCGTTCTCCGCATCCCAAGACATCAATATCTTGGTAATTTGTTTGACCCATGTTTCCGCCATGATCGGATCGGCTTTCCCTTTAAATTCTCGTGGTCCCAACTCTTTGAACCGCTTGATTGTGACAACCCGTGAATTGCTATCATTTCCTCCTCAGTATTTTGAACACGAGTCTCCTCGTCTCGATTTTGCATGAACTGCAAAAAGCTTCTAAACATCCCCTCGCTCATCATCTCGCTTCCGTTGGTGTTGTTCACGGAGGAACATTGCCACTTGTTGCACGTTCTCCTCGTTGGTAAGTCAGCATCTCCACGGTCTCATTTACTCCATCGTAATATTCTCGACATTCTCAAAAATCACCGCCAAAAAACAAGGGTTAATTAAGAAAATCAATATATCACATAATATCCCTATATACCGACCAACTAACAAATAAGCTTAGGTAGGACACACTAGCAAAGGATTTACTCGCCTCTCCCTCCTAGTTCTATTCCCCGATCTCCGCCAGAGATCATATCCTAAGCTCGATACCAACCGCGACGCCCCAAAATAGGTATACATCACCCATTCCGAGTTGTCAATACATAGTACGTAAACAACTACAACTTTATTATTACAACAAAGAAAAGCTGCATGAGTTTAAATACAAATATTATCTTCTGACAATATTTATACTCACATAAATCCTCATCACATTTATTGATACATTATTTTACAAAAATGGTGAGGACTACTAAACAATCCTTTCTAAAACCTTCATTCCATACCCCACTGCACTCGCTTATATTCTCGCCTCCCCGAGAAGAATGGAACAAAAAGGAAAAGGGTGAGCTCAACTAGCTTAGTAAAAGAATATTATGACTAAGATAATACACAACAAATTATCGTTAGTCTTCAACAGGAAAAAATTTAATAGGATACAATAGACAACAAATTTTCAATCAATATTCGCAGTGGAAATAATAATTCATTAGAAGAGTTAAGTAGAGAATGCAAACTACTATCTTCTATGTATGAATTTAAAAGTTCATCGCTCATCTTTTATCCCCAGAACAACAATCAATATACATCTGAATCAAATATTCATCTTTTACTCTACACAGCCAAAGATATTCATCATTAATTCATGTTCATTTAAACACTGCTCATCTTTGCACTACTGTGCCAAAGATATTAATCACTCGGTCATGTTCATCTCAACACTGCTCATCTTTTGCACTACAGCCAAAGATATTCTTCAGAAATCATTCATCTTTGCACTACTACAGGCCAAAGATATTCAATAATATCATCATTTAAGACCGAGGATGATGAAAAATATTTTTAAAGAACGAATCCAAAGATTGAAACAAAATGACAAGGATTAAGGATTAAGGATTCGTGACTTTGTTTTATCCATGTCCAACAATACCCCAAAAATAATCACGGTGGTGTAAAATTCAAGAATGATCAAAACATGGATACAATCAAAGCTAGTATCCAAAATAGATGTTTTGGACAAAAAAGAAGAAATTTTATTTTTTGGTGAATAGTCTCGATATCGTGAATAGTGCCAGATATCGTGAATAAAAGGCCAGATATCGTGAATAAGACCGTATATCATGAATAAATAAATCAACACCAAAAGATAGAAATTCCACAAAAAAACATTTTCACGCTTCATGAATAAGACTGAATAAGAATAAATAGAACTCATGAATAGTAACTCGTGAATAAGAACTCATGAATAGTAACCCGATATGAAAAAGTTCCAAATTTGATAAAAACTTCATATCAACATTTCAAAGATAATGATATTGAAGAAATAATATCATTCTGAAACAAATAATATCCCTTACCTCAAAGAATCGAGACTTCTAAGGAAAGGCTCAAGTGATCTTTGAATGAAACTTGTAATCGAATAAAGAACTCTCAAAGTATCTAAATACTCACAAAATACGCTCAATAATATAGAGAGAAAGAGAAAAACTTTGTTTCGGTGTGATTTTCAATTCTAACTTAGCCCTCTATTTATAGGAAAATGTTAGCCCCACCAAAAGCGATTTCGACTTTCTACACCACGATGGCTTTTACCTCACTACTATTGCCACCCACCACATTTGAAATAAAATTCAGCACATTTCTTCACCAACCACAAGTGGGGCCCACTCAATTCTAGAATTTTCCACCAAAATCAATTATAACCCTAATTTCCGAATCGGACACCTCTTAAAATTCATAACAAATCATTCGTACATTTTAATTCGTTCAAAATTTGTAGACATATACTCAACTTATATATGTATAACATATCCAAAATTACCACAATCCAATCTGGTCTGATTAAAAATTATAATCCCCGCAATATATCTCAAAACCCGACGATTTATTTTTAATACCTCCATCTGTAAAATCTTGATAAAACACCTCAACAATAATTTCTTCATTTATAACCACATAAATAAATCCATCATTTATATCCACATAAAATAAATATTTCTTTATCATATGAATCAATAATTAATTATTCACAAATAATATTACGTAATCACAATTATGACAACCAGTGTTCCTCCTGTGAAAGAGGGGCTTTCAGATAAGGATTTCTCCATCTTGGCAATTATTAGGTAGACCAAACCTCTCCTCGATGTAATTTTCTAGACATTGCCAATAATGCTATCTAATAATATTATTCAAATAATATGAATTATTGATCCGATAATGGAGATAATGTGCAAAGTGACAATTATTGAACAAAGAATAATATAAAATATGAACGCAAAGAATTATCGAATCAATAAAATAAAATATTGAATAATAATTCACCGTGAAAATTATTGAGTAAAGGCCTTCTTACGTAAGGATCAATAATTCAACAATACTTGTGCAATACCGTGCAACTCTTTCATGCAACCACGCCAGACATCGTATTTTAACCACCGGTATTCCAACAATCTTAATTGGTAACAACTACGTCGTTATTTTTAACCAACTTATATTTGTCGCTTTCTTCATCCAATCGCTTTCATTATGGGGCCCACATACGGTCAAGCGCTGGCCGTGCATTTAATATTCCCCGACAAGACTAATATTCCACGACCAAAAACGAATATTCCCGACAAAAATGAATATTTTATAACCACTTGTTTATTTTGAAATATTTGCGTATTTAACCCTTAACTATCCACATTAATCAAATCAACCCTTACTATTTCAAAACAATAAATAAAGGAAATTCCTTTTATTTAAAAAATTTGAGGTCTTACAATTACACAAAGAAACAAGTCAAGATTATAAACTAACCATATCCAGATTAGATAAGAACTCAACATATATTTACTTAGATCCATAACATAAAACATATTTGACACATTTTACAAAGAAAAACAAATAATATAAAAATATCAATATGTACTTAAAGGTGTATTGGTTACTATTAGTCCAAACATCAAATTTGGTGTATTGGTTACTATTAGTCCATGTAACTAATACAATGTAGTCAATAAGTAACATCCAATATAAATGAAACAATTACAAAAGAATATAACATTATAATTTTACACAGTAACCAAGTCAGCACTATTGAGTAACCATTATAATTTTACATAGTAACAGTTAGCATTAGACAGTAACCAATATAATGTAAAACAAAGATCCGTGTCAAGATTAATCAAGAACCATTATAATTTTACACAGCAACCAACTCAGCAATATTCAGTAACCATATAATGTTACACAGTAACCGAATCAACATTAATCAGTAACCAAAAACAACCAGTAAAAATAGGGTTTTCCTTGCATTTTACAATAAAAAACAACCAGTATAATTTATTTGTTACCAACTAAAGGCAGACTTTTGTAAGAATGTAACCAATTTGGCTAACAAGTAACCATTAATATAAAAACTATAAGTAGAAGTGTACATTAATATGCTTCAAAGAACTAATAATACAAGAAACCAATTAATCAACTGCAGATAATTAAGTTTGCATTATTCAAGAATCAAGTCAAAGATGAGTCACTAAATAATATTTTTACACAAGAACTAAGTCAAGATTATAATAATTTTATACAAATGTCGATTCTGTAATTAGTCAATAACCATTATAGTAGGTTACACAAGAAACAAGTCAAGATTTATCAAGAATCAATATAATATTACATAGTAACTAAATCAAAGATTAGTCAAGAACCAAGTCAAAGATTAATTAGTAATATTATGCAAAGAACCAAAATAGCATTAGTCAAGAACTAAGACATCATTAGATTTTATAATGTTACACAAGAACTAATACAAAATAATCAATAACCAAACCAACATTGTGACAAGAACCAATTTATATAACCTTAGTAACCATAATATAAAACATGTTTTCAAATACATTTTGCAAGCACAACATTCAGTATTCAAACTTTGTGACAATTTAAGTTCGAAAAACTTAAGAAAGATAATCAATTTAGTAATTCGTAGTAACTATAAGTATCTATATGCTTATAAGTTTTAAACTTACATACCACAGTATTTGAATCGAAGCTGATGTTGATTTTGTATTCAACAATCACTGCAACAATGTTTTTGGTTTCTGATCTTGAAGGCGGCGTTGATTTTGTATGCTATTTTTGATCTTACAGATTCGTCACGACAACAGTTTTCTTCTTAGAGATGCAAGATTACTGCAGTGGTGTGTCGCGACGAAAAGCTTCGTCTTCTCCGATCTCAGTGGTGTGTCGCGTGAGGGTGAAGATTTGGATTTCTCCTAGATCAAAGTTGTATGTTTTGTTCAATTAAGCTTGATTTTAGGAGTGGTTAGTTCAGATATAGGAGAGTCCGTGAATCGACGTGATACGTGATTTTAAAGAACTTTATATTGTGTTGTTTTATTTTTGTAATTATGTTATGCTTGTTTTATTTTTGTAATTACTTTCTAAATGTTGTATATTAGTGTAAAGGACCCTATTAAATACACAAAACCTGATCGGATTCTTGGACTGGTTGGGTATCCCTGCCAATTTTGACCGGATTAGTAAATTGGAGCTAAATTGTATCAAATTAGGTACTTGATGTAGTAAATTGTAAGCCTAAATTTTTTGGGAGCCGAATTATGAATTTGATGGTATTTCATGTAATAGAAATATAATTAGTTTTTTTTTAAATATATATTACGAATCATTATATCAACTTTTTAATTGTAATTTACCTGAAAAAAATATTAGTAATAATTTTTTTTAGAGATATATAATAAGGAAGACCCTCTTATAATTTTATTCAATCTTATATTTTGATATATTTTATAATTATAATTTAGTACAAATTTATCGTCCTACATAACAAAACTTTTATTTTATAATTCGTCCTGTTCATTAGAAATAATATCAATTTAATGGGTAATGAATGCCAAGGTTCTATAATGTTTGGTTTTAAATATTGCGTTATTATTACATTAAATAAACGAGTATATCTTTTGTAATTAATTATATTATAAAATATTCAATATGATATAATTTTAAAATAAAATTTTGAGACATAATATTATTTAAATTTTATATACATTTAAATTGTGTTTTTGAAAGTTAAAAAGAAATTGTATTATATTTTAATAATTTTTATGAGAGAGAGAGGAGCATTATAATTATTTTTTATATTTTAATTATTTTATGCGCGGATATAAAGTTAAACATGAATGGAGAATGAGAATATTATAAAAGGAAAGAATGGTAAATTGGTAACAAACAGAAGAGGGAAGGGAAGGGAAGGGAAGAGAAGGTAAGGTATTAAGGAATTTGATTCATTCCTTAATTAATTATTGTTAGAGTATTTATAACAATTTTTTATATTTATTCCTACTCTGTCTTCTTGATATTGGGTCATTCTATAAAATAAAGATTTAATTTTTTATTATGTACTCCAACAAGTTCCTTATATTGTTTCCTTAAATAATAAAATTTAAAAGTTCCAACAAATCAAAACATCAAATTAATAATAATCTTATAATTTATAAAAGAGAGTATAATTTATCAATTATATTTCACTTTAAAATAAAATTTTATTTTATTTTAAATTTTAAGTAATTTATGGAGTGAATATTAAATGGATTGTAGTTGCAAATGTATCAATATTAACTTTTAAAAAGTTAATTTGTGATATTTTTATATTTAAATTTAATATGATACATTTAAATTTTGAAAATATTAAATTTTATAATTAATAGTACTTTTATAATATTTATAATTATATTGACATAAATTAAATAAATTTATATCAATTTTAAATTTGAATATCGTTTGAAATTAATTTTTAAAAAATAACTCAATATTAAGTTTATAATTTAAAAATAAAAAAGTAAAAAAATGTCAAGATGTGTATGATTGATGAGTTGTCTATTTAAATGAGGGTGTGAAATGTCATTTTGTATATATAGAAGGGTCTTTTGACTCCCTCATACTGGAGAGTAAAATCCTATATAGGGATTAAAATAGAGAGTCAAATTAGGATAAGGAAACTGTTGGATAATGATTTGTTGATGTATTCTTCAAAATTAAGGATAAAGAGTTAATTAGAGAAATTGTTATTAATGCTTTTATAAAGTCACCCTTCCATCTTTATTTTTTCTTCGAGAGTAGATTTTCTGTCTCTATATTTTTTATTTTCTTGTGTTCTCTTACTTAAATTTTGACATATATTTTTTTATTTAATTTTAAAATTAATTAATATTAAATAAAAAATATGTGTTAAAATATAAATGGGAAACATAAAGTACAATGATCTGCCCTCCTTCTTCTTCCCCCTCTTCATTTCTCTCTAACAAAATTTACTTACAATTAAAACCCTACCAATAACAACCCACTAAACAGAGACATACCAAAATCTTTATTATTTTCCATGGCAGACAGAGTTTTCCCATCCTCCAAGCCCACAACCAACGGCGGTGCCGCCAACCCATCATTTCCGGCCAACAAAGCCCAACTCTACAACTCCAGCCGTCCCGCCTACCGTCCAACAACACCCTATCACAACCGCCGCCGCCGTAGCTTCTGCTGCAGCTGCTGTCTCTGGACCACCATAGTCATCCTCGTCCTCCTAGTCCTGGCGGCCATCACCGGCGCCATATTCTACGTTCTCTACCACCCCAACCGCCCCTCGTTTTCTATCTCCTCCCTCCAAGTCTGTCAATTCAACCTCACCTCCTCTTCTCAGCTCACCTCCAAATTCAACCTCACCGTCACTGCTCGTAACCCCAACAAAAAGATCACCTTCTATTATAATCCAATTACCGTATTGATCACCTCTAACGGCGTCAACGTCGGCGCCGGTTCAATTCCGGCATTCACTTACGGAACAAAAAATTCAACCAATCTCAAAACAACGCTCACCAGCACCAGTGAAAGCGTTGACGGTACTAAATTAAATTTGAAGAAGAAGAAGAGTTTGCCGTTGAAGATTCAGTTATATACAAAGATGAAAGTGAAGATTGGGGGAATGAAGACTAAAAAGATTCGAATTAGGGTGAATTGTCGTGGCATCAAAGCTACGCTATCGCCCGGAAAAATAGCCACTGTGGCCACGACGGGGAATGCCAAGTGTAAGATGGATATTCGGATCAAGATCTGGAAATGGACCGTCTGATCAGACATAATTTTCAAAGGTGTGATTATTTTATTTTTTTTCTTTCTATTTTATGATTTTGCCCCAACTCAGATTTAGTTCAATTTTTTTTTATTTTTTTTGTGATTACAGTATAAATCAAGTAGAGAAGACTTATTATATTTTTGACGTAGCTGCTAGCTCGGATTTAATATGTTCCATTTTATTTTTTGGTTATGTATAAATTAATTAGGGAAGGTTTGATTAATTAGAAGAAATGTTGTTGAAAACTTTAAGACAGATTTACTAGCTCCATTTAATTTGTTGTTTATATATATATATATAATAAGTGAGAGGCAGGTGATATTTTATTTAAAAGAGGTATCTTATTTAAGAAATAATTAAATTATAAATCATTGACTTTAATTTTTCTATTAATAATAATTGTACGTACCTACTAAACAAATGTGGTAATGGAGAGTGATTGTTCTAGTAGTAGTATAAGTTTGATAGTGGAATGGATTAATGGAACCCATGGAAATTGGTGCATTGTCAAGTTGTTGAATGGTGGGGTTTTTTATTGAGTAATACTCCCTCCTTCGGTCTCACGCATATTAAAAAAGAGAAATAAAATAATAAAATTGTCTATAATAATAAGTTATTAATCATTTTTAATGTAGGTGAGAGGGTGATTTTTTAGCTTTTTAATTTAAAATATTTTCAACACAACTAATTATACTTATTGAATATGAAGAGAAAATTAGAATAAAAAAAATATAAGATATTTAATGTTAAGGGTATAATAGGAAAAATTGTGTAAAAGTTTGGTTATGAAAGAAAAATGAACATTTAATATGGGACTATCCAAAATAGTAATAAGGACTTTTATCCTGAGTCGGAACGGAAGGAATAGTATGTTAGATTTGGGATTAAATTATTAATTTTAAGTTTTTTTTGTTTGTTTTTAAAATTAGATTTGAGGATTAGGTATTATATTCTTTATTATTTGGGATTAAAAATTTACTGATAAATTTATCATTTAACTTTGTTTAAAGTGATCGATATATTTTATAATATCATCTATCCATAATCAAAAACTAATGACAATATGGTGTATCTGTCTAAGGGTATAATACTTCAAACCACAAAAATTTATTTAATTTTTAAATAATCCTTGAATAAAATAAATTATTTTAAATTATCCTATAAAAATAATATGTAACTAAAATTATTTAATTAATTATAGAATTAATAAATAATTTTGAGATTATAATTCATAAAATAAAAGTTTTAGAATTATAATCCTCCAAACAGAAACATGGCCTTAGATTTATTACTAATTAATACGTGGTAGCTAGTAGGAATTAGGATGGATTTAGCTGTTGAGGAAGAATTGGAACCTTACAAATTGTCAGCATTTGGGGGCTGCTATATAATTAATATTATTTTGTTTGATTGACTATATAAATATTAACATTCTTAAATTTATTAAAAAAATGAGAAAGAAAATAAATAGGCTTTATTCATACAAAGGGATATATATATATATAGGGAGTAGTATGTATGTATGTATGTATGTAAAGAAAGAGCACAACAAGTGACATATTTAATTTTTGAAATAGTTAGTATAAAATTTATTTTTGAGTAAGTTGGTCAATTGACTAATAGAGTGCTGACGCGCAGACGAGACTATATGTATATCAGCATTCTATTAATCAATTAAATAATTTACCTAAAAATAAATTTCATATTAACCGAATTCTTTAATTTTTGTGATTAAAAGAAACAAAATCTGTCTGTCTGTCTTCATTTTGTGTGTTTATTTTAATTATTTGGGTGTGGTTGCAGTGAGTGGATATGAATAAAGTGATAGTATTGATATAACACTTGAAAAACGAGTCTACTAACAAATAGTCTCTTGAAAAAGATTGATTCAATCTTGTTTTAAAATTAAAAATATTCCTCACGTACGTACATGCAGTGGCATCATGATGTCATCTGAGAGCCAAACTTTCCAATTTTAATTAGTCCAGATTTTTCCTTCCATAAGGAACAATTATATATATATATATATATATATATATATATATATATATATATAAAAGTCCTGATCCAGTCCGGACTCTCGCATTTTCTTAAAATACGGACTTTTTTTTTTTTTGCTTTTTTTTAGAACTAAAAAAAAAATAATTTATAGAACTTGACTTTTTATAGTCTGTATAAACATGTTTTGTTATATGTATCCAAATCACACCCAAAATACTGTATTATGTAAAAATTGAAGTTCTATAAAATATTAAATATTTTTTTTAGTTGTTTAAAAAAAAAACAAAACAAAACAGGTCCGGATTGTCTCCCATCCGGGAGTCCGGACCTAATCAAATTTCTATATATATATATATATATATATATATATATATATATATATATATATATATTCAATGTAAATTAATAACGAACATGTACGTACGGGGACAAGCAAGGTGTCGAAAGGTTTGAATGAGTTGAACATGTACCTATGAGTTGATCATAGTTATGCATGCATCTATCTAGCAAAAGGCTTATCAGGCAGGCAGGCTTCGATATTCACCAACCTTAACACATGCATGCATGGGAAATTAACTAATTAAATGGACTATATATGCATGTGCAAATTAATGTTTGACATAATTTCATTTCTCTTGTAATACTATATACGTATGGTTTTTGGATTTTCCTAATGTGATAAGTACTGTTGGAGTACGTACTGCTTTTATTGGTTTTATAACTCCTTCACAATGAACGATATATATTAATTAATTAAACATGATCTACGCATAATTAAGAAATTGGATTTATATATAAAGCCAAATTAAATGGAATCGATCTACATGGAAAGGCAGCCAATCCACAAAGCGAAGGATATATAATTAATTATACCCGGCATGATATCTATAGGGATACTTGCATGATATGTCCACTTCACATACTAATTAATATTAATCTTAATTCTTATTATACAGAACTATATATATGTGTATATAATGAATGTAGCTAGGCAAGAGTTTTCAGTCTAAGATGATTGTGAACGTTGTCCATAGTTTTGTCGTCCTCGAACTCAAATTTAAACTCTTGTATTATATGATCATCACCTGCGCGTACGTGGTCTAAAAGGGGCTTCACATCTTCTTGGCATTCATCAGCTGCACAAGATTGCTTCACCTGATCCAAGTCGGTTGTCAGCATGGAGTTTTGCATGGCCGCCCATGAATTAATCTCATGCAAATGTACCTCATCATCATTCTGCAAAAGGCAGTTTTGTTGTAGTTGATGATGAGGATGATATTCATTATCTTGTTGCGGTGGTGGTTGAAGATCATCATAGTTGTTGATACCATCAAATGAACCCATCATATTTGAACCACAGTCGTGATTGTTGTTGTTAATATTGCCGGGCTGATCATCAAGAGCTAAAAGCATGTGATGATGATGATGATGTTGATGGGACTGGTTCTGGGCTCTACAAATGGCTAGCTGATGAAGAACCATCTGGAGCTCGGCCCGGCTGTATTCGATCTGGCGTTGGAGGTCACGTATGATGCGATAACAGCCGCCAACGGGGTCGTTAGAACGGACATCAGATTGGTAAATGATGGTACGCATGGCTTGGTCCTTGTCGGGTTGGTCGAGGTATCGGATGATCTTGGTGATGTTGCTGACCCCGAACAATTTATGGGCGTTGAGGAATTGGGTTTGGCGATGGTGAGGAAAATAAGGGGCGAGAATGCAGTCGGGTGCGCACTTCCTGCGTTGGTATTTACATGCAGCGCAAGCCTGGGTTCCGTTTGACCTTGAAATATAACTATTTGTAGCAGAAGCAGAAGCAGCAGGAGCAGGAGTAGGAGGACTAGCAATTGTTATTGTTTTATAATTGCTCATACTTTAATTAATTATTTTGAGGAGCGGAGAGAGATATGGGCTGCTGCATGCGTTTCCGGCGGGGATGGGGATCGATCGGATGATGACTTGATTCCTTTTTTATTTCTTGTTTCTTCTGCTGTTTCTTCCTTCTTTTTCTCAATGCGGACAAAAAGATGAATGGAAAAATGGGAGATGGAGAGAAATAATGGGGAGGAATTAATTAAACACAATAATTTTGTTATAAATGTAAACGATATTATTGGCTGTCAATCGGTATGAATTTGGTAAATTGGCAGGTTAGCTTTGACTACTAACTGAAAGTCCTTAATCCTTCTTCTAAAAATAAAATTATTCACTCGAATTCAAATAAATTACTATATAAATTTCTTAATATATATGACCACACAAAGCTAATCAAGTACAAATGTGACATTATCTGAGTTTATTTCTTAATATATATTTATTTCAATTGCAAAAGCTTGAAAACGATGCTGGCTTAGTGACATTATCTGAGTTTCACCCAGACGAACAAGCAGGGAAAAACTGCAGAACAAGACGCTGTTATGAATATAGATATTTCTTGACTTCTATTACCCTAAATAAATTCTAGGAGGAATTGAGAATTTGCTTTCCAAATTCATCAGTCAGCATATGGTCATACAGTACTAAGATCAACATAGCATCATGAAACAATTAATTTCATTTCTCATATGAGAGACATTAAGGTATCTAAGAGAGAATTCTAAGAATTCATCCAGAAAAATAATAATTTAACTACAGTTCCATAATATCCCAAATGAAACTTCAAATGACAGAATAATTAAAGTAGCAAAGCCACCTAGATAATAAGAAGATCGATCCTAGACAACATAGAATGCCTCCACTCGGAATTGCAATGCTGAACAAAACGCTCAACCCTATATTAGGAAAAGCCTGACTTACATGTTGACTGAACATCGACCTGAAAGAAAACAACTTTCGAGTTGGAAAATATTTATTGTCATCAGCAAAAGCACAATAGATGACTAACAGAATTACTTGAGCTCAAATTATCCTAACAGAGTCTAACAAAAGCATTATTGTGAAGAGATGAGCACATAATAGGCATATCCTATTATAAGGGTACTACATAGTTTCCTGAAGGAAGATGCACACTCGCAGATACAATACACAGTTTTTGTATGCCCTTTATCTTTTCTCCGTGGTAGATAATAATAGTCACCATATATGTTTAACAGGACGAGATGTAATAAGTGAGGAGGAGAAAGATGATGTTATAATATCTGTTTGATAGCTAAAATGCAAAAGAAGGAAAAAAGAGAGAAAGAAAGCTAGGTTAATATAGCAAATTGCATCATCAACAGCTAAATTGCAGAAAATGATAGCTACGTAAAATTATCTGTTTGATTGCTATTTATCTGCTTAAGAGAGGAGGAGAAAACCCATGAAACAATGATTCAACAGATTTAGACCACCAATACTGGTCGTGATCATAGGTGAAGCATTCAAATTGACCACCTTAATGACACTCAAGCCGATGAATAGAGTACATAAAATAAACCACCCCAGGTCAATCAAGAAAAACACACCTTCAAGTTGGTACATCTATATTCTATGAGAAAGAAAACAAAATATTTTATTATTAGACTGAAAAAATAGGCTAATATATCAAAGTTACAATCTTTAACCCGTATCACAAATTTGACATCTGGTTAAAGGTGAAAGCAAAGTCCAAGGATATATATATATATATATATATATATATATATATATATATATATATATATAGGGAAATGATCCAAATGGAATACGTTAGCTATTAATCTTGTTTCAACTAACGCTCATCCCGCCGTCCAAAATTTGAGTTAATGACTGAGATGAGCGCCCAACCGCTAGAAGGAGTAGCGGCCAACAAATTTCTTTTATGCTGGCCGCTACTCCCTCTAGCGGCCAGTCAAAACAACGTGTTTTGAAATATATAAATTCAATCTTATGTATAAGGATAATTATTGATTATCATCTTATAATTTTTAATTATAAATAAAAAAATAGTGATTGAATTTATATTATATTCCTACTCAAATATATAAACCCAATCACTATTTCCTATTTATAATTAAAAATCATAAAACAATAATCAAGAATTATTCTTATACATACTTATTTTGTTAATAAGTATAAGGATAAGTATAAAGATAATCACCGATTATCCTTATAATTATTTATTATTTTATTTTATTTTATGAGAATAATTAGGATAATCGATGAATTAAGTCAAATTCTTTTATGTTGGTGGTATTTACTCCTTCTGGCTGACCAAATAAAAAAACACGTCGTTTTATTTGGCAGCTAGAGGAGTAGGGAGTAGCAACAAACATAAAAAAATTTGTCGACCGCTACTCCCTCTAGCATTTGGTAGCTCATCTCACCCATTAACTCCAATTTTGGGCTACCGGATGAGCATTAATCAAACATGGTTAATAGCTAACGTATTCTACGGATCATTTTCCATATATATATATATATATATATATATATATATATATATATATGATCGTGTCCCACTCCTGGACATCAAATCAAACCGCACTTATATTTATTTATTTTTGTTTTTTTTAAAACAACTTAAAAAAATTAATATTTTATGGGCTGAAATTTTTCCATATCTGATGTTTTGGGCGTGATTTGAATACCTATACCAAAAAATGTATATGCGATGCACATTTATGCATGCACTTCTTTTGTTATACGTATCCAAATCACATCCAAAACACCGTATTATATAAAAATTCGATTCCATAAAATAATTAAAAAAATAGTTGTTTTTAAAAAAAATCCGTATTTTAAGAAAATCCGGGAGTCCGGATAGGAACCGAACTATATATATATATATATATATATATATATTATTTATTTCCTTTCTTTTTTTTCGATAGATCATGAACTATATTTCATAGCCATTAAATCTATCACAACAGGTTCAGAACGCTAAGAAGAGGGGATCAATCATACTTCTTTATAGTGGCAATCAAAAGGCATTCCTGACTCTTTTTTTCATTTTTTTTAATTAAAAATGTAGCGTGTTCTTTATCGTCTCCTCAAGACTATATTCGTAACTGCTGATGGAGATAACAAGAGTTTGAAGGATATTTTCTAACCACGAAAAGAAATGCAACAATACATCATAGTTCAGTCTTGGTAAGGTCTTCCACTGAGTTTCTATACTTCGCAATCAGATCCCTGAAATCAGACAAAAATGATAAAATTATTATGAACAATAACACATGATGTATGTATCTTAAGATGGAACATATAACATGTTTTGTATAATTAACTTCTAGAACATACACCTTCGTTGGTTTAACAGTTGTTCACTTTCCTCCACTTTGCATTTTTGTCCCTCAACTGTCTGTAAACATAATTTAGAGAAATAATTCTATAAGTCTTTATATGCATGAAAATTGGAAATTTAGTTGATATGTCCAGCCGTCCAAGCGAAATTCAATGATTCATTGGTTTCTTTGCAGAAATTGCAAAAACACAAAAAACATTACATGCTGTAATTTACATTACAGAGAAGGCCAGCCACTATGCAAACTCACCATAAATTACATTTGCATACCATCTATCATAAAGAGTGATTGAACAAACTGTGACTTGGTTTAATATGGAAGAAAGTTATAAACTATGAAAAAGTAGGTTCATTTAAACAGGAGGCCTATACTTCAAGAGGAATATTTTCTAAAGGAATCGTATTTCCTATTAAATGATTCCATTATCATGTCCTGGTCTTGGGGGGGGAGGGGGGGGGGACTCAAAAATAAAATAAATAATGGAGAAAGTTAGAAGAATGAGTAATAATATAGCAGGGATGAGCAGCAATTACCATTGCTTTGGAGTTGATAGACCCTGAGATTGAGTTTAAAAGCTGCTGGCACTTCTCAAAGTGGTTGTTCAATTCATTGACCTTTCCAATGAACCAAATATGTTGATAAATCAAACACAAACAGTTAAGAAATATAACTCAGGAAAACCTAAGCAACAAGTATATCACAACACTTGAGTAATATTAAGAGAAAAACTAAAGGAGAGAAAGACCAACCAAAGCATCAGAATGTTGATCCCGAGTGCCATTTTCAATAGCATCGGCTAAATTCTCTACCAACTATATCAATCAATTGTAAAAGGAATTAGAAAGTTAGGGATAAGGAAATAAAAAAATTATGTATATTTTTTTAATTAGGGCATAGGAGAAAAAACAAACATGTAAGAGATGGAAGTGAGAAGCTAGTGATTGGTGCTGATGATTTTGTTGTTGTTGCTGTTGTGGACTTTGGTATTGCTGTGGACTTTGATATTGTTGCGGACTCTGATAACGCTGCTGCTGCGGTTGCTGTTGAAATTGTTGCGGTTGATTTTGAAATTGTTGGGGCTGTTGTTGAAATTGCTGCTGGTGTTGAAGATAGAGATTGTTGTTGTTGTTGTTGTTATCTTGACTGGAGGATGAAGGTGTTGCTGGATTACTGTGCTGGCTCATCATGTTTGGGATCATCGACCAGCTCCCTCCTCCTCCTCCGTACGAATTCTCCATTTTTGTAAAGTCAATCGAACAATGGGAGCTTCTAATAATCCAAAGTAAATAGGAAGAAGAAAATGAATACAATACGAGGCCAAGTTATCTCCTCCCTTGCCAGTTAACAATTACCAGTCGTCATATCACTATTCTTAGGGAATCCTATTAGTATTTCTTTTAATACTGTTGTTTGTATAATGTTAGGAGGATTTGAAAAAAGAGAATAGAAATACCTATTTGTTGAGCTTGAGCTGCTCACTTCTCCCGTCTCCCCTGCTGGGTTCTCCCCTCTCAATCGTCGTAAAACGTTTTTCATTTTAAAGGGCTATTTTGTCATCTTACCCCAACAAATTATATTTTATTAATATTTTTCACAATTATAATTATAATTATAATGTAGACTACTAGACTAGTGCCTAATAACATTGTGAATTGTTTTAAAAAAAAAAATTCCTTTTGCTTTTTTATTTAAGTGCCAAATACCATTGTGAATTTTTATTTTTTTATTTGGTTATGTGTTGCCGAAACAATCACCGGTATATAAAAAGGAAAAACTTAAAAGCCTAACTTTTTTAAAATTAAATCCAAGTAGATATAAATAACATTGATCAAAGCCTCGTACGTTTGCTAGAAACCAATCCCAATGCAATCAAGTATTCACTCTGTATTTAAGAAATGATTGTATAATATTAAATATAATATTAATTATTTATATTGTCTCATTAAAAAAAAAATATTATTTATTTGACAAAAAATAATGAAAAAATTAAAATTATATTTATTATTTTAAATAATATTAATTAATTTTAAACGACTTATATTAAATAACGAAACGAGAGAGGTAGTAGTAAATATTACTTCACCCCGGTAGAACTATCATTACCATCATACTCTATCACCCTTCTTTCAGTCTACACTCTACAACCATAATTGCTTGATTCTTATTGAGATCATTATTATTTTTTTTAACTTAAAAAAAAATAAAAGTGGAGATTATAGAGATATATTGTGCGTGCTGCCACCCAATGATGGATAAGATAAAGGAGAGTGGTTAATTCTAATTATTCTTTTGATTTTATTTTTTAATACTTGGTATACGTTATGTATATTTACGTTTTTTTACCCTTTTACTTCATTAAAATTATAATAATTAAATAAAAAATTATTCTTTTGACACATCAAAATTGGCATGCTATGTCATTATAGCAAATTCAATTGAATTAAAATGAAAAAAAAATTAATAATTTAATTAGAAAAAAAAATCAATAATTCTAAAATCAATATTTTAAGGTAATAATTTATTTATATTTAAACCTTATAGTTATCGTCAAGACTAGTGATCACAATAGGTTAATCATGTCTTCAAATCATGTGTGACCCGACATCAACTGCTTCCAATGTTGTGAATTTGAAGTAGAAAGTTATATCATTTGACAAGATTCAAGTCATCTAGCATAACTGCAGGGGCTATGAAGATTGCAAAATAATCTACACTAGCTCCTATACAAAACCAAAATACAACATTCCAATTACCAAAACACAATTCTAGCAACTACACTTTCATTGAGGAAACATAAATCACATAACACTAGCAACTAGACAAAGCTATTGTGCCTAAAAATATCCAGTACCATGAACAAGTGAAACAACAATACTAGATTATGATCATATTTACAAGACAGAGCTAAACACAAAATTATGATGGGCAAATTGACTGTGTCTACATTCTAGTGCTTCAACTACTCAAAACACAATTGTCTTCCAATACCATTCAGTAGTTATGCAAATGAAGTAATATTATAGAACACACTAAATATATAATTCATTAACAGCACAAAACACTAAATATATTTTAATAATTCATTCCAGAATTCACAATGGCAACCTAATAAAAAGATTAAATATAACTCATCATATAAAACACCTCCTAAAAATGACAACTGCATAATAGACAAGATTCAAAAATTAAAGAGCCAAAACCCTCGACAACCAAGGACACCCAGCTTCCATGTTCTGTTTTATGCATTTAAACATTTACTGTTGCTTGCACTCTGGAGGACAATCACCCTGCTGACCTTCCCCAGCTTGAGCTCTTCCACTCTTCTGCAGTTTAAACATTTACTGTTGCTTGCACTCTGGAGGACGATCACCCTGCTGACCTTCCCCAGCTTGAGCTCTTCCACTCTTCTGCAGTTTTACAGAAAGAACCCATGAAAATCACATTCCACTCAAGGGCTTATATACTTGAGTAAGAGAGTAAAGAAAAAAGAGTTCATTTCTCACCTTTGTACCAGATGACTGGAAGATATTCAAAAAACGAGAAGGGTAAAATGTTAGCAAACTCAAAAACTGAAAATCCAGATTTAAATTGTGAGAGAGAATTCTGAATATACCTTCTTCCTACTCTTGCCCTCTTCTTCATCTTCATCATCATTCTCCTCGTCATCATCAGCATCATCTTCTTCATCTTCATCCTCATCTTCCTCACCATCATCATCCTCATCATCCTTGTCCTCAATATCTTCAAACTCATCACCCTGCACGGCTTCCCCAGTAAACCATGACACAGCATGAGGAATAATTTTGTCCCGAATGGTTGACCTGCATAGAAGAACAAATACCGCATTGCATTGGTTTACATCTGAATGCACACTTCAGATTTTCAAGAAAACATATTCAGCATTCAAACTCAATTTCCTTCCTCTCTTTTTTCCTCTTTTCTCTATGGACTAACTTTAAGAATACATAGATTTAAGATGCATTTATGCAACAAAAGCAGGGATTGTTAGCTGCAGCAGCATGCAAAACACAATGCAATACACCACTGACATTAAAATGATAAATGTAATGATTAAATTACAATAATTTACAACCAATTGACTCAAGTACTCAATAGGTTGTACATATATCACCATTCATCACATATATTATTGAATTAAACTCTGCGGCTGCAATCACAGACTCACCCAATGTCATAGTCTTGCTCCATTTGATTTTGGAGCTCCTCAGCCTGTTATGCATACAACAATTACAGAGCATCAGAATGTGTAAGTGGCCTCATTGCTATATTACAAATGAGGAGCTTCAGAACTTACAGCATCTTCATCGATATCATCATCCTCCTCAGGCACCTGTGGGGGACTAAAGAAATTGAAGAAACTCTCACAACTTTCAGTCTTGGTAATAGGTTTTGCATTCTTTGACCCCTTTTTTGGCTTCTTCTTTAGAATCTTCTGGGTTAAGCATTTCCCAGGATACCATTCAATATCCGTCCTATAAAGTTGCCAATATGCATGAGATACAAAGAAAAAACGCACATGAGGACTAAAACATGAAACAAGGTAAATAGCGAAATACCCGATGGCCTTCTCCAAAATAGGTTCATCATCATCAATCATGTGATAGGTTTTTGTCAAAACTGAGTTCTTAAAAAAAGGATTTGTATCAAAAAAGAACTCTAGCTTAAAACCCTTGGGATTATCAATCCTGCACCATTTGATATCCTTGAGATACTTCAGAGCCTCCTCATCACGCTCAGAGATCTAGAAAAACAACAATCATAAACAGTTCTAGCTAGGGGGAAAAACATTTTTAAATAAGCAGAGTAAAACACAGGTATTAAGGTCTACGAATTATCAATATCGCACCTCCTCGGCCAATATTTCATTAGTTTTCATTGCAGTGAGCCAGAAATCGGGCACACCTTTCTCTGCATCAATTGTTTCAAAATCCCATATCAAACAATTTTACCGAAAAGAAGAATAAATATGAAAAATAACAGGCAATCTTTGAATGTGATAATCACCTTTTTCTTTATATTCCTCTTGGTCCATTGCAGTTTCACTTTTAACTCCTTCAGCTTCAACAATACCATTCACTATTTTATATCTCTGAAATTATTATTAAAGAAAATGATTGAATAAGAAATAGGAGAAATCATATAATGCAATTATTCAATTAAAAGTTGCAAATATTCATCCTGCCAATAGCTTCCATACCTTGGTGTATAGAGGTTCATAAAGTTTCTGGTATTTAGCTTCAAGTGCTGCTCTCTCCTCAAAGAACTTTGCCTCTAACTCATCATGATGGCTCTGCAATTTGAGAAAATCATGTCAGCTTCAGCATCACGCTATACTTCACCATACAAACCAAGAATCCTCAATTAAAGCATCACTAGTAAATCACTAAACTACTCATATCAGATATTCAAGATCTATAACACGACGCACTCCAAATGAGACAAGGTTCCACATGGATCCAAGCTTATCAGTATTGAAAGTGAATGCCACAAATATATCTGAAAAAGCAAAGGCAACAGCCTTTCACAAAGAATGATGTCTACCGTGGAAAAAATGGGGAAGAGCATACAATCTACAAATATAGATACAAGTATTCACCCACGTACTCCATTCTAATCTTTGTCTTCTTAGCAATCCTTTTATAAGGTAAAAAAGCTCAACAGGAAAAATTATTCCTTCACCAGTTAGCAAATGAAATATCATTGATACTGAAAAACAAGCCATAAAATTGTGCAAAAAGAGATGCATCCACACAGTAGCCAGGGGAATTTTCTTCTTCAATACTTGAATATGTCTTGACCGAATATTCCCGCCAAAGTCCCTAAACACGAAAGTATTCTAAAAGATATCCATTAGAATGAATTCGCTACTCAGCGTATCACTGAATTAAGACAACAAGACAAGACACCCGTCCATTACTTAATCATTTATTAGAGTTACAGATCAACTATGTCTTAGATCTATACTTTCAGAGCAAAGTTAAGTTGCAATTCTTGTGATAGTAAGGGGACCAATTTGTATCAACAACTGTTATGTTGTTTATTTTCTTCCGTTTATAAACGAATATAAAAGAAAACTCAAATTCTAAACAAGAATACAAATCTTTCCCATTCTCAAACACTTGAACTAACTCTTACCCCATTCTATCTTTTGATGATCATTCACTGCCTCTGGTTGAAGACAAAACCGCCTTTTATGAGTTATCCCTAAGTTTAAAGGTTTGTATGAGCTATCTATAATTTTAATAGTCAAATCGCTTGAAAATTCTAGTTTGAAGACTTCAACTTGATAAATATTCTCTATGTATATAACAACATTATACAAAACCTACATAAAAATAGTGGTTTAAGTAGTAAAGAAATGATTTTTGCAAAACTTAGTGTCCCACATTATAAAATATGCACCAACAAAACTACCATGCAAACAAATTATAAAGTCCATTGCAACAGAAAAAATAGTTCTTCTAATTATGTAACCCACAAACCTGAATCTCTCTCAAAGCCTCAACACGCTTTCGGACCACAGGTGTCAAGGTCTCGAGTACATCGGAGTGTTGCCCAGCCAAGTTCTGAAGCTTATTCTGTATAAACCCCCCAAAAGAATACAGGGATAAATTAACCGTGACATCTAATCATAATACCGATACACGTAGAGGTAAAAGTGTAGAAATGACCAACCTTCAGGGCATTTACAAGACCAGCACGATCCTCCGCACTAAGAGCTACAAAACAGTAACAATTAGGGTTTTGCTTGCGCTATATATGTATAAAAATAAAGTAAAAATTAGTGCTTAATAGAGAGAGAGAGAGAGAATGGGGAAAGGTAAAAGGTTAGGTCGTGGGGTTAGATTTTGGGAAGTTACCGGCGGCGGCGGCAGGCAGCGCGGCGCCGAGATCGGACATGTCCAGCTGGTCTTTGTTAGAGTTACTCATGCTTAAAACGACTGAGAAAAAACTATAGAAAGAGAAAGAAAATGAAAAACCCTAGATAGAAAGTTGAAGAGAAAAGGAGGGAAAGTGGAGGAAGGAAATAGATTAGGAGGCGAGTGGGGATGTTGTCACTCCTGTTTCTCGCGTCGCGTCGTAACCAAAGGACGTTGCGAGTATAGTTGTTTATATATACAGAACTAGAACTGCGAAGTTAATGCACCGAACTGTTTGGGTGTGAGGACTGAGGGCCTAGGGACCGACCCTGTCCTGTCAAGGGGTTTAGGGAAAAGTTGATTATGTATATTTATTATTTATATATATGAGTAGTTATTCAACACAAGTAATAGAAGAAAATAAAATAAAATAAAATAAAATTATTTATCTCGATAATTCAACTCTTTCGCAAATTAATCGTGTCTTGTTATGGATAAAACAAATTCCAAACGAAAAAGAAAACAAACTTCACAAAAAAATAATAAGATAATAAAAGAGCAAAATAAAATAAGTCTGGAAAAATATTATCTGAAAATAGAGATCGATCCTCAATTAGAGTTTTTGGCTAGAGAGGTAATAGAGGAAGGAACAAAAATAAAGTCTATGAAATAATAAGTTTAATTTTAATTGTTTTACATAATTTTAAAGTTTGTTTGTCCTCTCTCCGTCCCATAATACATGATATTTTAAATAATTTTATTTTATTTATATTATTTGTTGTTATATATATATATATATATATATATATATATATGGAAAAATGGATATGTACAGTCGAGCAAATTTTTTTTTACACAGCATCTAAAAACGACGTCGTTTGACCCATTTATTTTAAAAAGAAAAACACGGCTTCTCTTTACCCTCCTCCCAAAAACAATCGAACCTCTCCCCTCCCAAATCCCAGATCGAAGCCCTCCCCTCCCAAATCGATCATGGAAACACGACTTCTCTCCTCCCCTAATTCCCGAATCAGAAATCGCGATCTGAAGCATCTGAAGCATTCGATCAATGTTTTCAGTCACGATTTTGGCTCCATTCTTCAATATCTATCTCCTCGCCAAAGAATAAGGCCCCATCAACGCTTCTCCCCATGATTTGCATACCCTTGGGACAACAATAAGTATCTCTTGTAGAGGAAGGTTTACAATATTAGCCCAAGTGCATCAAAGTAACGATTAATTCCCAATTCCTAACATTACTACATCCTTCCTCCATTTAGTCTTTTCTTTCACCGCAAAATAATAAAGAAACAAGAAAACAAGATGAATTTAGGGTTCATATAGAAATCAAAACCATAATTAAAAGTAATATTACAAAGTTGCCCATAAATTAAACACCCGAGATAGCCCATTAATTTTCGGTACCATAGATTTTTCCCGCAATTAAAATGACTTGATTAATTCTTAATCCAACATATTATAGTGGGATATTTTGTCAATAAATAAATAATAAAAGATTGAGCATCACATTAGTAGTCTTTAGTGCATACCAAATAAAGGAATCCACTTTGTACAAATTGGTGACATGTAAGATTCTCCCATGCATATGTTAGAGAGAAGAGAGAGACATTGGTATACAAGAAAAGGAAAGGTTAATGTATTTTAATCTAATAGTAATACTAAAAATAGATGGACTATATTGAGGTTTCAATTACAAGCATCTAAAGATTAATTAAGCTCATTTATAAAGCAGATACCCCAAAAAAAACTCATGAGGCCAAAATAATTAAGATATAGAAAACAGAGAAAGGAATCCCATCACCAAAATAATATTTCTTCGGAAAACACTGAAACATACCATAAAGAAAAGCAAAAATGGAAAAACCCCAACTCTCTACAAATATCTAGCGCAATTATGTGATATCTTGCTCTGAATTTGGGTCTGCAGCATAATAAATGAGATGTGTAGTGTGTTCTAAGCGAAATGTATGTATCTAGTTTCTTTATTCACTGTTGAGTTTAGGACCAAATTGGTTGCTTAGTTGTCATTTCAGAGGTAGAAGTTCTTTAAGAACCACAATGCTCAGTTCAATAGATTTGACATTCTCTGATAAAAATTAGTGAAATGTCTTGACATTCTGCGTTTTAAAATTTTAATTCTGATAATCTATTATATTATTTTCTATATCCTTTTATGTGTACTCAGTGGATTCATTTCAAAGCTCTTAGATTTATATTAAAGTTCTCCTTGTGATTAGACTATATCACATCTGTTTCTACAGTGGTGGAAGTCCTAGGATGGAAGTTTGTAATGTTCTGAACATGGACGTGCAGATTTCAATCGGGTAGAGAGGTAGCTCAAGACGTAAAGGGTAAACAAACTTGTTATTATGGAGAGTGTGGAGAAGCCAACCATTATAGAACTACTTGTCCAAAACTAGGTACAAACAGTTCATTTTGTTATGTTTATTTATTTATTTTTATTATAAATATTTAATTTTTATTTTTATTGTTGTTTATTAATAGCAATTCAACATAACAAAATGATAATAAGAAAGGGAATAAAGGAAAAGACAAAACCACCAAAGGTACTTTCTTCTTATTCTAACTACGAAAACATGATAAACATGACCCTTGAATGAAATTTTCTATTCTTGAATGAAATTTTCTATATTCTAAGCAGTATGTTTCCCTAATTGGTATTTAAACGAAGTTGGTTCATTATATAGATAATTGGTATTTAAATGGACTTACTTTGGGATTTTGTGGTGTGGTGATGTGACTTTGGACAGGTTGAAATGGGGGAATGAGGTCTTGAAAATAGGATGACACCAGGTTCGAATGCCGAGATCAGTCCCGAAACCTTAAAGAGGATTAAGAGGTGTTTTCTGCATTATATTGTTGTTACTTTTATTAATGATTTTTTTTTATAGATGTAGTTATTAAATAAACTGTTTTTACATCGTATTAAGTTATATAAATCATATTATTCTCTTTGATGTATCTAATTGTTGAGGCTCTTTTCAGGCCATGACTTTAAAATGTAGTCACCATTTATGCTTCATCTACAGGGAATCTCTAAGAGACTTGTTAAAGTTTGCACTTCAAGTTAAAGCTACATGTTCCGTAAGAGCAAGTGGAGGAGTTGACGCCCCTACTAAGTCCTAGTCCACTATAATATTTTGTTTCATGTTATTCATTTCTTGTATAAATATGAAGACAGAAAGAAAGATACTTTTGGTGAAAAATTGTTTTGTGATCCGTATGTTTTGTGATCGAGTTGAAATATTATCAAGGTGAACACATATTCCATGAGGTAGTTGGATAGATGGACCCATGAAAAATGGATTGCACAAATTGTTCATGAGAGTTTTGTAGACACTATGATTTCTTTCTGTTTGTAATAAGAATTCCTAGTTGGATAACTCTGGAGTTGTATGTTTCTGGTAAACATTGCAGCAAAATATTATTGTTAAAACAAATGTTGAATAATGTTTGTACTTGTATGCTTTTTTTAGTTGTTTCTCTTGGCATTATATGTTTTTATGCGGTAGCTCTCTAGTTATCTTAAAGTTTTAACCATTTTGGAAGGAAATGTTTTTGTGATTTCCTTTAACAACAGTTGGTCCGCTTATCCGGAGCTTTGTTTTTCATCCGCATGGATGGAAAATATAAGTAGTTTTATTTGTACATTCCGGTGTTTGTCAATTGAATTATCAAATATATATATTAGATCTTCTTTCTAGTAATCTTTTTACCTTTTCTGTTTATGTTACATGTTTTGGATGCTAAAATTTTCACCAATTCAAAACGTGACATTTCTGTGGCAATTTAACATGTCTTAATCAAACAGAGCAGGATTTCTTGAATGATAAAACGTTATGTTCCCATTTCTTAATGAGTTTCTTCTTTGTTGATCTCCAGAAAAGGACTGCCATGTTATGAACAAACAAGCTGGTGTCCATATAATCACTACCTAATACAACAACATTGGCAGCAAAACACTACTTTAAGCACCAATAATATTTCAACATTTCCAACAAGATGTTAAAGAAGAAAACTAAGAAAACATTTCGAACAAGCTGCAAATAATAATGAAATCGGACTAGGACAAATAATAACATGAATGTCGTTAAAACAAATGTTGTGCAAATAACTTGCAATGTTACAATTGTGTGATCATACTACAACTACAAAATTATGACCTGTGAAGAGGATAACTAAATTTATAACTATAAAAGCGAAATTTCGCTTTTTCTGTGGCCTTTACAATATAGTAGAGCGGAAAAGAAAAGGCAAAAGAAAAAGCAAAAAATAGGACACAAATCAAGTCACCTTCAAGTCGAATGGACTCTAACCATCGATGTAAATTCATAAACAACGAATGTAACAAAGACCAACAAAGGCAAATTAACAATTGATGGAACAATACCCTTATAAAGCCCAAATTTAACCCTCCATCTCACGACGATTCGACATAGGCGCCAACCATATTTGTGTATCGCTTTGTCGCTTCAACCCGAGCATATCTCGGTGCCTTTGTAGTCCTTAAATCATTAAAAAAAGACCAACATCAAGTGGATGACAAACATCTTTAAAGACATGTACCAAAGTTAGCCTAACCCACGAGAGAAAAGTCGGAAGCTTGAAATGGCATCAAGCGACTTGTCAGATCGTAAGATCTTAACCTATTCCAAGCCTAAAGAGAACACATAAACTCCTTCACCAAAAATCAAAAGTGTGCTCTCAGATTGTTCAATTAATTCAAAAAAATACAAAAAAAAAAAAAATTAGTCAGTGAATCACTAAATTGAATGCATTGTAAATCAAGACAACACAAATCCTGCAAATTTGTAATTACATAACAATTAAAACGAAAAAAATTCAAAATACTTCATAACAAATTACCAACCACAATGCTAGATATTTGTAGAGAGTTGGGGTTTTTCCATTTTTGCTTTTCTTTATGGTATGTTTCAGTGTTTTCCGAAGAAATATTGTTTTGGTGATGGGATTCCTTTCTCTGTTTTCTATATCTTAATTATTTTGGCCTCCTGAGTTTTTTGGGGTATCTGTTTCTTTATAAATGAGCTTAATTAATCTTTAGATGCTTCAGAATTGAAACCTCAATATAGTCCATCTATTTTTAGTATTACTATTAGATTAAAATACATTAACCTTTCCTTTTCTTGATACCAATGTCTCTCTTTCTCTCTAACATATGTACATACATATTTTTATAAAGAGGGAGAATCTTACATGTCACCAATTTGTACAAAGTGGATTCCTTTATTTGGTATGCACCAAAGACTATTAATGTGATGCTCAATCTTTTATTATTTATTTATCGACAAAATATCCCACTATAATATGTTGGATTAAAAATTAATGAAGTCATTTTAATTCGGGAAAAATCTATGGTACCGGAAAATTTCCGGGCTATCTCGGTGTTTAATTTCTCGGCACCGTGTAACATTACTTTTAATTATGGTTTTGATTTCTATATGGACCCTAAATTCATCTTGTTTTCGTGTTTTTTTATTATTTTGCGGTGAAAGAAAAGACTAAATGGAGGAAGGATGTAGTAATGTTAGAATCGGGACGAAACAAACCTTGATGCACTTGGGCTAATATTCGTAAACCTTCCTCTACAAGAGATACTTACCGTTGTCCCAAGGGTATGCAAATCATGGGGAGAGTCAGAAGACCCCAACTTTTATAAATAAAGATGAATTTTCTATAAATATTATTTTTGAATATTATGGAATAAATTTGATATAATGTTATAGTTGTGGGTAATATTTATAAATTTTGCAAAAGTAAAGCAAGTTGTTATAAAATAATCGTTTGGTGGGAATATTCTTTTCGTCGGGAATATTCAGATGACGACTCTAATCATTAGTGGACCCCATTAATGGAAGTATTGTCGTAGTTAGAAAACGACAAAATTATCTTTCTATAAAAATAACGGCAGAGGTGTTACCGTTAAAACCGTTGAACTACCCGTAGTAAAAGTACAAGAATCTGCCGTAGTTGTATAGTAGACACGATATTGATTATTGATCTTACGTGAGAAGTCACTCAATTATGCTCAATTATTGCTACAATAATTCTTTGCATCATATCTATTATATTATCGATTCAATTATTGTCACAAGATCATCTCAGATAATATGTTATAGTATTAAATCAATAATTGAGAGGACAAGTTATAAATGATTAATAATTGTTGAAAGATTAAATATGTGTTGATTAAAAATAAAATGATTTGTGGTAATATTTATTCAATCCTCGATGTATATAAAGAGTCTCATTATGAGACGTTTGTGGTAGTTTGATTATTTTATGGGGGGCCATATATGTCATCATCTAAGAGTCTCTTCATCGATAGTAATTACCTTCGCTCGATAGTAATTACCTTTGTGAATAGTAATTACCTTCGTCAATAGTAATTACCTTTACTAGATGTCAAACCACTTGTCGTTTCACATTACAAAAGCGCCGAACCACTTGTCGTTTCACATTACAGTGCCGAACCACTTGTCGCTTTCACATTACAAAGCGCCTAACCACTTGTCGCTTCACATTACAAAAGCGCCAAACCACTTTTCTTTTCACATCACTCAAATCAAGCCACTTGCTGCTTTTCATACGGCGGTCTTAGCTAGAAATCTTCTATAAATAGAGGCCTAGTGCTTCATTATTATTTTTCACGAATTCATTCAAGTTATAGAAAGAGAAAGTATAGAGAGATAAGAGAGAAAGAAGAAGAGTATTTTTTGTTATTACACTATCGCGAGATTCAATCTCCTACCAAAAGTAAGAGGTGTTATTCTTTCTTATTCATGAAGAGAATCTGTTGTTATTTCATCGCTTATTATTCTCATTGGAATAACCTCAGATACGTGGTTTACCCTATACTTGGTGACATTCTTCTATTATTCTACATTTGAACATCCCATCTGTGTTTTTTACACCGACTCGTTCCGTATTTATTATTATTCTATCGGAACATCCTCGTCGTGTGTTTTACACCTGACCGGTTCCGCCTTCTTCATTATTATTACGCTGGAACATCCATGCGTCTGTGTTTTTACGGGACTGGTTCCATTCTTTATTATTCATTTGAATATCCCATGCATGCGTTTTTACATGGGACCGGTTCCATTCTTTATTATTCTCTTGAATAACCTCCTCATGCGGCCTATCGCATTTATGGTGATTTCTTTTGTTATTCCATTCTTTATTATACCCAAATGGTTAAAACTTTGACTTCTATACTCCATGAAATTAGTGGAATATTCTCGATATTTAAGGCTTCATCCAAGATCATTTCATGGAAATATTCTTCTCAATATTCTTGAATTTTACTCTACAAAGCAAGATTATCATGTTGACATTTTGGATGTTATTGGTTCCTAGATAAATTAATTCTTGAACTTGTTTTATCAATTCTTATATCATTGTTATCATCCTCATGTTTATATTATGTTGAAAGTCATCTCATCAGGCTTTGTAGTGCATAGATGGACTTGGTATGATTATTATGACTTTGAGACTATTCTTTTGTAATCATGGCCAGTAATGTTACAAATGATGTGGTAAAATTCCTCAATGGCCCAGTAGTGCATCACGGACGATTGTTGGCATGATCATGACCATTAATGAATACACAAATATTCTCGGCCCAGTAGTGCATGAATAATTGTGATAGTGATACTTAAGAATATCCTCGGCCAGTAGTGCGGGGGTGATTCAATGATGTGGAATATTTATTAAAGTTTAGTCTCAAATGGCTAACAAAGATGAAAAACCTTTTAAATCATAAAAGATAGTAGATTTTATTTTCTACTTGACTCTTTTTAATGGATTGTTGGTTCCATTGTAGTTAAACTTGATGTTCATTATATTTTATCGCTTTAACATCACAGAGGCTAATGATAATTTATTCTCGCATTATCTTAGTCATAATATTTCATTCTTGAGCTAGTTGAGCTCACCTTTTTCTTCACCTGTTCTCTTGAAAAATGAGAATATAGTTGGACGAGTCTGGGAACAGAGTAATGGTCCGTAGGATAAGATTAGTAGTCATCTCTATTCGTGAAATAGTGTGATAATAATTGTAATGAGGACTCCTTTTGAGTTTGTATAATCTCTAGTAGACAATATTTGTATTCAAACTCACGCTTTATGTCGTATTACCACACAGCTTATATTAGTAAGTTGTATTTAAATTACAGATCACGATCCGACTACCCAAGATGGGTGATGTATACCTAATTTTGGGGTCGTCACAAGAGCAGTGATGGGGCCTTATTGCTGGCAGGAGATAGATATTGAAGAATGGAGCCAAAATCAGCGGCCTGAAAACATTGATCGAATGCTTCAGATGCTTCAGATCGCGATTTCTGATTCGGGAATTAGGGGAGGAGGGAAGCCGAGAGAAGCCGTGTTTCCATGATCGATTTGGGAGGGGAGGGCTTCGATCTAGGATTTGGGAGGGGAGAGGTTCGATTGTTTTTGGGAGGAGGGTAAAGAGAATCCGTATTTTTCTTTTTAAAATAAATGGGTCAAACGACGTCGTTTTTTAGTCAGCTGTGTAAAAAACCTTACCCGATCAGTATATCCATTCCCTACCTTACCAAGCACACACATATGGTTAAGATCTAGTCCGGCGCCCGGATATTACTTAAAATCCGAACTTACATATGAAAGCAGGATTATATCCAATTCATTGGGAAATGAAAGGAGAGTGTTAATCTGATCTCAAGCCAAATCGCGTCTTTCTCTCTCTCTGTCAAACCTCTCTCTCTCACAATGGGTCATGATATTTTATCTCTTCGGGGTTTGGGTGTATTGGGCTTATTCTTTTAATTATTCTATCGGGCTTTTTATTATCGAATCTATGAAAGTCATTAAACCTACCATCATATTATTTTCATTTCAACCTATATAAGACCAAGGTTGTCGGTGAATCAATCCTTTCGACATTTTAATATCTACATCTTTGACTTGTATGATGAAAAAGCATGACGGTTGACTAAAGAACTCGCTGATTAATGTGGATGGGATCATAACCTATTTGGCCAGAAGTAATAAATGACCAAAGGCAAAGGGATAAACTACATGCAATCGGCATGACCCATCGATAAAAGGGGGTGTGTGTAGTAGTGAAGGGGTGGCAAAGAATTCGTGCAAAGAGAGTATAACTTAGCAAGGAAGTCTTCACCAAGAGGTACGTTTCATACACTTCTTCATTCGTAATCACATACACATGCGGAATTATTATTATTATTTCTTTATCTCAATACACTAGCGATATAGCCTCCGCTTTCGATAAACCTTGTGAACCCATATATCGACTCTCACGCTTTGAAGCTATCCCCCGACGGAACCACCGCCAAGCTTGTGGTGTTTATCAGGTTTACGCTGCGGGGATAAAGACGCTTTTATGTGATTGGGACGTGTCGTAAGATCTCAAGCGTTAACATCAAGCTAGAAGGAGGGCTCTTTTTTCAATCACAATTGTTTAAATTTGCTTCTAAGATGATGAGAGGAGAGATGGTACACCGTAAGGCGCGGCGATGGTCATTAGTTCATCATCGCCCAGATTTCAAAGAAGGACCGCTGGGTCCTTCTAAAAGTGCTCACGAAAGCACGGCTTCTAAGCACATTCGTAAGAACTTCGTCCAAGATCCATGGTGGAGCCAGCGGGAAGTTGGTTTTCATCGCCGATAAGGGCGCGATCTTCGATCGAGAACGGGTAGAAGGTTCTCCGACCAGGACTCATCGCCAAGTGGTCAAGAAGATAGAGCTACCAAGTCAAGCGAGGACGGCGACGAAGCGAGATAAGGCTTTGGAGGTTCTGTTAAAACAAAGGGAAGATATAAATCCAAACAGATGCTTCGGTAAATGAGTTGAGGACGAAGCATCTAGCCATATTCATTCCGAAAGACGGAATAGTATAAGGAGATACCCCGTCGGAAGGGCAAGGCCGCCTAACATTCTATGATATGTCCGCAGATCATTCTCGCAGTAGGAGGAGATCGAGGAGTAAACCTCCTACCGAAAAAAGGCAATCGATAAATGGGATCAATTCATCGCGACGATGAAAGTAAACAAAGAAGTCGAGAGAAATTGTGCCGTAAATCCGAAGGGAGAGTACCGTCCACAACCGCTTCTCATCACGAGGAGGAGATCAGACGCCCTAGTAAATTAAGAAGTCCCGCAAGGGCGAGATCGGCAGGAAAGGTCGATCCATTCCAAGGCCTAACGTCGCCAAGGAGAAGGAGATCTCATCACAACCCGAAGGTGTTGATTTTCTGGTAAGGGAGTTGAAAGAACTCCGAAAACAATTGGCTGAGGTCCAACAGGTGAAGGACACTTCTGGAAAGAAGGCGTCCCCTTTTTCCTCCGATATTCTCAAGGAGAAGGCAGATATTACCAAAAAGTTGCCTCGTATGGAAAGCTATGATGGGACCGGAGATCCTTATGACCATAACGAGCGTTTGGCCATTTAATGGATTACTACGACTTCACCGATGTCGCCAAGTGTCACACTTTTGTCACTACTTTGAGAAAAGACGCCAGACGAAGGATGGGGACTTTACCATCGGATTCTATTTCCTCGTGGACCGAACTTTGTGATAAGTTCCATGACGCGCTTGGAAGCAAATCAAGAAGAAGAAAGCCTACAGTGCTCTTTAAGACAGTCCCGGCAGCTTCACCAATGAATCTTTAAGTGCCAATATGTAAAGAGGTTTAGGAAAGCGGTTTACAGTATCCGATCTTAATGATCTCCAAGTCATTGGGTTGTTCCAGAATGGGCTAGATCTGGTTAAATCCGAGAAGTTGGTAAAGAAGTTGATGTTTCACCATCCGAAAAGCCTAGCAGAAGCCTTCGACAAGGCAGAGGGCTATATTGTTGTAGAAGAGGCTATGAATAGTCTGAAAAATCCTTCTTTGAGCCAATTAAAGGAGGTAGACATTCCCAAGACTGATATTGATCAGAGAAGAGTGGGAGGGTACAACCAAGGGGCAGAAGGTAGTTCGAAGAAGTACAGTAACTCGTGACGACAAGGCAGCAGTCGTACACCTATTTCTACCCCGAAGGTTAATAAGGTCTACACCCAATTGAATACAGAAAGGTCGATAATTTTGGATCAAATCGAAACCAAATTTTTCTTTGAGCCACCTCGTGATAATTACAAAACGGACACTTAACCCTCGCAAATCTCGGGTTATCATCAAAGTCACCGGTCACGACACTAATGAGTGTTGTAATCTAAAGGATTTTGTGGAGAGCAAGATTAAAAGCGGCTTGCCGATTGATTCAATATGTAATGAAAATGACCGTCTGTGGTCAAGAAGTTGTCAATCGTACTGCTTCAAAAGCGGTTCAAGTACCACCCACTCGAATGCTCCCATACCACCGCCAAGCGCAAGTCGTTGATGTAATAACCGTGGGTCTGCTGGGAAGTTAGTAGGGAAGAAGAGAAGGTCTTATCTTGATTCGGCCACGCCGCCGATGGATGCTACTAAAGATTGACAGGCCTTTTCCAGAACCGTTATATCATTTACGGATGCGGATTATCCTTCGGAGCCCATCGAACCGCATGAAGGGGCACTGGTGATCACAGCGCAAGTAGGCTCGATGGATGTAAAACGCATGATGATAGACAATGGATCTTCGGTGGACATTCTTTATGCCCATGCTTTTCAGAGGATGCATCTCGATGGGCACAAAATGGAGGTTGGACAGGAGGCTCCTCTATATGGTTTCTAAGAACGACCAAAAAAAGTGGCACTATTGAACTCCGGCTATCTTGATGCGGCCCCTCGGCGGTAGAGATAACTCAGAAATTTTATGTCATGCATGTGGATTCTACTTATAACGCCATTCGGGAAGACTTACGTTGACAAATTTCTTGTTTGTGACTTCCATCCCACATTTCAAAATCAAATTCCCCACAAATGCATGGAGTAGGAGAGGTGGTGGGTGATTTAGACTGGCCCATGCGATGTTATCGAACGTCAAGTATTTCATCCTGAATGGGGTTAGTAAATGTAAAAAAGACTATGGCAATCGAGATCGAGCCCTTCACCGAGAGCAAGCTTCGAACCCTTGGTAATACCCACGGAGGGACGGAGGAGATTGAGTTGGTCATCTGGGCCCGGACAAGACAAATGAGGATCGGTTCAGTCTGCCGTAACCTCTTCTGACAAATCTTATGGAACTCTTACGATGTTATGTTGATATTTTTGCATGGGAACCACAAGACATGCCCGAGTTAATGAAAAATTGCGAGCATAAACTGGAGATAGATCATTCGAAGAAGCGAGTTCGTCAGAAGAGGCGGATATTTGCTCCAGAGCGTCAGAAGATCATCGATGATGAGGTTGCGAAATTGTTAAATGCTGACTTTATATACTTAGATTGATTACCCGTAATGGATAAAGAAATGTAGTGTTGGTGCGTAGCATAATGGAAAGTGGCGGTTTGCATCGACTACACAAACCTCAACAAAGCTTGTCTCAAGGATTTTATCCTCTACCCCATATCGATCACCATCGATGCCACTTTGGGTATGACATTACTAAGTTTTATGGATGCTTTTTCAGTTATCATCAAATATCCATGTGCGAAGAAGACATTCCAAAGACAAATATTTATTACGCACCGCTTAGTGTATGATACAAAAAAAAATGACTTTTGGCCTCATTAATGCTTTGGAGCAACCTACCAAAGGATGATGAACTTCATCTTCGATGAGTAACCGGGGAGGAACATGGAGGTTTATGTAGATGACATGATCGTGTGAAGAGTATGCAAGTTCAAAAGCATTTGGACGATCCGAGGAGTGCTTTCAAACTATTCGTTATCGCCAACTAAGGCTTAACCTTGGCCAAATGTACTTTCTACCAGCCGGAAAGTTTCGGGTTATCTGGTCACCGAGGGGCATCGAGGCCAATCCGGAGAAGATCCAGCCATCCTCGACATGAAGACTCCTCGGTCATTCAAGGACGTCAAAATTGTCGACCGGTAGGATCATGGCTTTGAGGAGGTTCGCCGCCAAATCTGCAGAGAGATGTCTTCCTTTCTTTGACACATCAAGGGACCAAAGAATGCGAAGACGCTCCAGTGGACTTCGAGTGTGAAGATGCTTTCCAAGGTATAAAGACGATCGTCTTGGCTCCTTTATCGGTAAAGCCTCGTCCCAATGGAGACTTTATATTTGTACCTTCATGCGGCAAGTTCCTTAGCAATGGGAGCGGTGTTGGTTCGGGAGATCGGTGGGAGGCGAGATCCTGGCCTATTACGCTTACGTCCCACGTCCTGCGAGATCTCAAACCGTATCCAAACATTGAGAAATTTGCCTTTGCTTTAATAATTGCCGCAGAGAAAGCTTCGGCAGATTTTTCAAGGTCGACTCTGGTCGCCTACACGGATCGACCATCAAGAAGGTGATGGGCAAGCCAGAGGTCTCGGCGGAATAGCGGCATGGACTATGGAGTTATCACAATTTTTTATCGAAAGTATCATCCCCGAATCGCCATCAAAGCCAAGCCTCGGGCCGACTTTATGGTAGAATGCTCGCTTCACCGCCGAGATCGAGTTACCGGTCGAATCTTCCGATCGAAAGCAAAGGCCGCTTCTTCAAAGGTCGGAAGGCGTGGACGCCAGATGCGAGATGGATCTCTCACGACGATCATAGTGGAGCAGAATTATTTTAATAAGTCCAGAGGGGATTCAAGGTCCAACAGCCATCGATTCGGTTTTAAAGCAACGAAACAATGAAGTTTGAAGTACGAAGCGGTGTTAGCGGTGTCCGATTGGCAAAGAGTCTCAAGTCCAACGATTGATTATCTATAGTGATTCTCGGTTGGTCGTTAAACAAATTGTCGGGAGATTACGAAGCTCGTGGAACCCGAATGATCAAATATCCGCGGAATTAAGAGACCAACTTCAATTTTTCGCCATATGAGTTTCAGAGTATAGAGCGTAATGACAACTCAACTGGCCATGCATTGTCCAAGTTCGCCACTACATGATGCGTATGTTTTTCACGGATCGAGATATTTGGAAATTTTGCGGCTGACCTAAGTGTTCAAAGACGAAACGTTGATGTGTATCGAAGCGAAAAAACTGTTGGATGACCCCTACATCGAGTATTTGGCGGATGGCGTCCTTCCTTCCTGGATCAAATGTTGGCAAAGAAGATTAAATCTGAGAGCACTAATTTTAGTCTTATTGATGGGGATCTCTTTCGATTGGCATTTTCCTCACCATTGTTGAAATGTTTGGTTCCGTCCAAATTTGAGTATGCTTCTTCTGAAAGTTCATGAAGGGATTTATGGTGATCATATGGTCGCCAAGTCTTTGGCACATAAAGTACTTCGACAAGGTTACTATTGGCCTACAATTTTCAAAGAAGCTACAGAGTACATCAAGAAATGTGAAAAATGCCAGCTCAATAGTCCGGTCCCACATCAGCCACCGGAAGAGTTATACTCGATTCTATCTCCTATACCCTTCGCTGTCTGGGGTGTGAGACCCCAGATTTTATCAATAAAGATTTAAATTTTGTCAAAATAATTTTTTATATTATGGTGTGAATTTGAGATAATATTATAGTTGTGGGTAATATTATGAACATGATAAATCATTAGAAAAATAAATATATCAAGATCTGGTTTGGGTAGTTATTAAAATATTTAAAAAAAATCTCCGCCTATACCCCGCCTAATTTCCTGGATGGATCTTTTTGCCGCCTTGGGACTAGGTGAGGCGCCAGAGGGGCTAAGCGCCTAAAGGGAATTTTTAGAACAATGGCTATAAATTTGAAGCTATTAAGAAATGGTATTCTTATTTAGGGCAAAGACGGATCATTATCAAAATGCAGACCACCAACCCTTGAAGTACTTTTTAGAGCAGGAAGGTGGTGACACACTGCAACAAAAGATAGATGAGCAAGCTTCGGGATATGATTGTATCATCACTTACAAGAAGAGAAAAGAATATAACACAACCTGCAGATAGTTTTTAAGGAAATTTGAAGAGTGAACAAACTCGAAGCTCATTCATGAAGACGTGAATGTTCTAAAAGAGGAGGGAATGACCAGTAAATTGGGAAGGAAAAGATAGTATATTCTAAAGTACTTGGTATATTTTAGAATAAGATATTTTGTATGAACATGTAAGCATGTGAATGGTTAGTTAGCATGTGTGTAGGTTAAGATTATTTACATTTTTTCAGCATTTTAATAGCTATATATATGTGTAATGGGTGGAGTAACCTTCAAACTTTTGAATATTATTCATTTTATGTATGGGAACAGCTTGTTAAGCTTTCTCTCTCTATCTCTCCCGAATTCATTGAAAAATAACTGAGTTCCCCCTCTTCCTCCTTTATCCTCTTTGAATTCTCTCTTATTTCTATCTCTGTCTCTGTTTCTCTTTTATTTTCTGGTTGGGCTTCAACAAAGGCCTGATAGTAACCCTTTAAGGGGGGAAAAAGATACACTTAGTGAACAGTTGATTTGATTACTACCTTTAGTCAGTATTGATATTCTTCTGTGTTAGCATTCCTCTCTCACACTGAGATCCAAGGATAAAATAAAAGAATAGCTTTCCGAGGCATACAATTGCAATTTTTCATGGAAAAGGAAAACAAATTTAAATTCTCTCTTGCTCGTCCTCGTATTTTCTTTTTCAACCTTTTAATGGTAACAAAACAAGGAAAAAATGGATCCTTTTGGCTTTCAATTCCCTCCAAAAAAATTGAACAAAACAAGATCAAGAGTATCCAAAAATAGCAATAGTTCCATGAAAGCAACAAATCCAAGATCTTGTACAAGTCTGTTTTACAGCTAGTTGAGATAAATAAATGCCGATTCACAAAGTTACATACTTGTATGTATGTGTATATGTGTTCTTCTATAATTCATGAACTCAATTCTGGCTTAAATCTATATGAATTAACTGATAATAGCAAGATTGATACTCTATAAACCTGCTTTGAAGCTGAAGAACGACTATAGAGAATATAATAGAAACATATTACTCACAACTCAAACGGGAAGCCTAGTTCGAAACGATGTCGTCGCCGATCAGTTTTATCCCACCGATGTTCTTCTTCTTGTCCGAGTTTTTCTTTGTGAACTATGAAGCCCTAACCAATATACGATTCGAAGGGAAAGAGAACACTGTTAAATAATTAATTTTTGTTTGTTGTACGGGTATAATCAGGTAAATTATATTTTGGCCCTGATATTTTATTTCAATTCCAACTACCCCGAAACTATCCAAGTTTTTTTTCATTAAAGGGCCTAACATGTTGAATATGAATTTATTTTTTTGGTAAGTTGGTCAATTGATCAATATAATAGTGACACACATACAACCTCACTTATGTGTCAGTATTCTATTAATTAATTGATCAATTTTTCCCAAAATAAATTTCATACTAACCACTTCCGTTCAAATATGGTTTGCCTTGTTCCTTTAACTTTCAGCTATCTTACGAGACATAAAAAAAAAAAAAGAAGCATAGTTCTGTTTTTTTTAGAGAAAACCAAATAAATGAAAATTAAAATATAGAAAAATATAATGATATTTATACAAAACACAACCTATGTGAGACCCCAGATTTTATCAATAAAGATTTAAATTTTGTTGAAATAATTTTTAATATTATGGTGTGAATTTGAGATAATATTATAATTGTGGGTAGTATTTATAAATTTTGCAAAGTATGCAAGTGGTTATATTATATTAGATTGGTTGGGAATATTAGGTTTTAGCGAGAATGTGGCGCCCCAAAAATTAGGTATCGTCGCCATCTTTGGGTACGCAAACTACGTAGTACATAAATTCAAATCTGACTTACTAATATAGCGCTAGTTATGCAATCTGACATAAAGCGTGAGTTTGAATACAAATATTGTCTACTAGATATTATACAAACTTCAAAAGGAGTCCTCATACAACTATTATCACATTTCACGAGAATAGTGAGGACTACTATCTTATCCTCTGGACCATTACTTACGTTCCCAGGCTTCGTCCCGGCTATGTTCTCATTTTCAAGAAACGGTGAAAAAAAGGTGAGCCTCAGCTCAACTAGCCCGATGAAATATTATGACTAAGATAATGCGAGAATAAATTATCATTAGCCTTGTGATGTTAAAGCGATAAAATCTGATAAACTGACCGTTTAAGCTGCGACGGAATAAGCGATCCATTAAAAGAGTCGAGTAGAGAATAAAAAGTCTACTATCTTTTAGGTTTTAAAAGGTTTCATCATTTTTATATCGTTGAGACTCGACAATAAATAAACCACCACATCTAATCATCCACGTACTACGGTCGAGGATTTTCATCAAATTATCGATGGTCAAATGACTATCTTTGAATCACCCACAGTCATAATCATACCAAAACTATCCATCAACGCATTACAGCCAATCGAGGACTTTTGGGACTTTTGTCATCATTTATATCAAGTCGTGATTATCTTAAAGATGATCCTCATTCGTAATCATACTAAGTTCATCTATGCACGTAAGCGAAAGATAACATAATATAACATGAGGATGATGACAATGACATAATAATTCAATAAAACAAGTTCAAGAATTATTTAATCCATGAATTATTAACGTCCAAATTATCGATATGATCTTTATTTACGTAGAGTAAAATTCAAGAATGATCGGAAGAATATTTCCATGAAAAGATCTTTGGATGAAACGCAAAATATCGAGGATATTCTACTAATTTCATGGAATATAGAAGTTCAAGTTTTAACCAATTGGGTATAATAAAGAATGGAATAACAAAAGAAATCACCATGCGTATGCAGTACTTGCGATATGATGTGTTATTCCAACAATAATAATAATAACCGAACCGTGTCGTGAAATTCACAATCGACGGGATGTTCCAACAGAATAATAAAGATGGAACCAAATCCGGTGTAAAACACACGATAGGATATTCCAATAGAATGATAAAGAGCGGAACCGGTCCGGTAAAAAACATGAGACAGATGTTCCAACGTAATAAAAAAGCGGAACCGAGGAAGTCCGTGTAAAACATACCAGACAGGATGTTCCAAATGCGAATTATATAGAAGAATGTCACCAAGTATAGGTAAATCACAGATATGAGTTATTCCAAGAATAATAAGCAATGGAATAACATAAGGATTCCGCGTATACGAGATTCTCGCTGGAATAACCTCAGATATGCGCGGCTTACCCTATACTTGGTGACATTCTTCTATTATTCTCGCTGGAACATCCTGCTCACAGGTTTTACACACCGACCGTTCCGCTTTTTTATTATTCTCTGAAACATCCTGTCTGTGTGTTTTACAATTTTACCGGGTTCCGCCTTTATCATTCTGATTGAATATCCTATATGTGTGTTTTACACCGGATCCGTTCCATCTTTATTATTCTGCTTGAACATCCTGCTTGCGTGAATTTCACCGACCGTTCCGTTATTATTATTCTGCTGAATAACTCGCCTGGCGCAAGCACCGCATGCACGGTGATTTCTTTTGTTATTCCATTCTTTATTATACCCAATTGGTTAAAACTTTGACTTATACTCCATGAAATTAGTAGAATATCCTCGATATTCAAGCTTTCATCCAATATCTTTTCATGGAAATATTCTTCCGATCATTCTTGAATTTTACTTCACGTAAATAAAAGATTATGTCGACAATTTAGACGTTAATAATTCATGGATTAAATAATTCTTGAACTTGTTTTATTAAATTACTATGTCATTGTCATCATCCTCATGTTATATTATGTTATCTTCGCTTACGTAGATGAACTTAGTATGATTATGATCGTGGATCTTTCTAATCACGACTGATATAAATGATGTGACAAAAGTCCTCAAAGGGTCGTGAATGCATGGATAGTTTTTGTATGATTATGACCAGGGTGATTCTTATAGTCATTTAATTATCGATAATTTGATGAAAATCTCGACCGTGGTACATGGATGATTGTCGTGGTGGTTTATTTATTGTCGAGTCTCAAATATAAAAATTGATGAAAACCTTTAAAACCTAAAAGATAGTAGACATTCTTCTACTTCGACTTTTTAATGAATCACTTCCACAAGCAGCTTAAACCGGTTGTCTATTGTATTTTATCGCTTAACATCTGCTTAAGGCTAAATGATAATTTATTCTCGCATTATCTTAGTCATAATATTTCTTATCGGGCTAGTTGAGCTCACCTTTCATTCACCGCTTTCTTCAGAAATGAGAACATATAGCCGGGACAAGCTCTGGGAACGTAAGTAATGGTCCGTAGAGGATAAGATTAGTAGTCGCCACTATTCTCGTGAAATAGTGGTGATAATAGTTGTAATGAGGACCTTTTTCGAGTTTGTATAATATCTAGTAGACAATATTTGTATTCAAACTCACAGCTTATGTCAGATTGTGGGCTTATATTAGTAAGTCGAATTTGAATTTACGTACCATGTAAGTGGCACTCCAAGATGGGTGACGATACCTAATTTTGGGGCGCCAGGGGTGGATATATTGGGCAAGTACCAAAGCTAAAGGTCGTCGTTAGCTTCATTATAATTATTATAACAAGTGCAGAGGCAAAACCACTTCGTCGATAACTAACAAGAGTGCCTAAAGTTTATAAAGGAGTCTCCGGGATCCCTAAGGTATTGATATCGGACAATGGACGCCATTCGTGGGTTCAAAATTTGAAGAATTTTTGAACGATTTGGGGATTCAGCACAAGAAGACTTCTGTGGCTCATCCACAGTCGAATGGGCAAGTCGAGGTGACCAACAGGAATGCCGCTGAACTAATCAAGCGTGGGTTGGATGAAGCTAAGGGAAGATGGCGGAAAGAATTGCTTTGGCGTCTTTGTGGGCATACCGAACTACACCAAGGACTACTACGGGGGATTCGCCCTTCCGATTGGCCTATGGTACTGATGCCTTAGTCCTAGTCGAAATCGGATCTCCAAGTCTTCGGGTAACTCAATTTAAAGAAATTTACAACGACGAAGGACTGAAAGTTAACCTGGACCTGCTAGATGAAGTCAGAGAGGAAGCTTTGTTCAAATTGGCTGCTTATCAAAGAAGGGTGGCCAAACATTACAACAAAGGAGTCAAACTTTGTAGATTCGAAGTGGGAGACTTCGTTCTTAGAGAAGCCGAAGCTTCTACGCCTCAAAACACAGGAAAGCTAATGCCGAATTGGGAAGGGCCATATGAGGTGATTGAAGTACCAAAGCCAGGTACTTATCGGCTAAAGGCACTCGATGGTTCCGAGATCAAGAATACTTGGCATGCTGGCAGGCTTCGGTAATATTTTCAATAAAGATTAAGTCGGTTTATCTAAGTCCGCATACATGATTGTTTGATATTAATAAAAGGTCACTTTTCCTTAATTTGTCACCGGTCCTATTAATCCGAAGGTCACTATGGTGTAAGGAGGAATGGTAGGACTCATTTGGCCATTCGATGGTAGCCCCAGGTCCTTTTGATCCTATATTGATCTTATCAGGGTGGTAAGTCAATGGTCACTATTGGTCCGAAGGTCACTATGGTGTAAGGAGGAATGGTAGGACTCGCTGGGCCATTCGATGGTAGCCCCAGTCCTTTTGATCCTATATTGATCTTATCGAATGGTAAGTCAATGGTCACTATTGGTCCGAAGGTCACTATGGTGTAAGGAGGAATGGTAGGACTCGCTGGCCATTCGATGGTAGCCCCAGGTCCTTTTGATCCCATATTGATCTTATCAGGGTGGTAAGTCAATGGACACTATTGATCCTTATATCTTGGTCCCTATATATTTGTTAGCCAAATTTACCTCACACATGACTGATCTCACTCTTCGGTACCGATGAGTGTACATTACTTCATTTTGTTTAAGTGTTGAGTTCAGTTTATTCAATTCGGTTAAGTTGAATCCTGTCCGTAAAATTCAATTCACTTCATTGCATAAGTTAACTGTTATATGTCATATCTAATTCATTAGTCCAGCTCATTAATACTAAATTATTAACAAGAAGCTGATCAGAACAGAAGTCATAATCAAGACAGTTAAAGATTTATCAATAACATAAAATGCTCGTTCATTTAAGTCAATCATAAATTAATTACATGAACATGAAAAGCTTAAAGTAGTTAAATATTTACATAGAACAAAAAACATGATAGATATTCAGGCACCGCCTTCATCATCGAGTTGAGCGATCTAGGGTCCAATTTGAAAGGTGATAGCTTTTCTTTTCCTCGCTCTCGGCAATCCTCATACCCCTCCGAGTATACCTTCACGATCTCAACATTGAGTTCGTCTGAAGTCCACTCGTAGTCCTTTGAATCTTCTTTCCGAGATCTTCATCGTAACAGGCCTCGTCCCTCAAGATCCTTTATCTTATGGCGGAGCTTGTGACGTTTGGCCTTATGCCTTCTAAGCTTCGTCTTGAATCTTCGCCTCTCGGCCTCACCAAGTTGTAGGACTAGTTTCGATTGGTGAAGAAAACTCCTCATTTTTTGCCTTCAGGAGTAAGTTTTCTACAACCAAACCAGCATTCAGGTTAGTCAGAGTTTGTTGGCTGGCTTCGGACGCAGCCAACCCGTCCCTCGTGGCCCTTAATTCGTCATCAGATGTCTTCAAATCCATCTTAGCCCGATCTAATTCTATCCGGAGACCGTTGATGGTATGAAAAGCATCTTCACGATCGGCTCTTTCTCGGTCAAGGTCGATTTCAAAGATATTTATCTCTTGTCGCATGAAATCTTCCTCGGCCTCTCCATTTATGTGTCTCGGGCCGCGATCGTCTCAAGAACGACATTAACTGCATATTTTCAAAATATTCAAGTCAAATGTCCAAATATTCAAAGGGAAACAGAGATATAGAGGAAGAAGAGATCGTTATTTACCTTGGCGAATAACTCATCCCTCGTCGAAAAGATTTCCGTCCGTATGATCATCAACCGGTGGTCGCCAAATCGGTGTCTTGAAACGAAAGCTCAAGAGGTCAAAGGGGAAGTTGGCGTTGAACTCGGGCCATGGGTCGGGGATCCCACACCCTCAAAGATGGTAACTTCGACCGATGGACCGGATCGTTCAGAGAGGTCTCGGTCTTTCGAGGAAGGAATAGGGTCGTTCGGGAGGTGTAGGGTCTGCGTGTATAGTTTCAATTATGGGAGATTTATTGGGGAGTGGGTCCTTTCGGTGATGAAGCGGAGGCGGAACTTCGGATGGCTATCGAGAGTACGCTTCCTCTTTCTAGATAGCGTTGGAATCCTTCGTCACGTCACCGTCCCTCTTGATCTGTATTTCTCTGGGGGGCACGAAGGGTGGAATGACCAAGACTTAGGAACCACGAGCTCTTGGCGGTTAGAGGGGTTATTTTGTTTTAATTTTTTGATCCTAAGTATATTCCTTCGATCGGGACAATCAAGTAAACCTTTGGTCGAGGAATGGTTCTAGGGGTTGGTTCTGGTTACAGTGTGTGGGTTCGGGAGGAGTTACAAGAGAGGTGACTGGGTTTTCTCGTAGCTCTCCTCTTTTAGTCGAGGATGAAGGGTCTCTTCTGTTTGAGAACCTCTTCTACTGTTTTTCTATTTGAAATTCATCCGTATGAATTTACGGTGTTGAATCTACTTGAGGGGTAGCTTCGGTTGGTGTAGCCTCAATTGCCTCAAAGACTTCCTGATTAAAAAATCTTGAACTCCTTTATTTCTAAGGAGCCTCATTCGATCAAAGATATCTTGTCTAAATCAAACAATTCTATGTTAAAATTATATATCATAGAATATTTTCAAAAATATACATATATGAAATAAGTTGTACTTACACTTATGGTTCGAATAACCATGCTTGCTTGAGAGGAGTCCGTATTTCCACTCTTCCTTCGGAAATTGTCAAATAGCTCCATCATTTCCACTTCCCGCTCTTCTTGAAACGCGTCTCAAAGTCGTGAGATATTTTTTCGCCAATTGCCCGCCTTCGGAAAGAAGAAATCTCGTGGCCTTTGACGAAAAACCATTTCTCGTGCCATCCCCTATTGCTCAAGGGGTGTTCACCAATGAACGTCTATCGAATTTTTCTCCGGACTTCTGGAGAATGCTTCTTTGAGGGCCTTGAACCCCTTCTCCTGGATTGTACTTATCTTGTAGATAAAGTGAAGAAGAAGTCCGAGGAGGGCTCGACGCCCAACTCATGGCGTAAGGCCACAAAGGCGAAATGTGGATGTAGGAGTTTGGCACTAGTTGTGAAAATCCCACACCCAAGAACCCCAAAGAGGGTCACTATATAAAGATGTGAAGGGGAAGCGAACCCCTTCTCCAAGATGGAAGGTCACCGGACTACCGTGCCCATCCTTCCTTGATGCCGTTGATACTTTTTTCACCGGGCCGGGGTACCACGACCGCATGGGTATCCTAATGTGGAACCGAGTTCGAACCTCTTTAGTTCACCTCGCCATGATAGAAGGAGTGTTGGCACGCGAGAATCGCTCCGTCTCTCGTGTAGTATTCGGAGAGGGGTTTTTGGGTTTTCTGTTTGGGATTCGTATTGAAGTCCCTCGTGAGGATTAGGGTTTGGTGGAACCACTTTGTGATGGGTGTTACAAGTATGGGGAACTCTGTTCAGATTGTGGGAAGCCATTTGTGACAATTTGCGAGAGAGATCGAGAAAGTTTAGAAAGGCGCTCAATTTCAAATGAACAGTAAAATCTGTCAAATTTGGTAAAGTTATCCTTTATATCGATTTTACCATACTTGTTCAAGACGGTGCATTAAATGATAGTAATAATTTGGAATTTGAATGGGAAGCGTCCGCTTTTGAATCCGGGTATTTAATGGATAGGGCCTTTTCCGAGTTGGGCCTTTAAATTCCTTTCATCTCATTTCGTGAGCGATAAATGGATGCGTTTTTAATTACATCTTGTTATTATTGATTCTCGAAGAAAATATCATGGACTATTTATAGTTTTCTATTAAACATTCGCTCAACAAAAACTAGGGGCAATGTTAGGTCAAGCGATATTTTATCTCTTTAAATTTGGGTGTATTGGGCTTATTCTTTTAATTATTCTATTGGGCCTTTATTATTGAACTATGAAAGTCATTAAACCCGGGTCATCATATTATTTTCATTTCAACCTATAAAGACCTGATTTGAATTCAATGGATCAATCCTTTGGACATTTTAATATCTACATCTTTGACTTGTAATGATGAAAAAAGCATGACGGTTGACTAAAGAACCCGCCATGCATTAATGTGGATGGGATCATAACTTAGGTCGGCGGTAATAAAGTGATGACCAAAAGCGTTGGATAAACTACATGCAATCGGCATGACCCATCGAGATAAAGGGGGTGTGTCGGTAGTAGTGGGTGGCACGATAATTGAAAAAGAGAGTATAACTTAGCGAGGAAGTCTTCACCAAGAGAATGCGTTCTCATACACTTCTTCATTCGTAATCACATACATCTGTGAATTATTATTATTATTTCTTTATCTCAATACACTAGGCGATATAACCTCCATTTTCGATAAACCTTGTGAACCCATATATCGACTCTCACGCTTGAAATCCTCCGACGGAACCGCCGCTGCTTGTGCACATGGTGTTTATTGTGTTTACGTTGCAGGATAAAGACGTTTTATGTGATTGGGACGTGTCAGAAGATCTTGGCGTTAACACTCACGAAGCCGAAACCTCGCCTGATCGAGTCTCTGGCCCAAAGCTTCAGCTCTCGCACTGCAGCTCGAGAAATTGCCAAGTGAACATGGTGGTGGAATTAGTAGAAGAGGGTTTATGCTGATGCAGAGAGCAAAAGTACCTTAAAAAACTATTTCATCACAGGACCAGATTTTGTGTTTTTTTCAAAGGTTTTCTGTACACAGTAGTACATTGTAAATAAGAAACATAACCCAAAAAAAGAAAAATGCTATGGTTAATCTGGTTTCCTCAAACTCAACAATGCAGCTTAATTAGCACACTCAACTGGTCGAATCAAACCTCAAAAAGAACACTATCAAACAATAACCTTAAATATTATATAAATATCTCATCCCACAAAAACACTATCAAACAGTGATGTATTACAAGTAAAAAAAACTCACAACAATAAGCAAAAACCATCCTGAAACACGTAGATCCACGACTACGATTAACATAATACAAACAGAGGGTTCTGATACACAACAATAATAGCTTATTTCAGCAATTTGGCAGATTACATCACTTCGTAGATCCACACGTCAAAGCAGCCCCTGCCACATTGACTCCCATCCTCTGCCACATTGACTCCCATCCTGAAACACGAACATCGCAGCAATGTCAACTACAAGATGGAGACAAAATTGCAATAAGGAAAACAATCAAACAGAGACTATGATACAATATTGTAGCAGGTATATTGTTTGCTATTAAATCGAAGAAATCTGCAGTGAAACTATGATGCAATAATGGATTTTGCAAAGCAAATACTTTCACTAATTGTGGAACAAAAATCATGGTTGAGCGGAATAAATTGGTTACCTTTAGGTTAGTGTTATTGAAATTCCAAAATTCCATTTCTCAGAATACTGTCAAAGTGGAGTATAATTTTGGGAGTGTCTGCATAAATTTTAGAAGTTATTTTGACATGTTTCCATTTTAGTATGAAAACTTAAATATGTTTTTGGGTGTAGGTGTTAGAGACTACCCAAGTTTACAGCAGAGGAGATGGAAAATTCCTATTAACATATGTAACCAATTTACAGCCCCACAAGTGCACAAATCACAATAGAGATTATTCAAAGATTTTGATAAATAAATAGTGGATGAGACATTTAGTTTTTAAATTGTTTTGGCATAATTAATGATGATGTTCATGACAGCAAATGAGGGTCCATGGAAGAGGAGAAAAAATAGACCTATTTTGAGATAGAAAAACCAAACTATACAAATATATACCTATTGTTTATAATATATAGCTAGGTAGATTCCATTACCCTCTCACATATATACAAATTAAAAAGCACTTCGCAAACCCAATGGCCTTTGGCTGTAGACTCCTTTCTAAGCAGCCCCTCCCCCAAATTAGCTAGCAAAAAAAAAAATAGAAGTTTGAGGAACCTTTATTTTTAAAGCTACCAGAAAGACGGTAAGATTTATAATTCTTGTTGGGGTATGGATTATTTGGTAGGTGGTTTATGTGGAGGAATACTTCGCATATAGGAGATTGGACTCGGTGGATTCGGTGGGTTATAGAGAACCAAGCAGTACTAGATGAATATTGGGGGAAGTAGAAAATACCTTGGGAGACAGAGAGAGACGGTGAGTTTGTCGAATTTCTGGCTTCGTTCGGCCGGAAGCTTTGGGCCAAAGACTCGATCAGGCGATGTTTCGGCTTCGTGAGAGAGAGAGAGGTTTCGGCTTAAGAGAGAGAGAAAGACGCGATTTGGCTTGAGATAAGATTAACACTTTCCTTTCATTTCTCAACCGTTAGATATAATCCACGACTCATAACAGAAGTTCGGATTTTAAGTAATGTCCGGGCGCCCGGACTAGATCTTAACCGTATATATATATATAAGTTTTTTTTTACACAGCAGCTAAAAACGATTAAAGAGTTCCAACTGACACAGTATACTTTAAAAAAGTACATAAACTAGTCATTTTAACAACCATCTATAAGAAAGCAGCCACGTCCTAAGGCCCAGATGAAGTGAAGACGAGACCAAATTACAGGTAACCAAATTCATGAGGCCAGAGTTCATATAGTCTGTATTCATGCAATCACTGGAACCAGTGAACCACTACAATCAACTGCATCAAATGCTGTCATACACCTACAAATCAAACGACAAACCCCAGTGAACAATAGTGTAGAAAAGAAAAAAATAACGAGTATGTTACGGATGCAATAATCATCCAGAATACATACTATACATCTTAGTAAAACAACTCTACAACTGTGAAACATTTAGACCGCACTTAAAAATGTGACTAATTTGCAACAACTGATTCCTTATAAATTGCTCTACGTTTGCATTGGTGTTGTTTGATCTGGATAGTGCCGATATGTTGGTATTGCGCAAGTATGTTGGTAAGTTGCGGGAATTTTATATGTTGTTTAAGCCTCAAAGCGATACGAGTTGAGTGCTTAAAAGCACCGTTTAAGAAAAGATGCATTCGGAATAGGATGTGTTTAGACTAACAAGAATGTCGAGTGCATTTGAACTACAAAAGCCACAAAAAGTTCTAAATCAAACATGTAGAGCACATTAGCCACATACAGGGAACAATTCATAGTAATAGTCTCCTATTGTTAACATACTATTCCACGCAACAAGTGACTTTAGTCCAAGTACCCAACATATCTCGCTATTACACTATTTTGTAAGACCCCAACTTATTATTAATGAAATTTAATTTTCTATTTATTATTTTGAAATAGTAAGGGTTGATTTGATTAATGTGGATAGTTATGGGTAAAATACGCAAATATTTCAAAATAAGCAAGTGGTTGTAAAATATTCATTATTATTAGGGAATATTCGTTTGGTCGAGGAATATTAAATCTTTGTCGGGGAATATTAAATGCGACAAGCCTTGACCATGTGTGCCCCATGTGAAAAAGCGATTGGAGGAAGAAAACAACAAGAATAAGTTGTTTAAAAATAACTACGTAGTTATTCTGAGATTAATCTTGTTAAAATACTCTATGGTTAAAACACACGAAGTTACGCAGTATTGCACCAATTATTGATTCTTACGTAAAAAGGCACTACTCAATAATTGTTACAATAAATTACTATTCAATATTTTATTTTATTGATTCAATAATTCTTTGTGTTGATATTTTATATTGTTGTTATTTGATAATTGTCATTACACGATATTTTTCATTATCGAAGCGATAATTCATATTATCTGAATAATATTATTAGATAACATTATTGGCAATGTCTATAAAGTTCTGTCTAAGGAGAGGTTTGGTCACCTAATTGCGCGCCAGTAAGGAGAAATTCTTATTGAAAACCCCTCTTTCACGGGACCTATGCGGTTTATCAATATTGTGATTCTGTAATATTAATTGTGAATAATTAATTATTGATTCATATAATGAGGAAAATATTGATTTTATGTGGATATAGATGGAGAAAATTTTTAATGTGACAATCGTTGAAAATTGAAATTTTATCTTTTTCGATAAAATAATTCATTTAAATATATTATTATATTTTAATAATATAATAATGATGATATTTTTACGATGAATGTGGGATATATGAGTATATGTGGAGGAGGAGTATTTTGTTACCAAAAATATTTAAAGCATGTTAAACATGCTCATTGGACCCCATTTTTTTGACCGAAATTTGATTATAGCACAAAAAATCGCTTGCTTATGGATTTCTTGGCCAATTTACATTTTGGAATTTAGAAAAACTTTCTTCAGTAAAGTTGTAGAGAATTGAATTTCCTATAAAAACTCGCAAGGAGATTCAAATTTTCGACAAAAGGGCTATTTATTATGAATTATTGAAGTTTGAGTTCCAAAATAATTAATTTTTGAAGTATAAAATATTTAAAATGACAAAAAACGTTTTTTGTCATTGTTGTGGAGTCTTCATGTGACGCCCCCAAAATTAGGTATACGTCACCCATCTTGGGTCGCCACTTACATGGTACATAAATTCAAATACAACTTACTAACCTAATCACGTAAGTATGCAATCTGACGTAAAACGTGAGTTTGAATACAAATATTGTTTACTAGATATTATACAAACTCAAAAGGAGTCCTCAATACAACTATTATCACACTATTTCACGAATAGTGAGGACTACTAATGCTATCCTCTGGACCATTACTTACGTTCCCGACTAAATCCAAATATATTCTCATTTCACGAAGAGAATAAAGTGAAAGAAAGGGTGAGCTCAACTAGCCCAAGAAGAAATATTATGACTAAGATAATGCGAGAATAAATTATCATTAGCCTTCAACAATGTTAAACCGATAAAATACAATAGACAACCGGTTTAATCTGCAGCTGGAATAAGCAATCCATTAAAAGAGTCAAGTAGAGAATAAAGTCTACTATCTTTTAGGTTTTAAAGGTTTTTCATCAATTTTTATCATTGAGACTCGACAATAAATAAACCACCACATCTAATCATCCTCGTACCACGGTCAAGGATTTTCATCAAATTATCAATGGTCATTGACTATACCGAATCACCCCTCGGTCATAATCATACCAAAAACTATCCATCATTTGCATTACGTGCCACCGAGAACTTTTGTCACATCATTTATATCAAGTCATGATTATACCGAATGATCCTCAGTCATAATCATACTAAGTTCATCTATGCACGTAAGCCAAAGATAACATAATATAACATGAGGATGATGATGATGACATAATAATTCAATAGAACAAGTTCAAGAATTATTTAATCCATGAACTATTAACGTCCAAATTGTCAACACGATCTTCTGTTTAGTAGAGTAAAATTCAAGAATGATCGTAAGAATATTTCCATGAAAAGATATCTTTGGATGAAACGCAAATATCAAGGATATTCTACTAATTTCATGGAGTATAGAAGTCAAAGTTTTAACCAACCGGGGTATAATAAAGAATGGAATAACAAAAGAAATCACCACGCATGCGATTTGATGCAGAATGGTTATTCCAACAGAATAATAATAACGGAACCAGTCGTGAAATTCACACCAAGCGAGGATGTTCCAACGTAATAATAAAGATGGAACCCGAGATCCTGTAAAACACACAGATAGGATATTCCAACAGAATGATAAAAAGCGGAACCGGTCCTGTGTAAAACACATGCATGCGGATGTTCCAACAGAATAATAAAGATTTTAACCGTGTCCTGTAAAACACACATGACGAGGATGTTCCAATGTAATAATAATAAAGATTTTAACCAGTGTCCAGTGTAAAACACACGAGCAGGATGTTCCAATGTAATAATAGAAGAATGTCACCAAGTATAGGGTAAACCACAGTATACGTGTTATTCCAATGTAATAATAAGCGATGGAATAACATAAGGATTTCACCAGTATAGGGTATGCAGCGTATCGGTTATGTATAGGGTATGCCACTTTTACAAAGTTATTCCAATGTAATAATAATAGTGAATGAAATAATGAAGTTCTCTTGAGAAGAAAGAATAACACCCTTCACCGTAAAAGAACCTGAATATAGAAGTAGTGAAGTAGCGAAATACTCTTCTTCTTTCTATAATTTTCTCTATAAACTTCTCTCTATAATTTCTCTCTCTACAGAGTTTCAATGAATTAAAAAGAAAATAATGAAGGAATGAGCTTCTATTTATAGGAAAATGGAATGCGTAAGAACTAATCCATGAACGGTCCGATTGATTTACTTTAATCGACGGTCCATATTTAAAGAAAAATCTTTTAAATAAAATATAATATATTCTATTTATATAAAAACATTTTACTATGCAAACACTATGCAATACTATGCAAAACACTATCTGCAAAACACTATCGTAATAAAATATAATATATTCTATTTATAGAATAACTTTAATAAAGTATTCTATTTTATATAAAGATGTTTCGCTTTTTATTACGTTAATAATCTGAATAAAACAAAACGTCATTATCGCTTATAATAATTCATATTATTAATCGACAATAATGGAATCAAACCGGTGACTTCTCACATAAGCATCAATAATCAACACCGTAATGTTTACTATGCAACCACACGTATTCATCGTACTTTTACTACCGAGGTAGTTCAACAAAGAACTACTTGGTAAAACTTCCGCCGTTATTTCAATAAAATATTTTTTGTCGCTTTCTCGATCAAACTGACAATAATTACATTGTAGGGTCCACCAATGATTGAGTAGTTATCTTTAATATTCCTCGCTAAACCGAATATTCCCCACCAATCGAATATAATATAACCACTTGCATACTTTGCAAAATTTATAAATACTACCCACAACTATAATATTATCTCAAATTCACACCATAATATTAAAAATTATTTCGACAAAATTTAAATCTTTATTGATAAAATCTGGGGTCTCACAATCTCCCTCCTTATGGAATTTAAGCCCTCCGAAATTAGGGTGCGATACACTGGTATGATAAAGAGATGAGGATACCTTGAATACCTTTATCGTTTAAAAATATTAAATTCATCTTTGAAATCAGCCAAAGCTATTCATTAACAATTCATCTTTGCACTACAGGCTAAAGATATACAACTGTAAAACCAATAATGCTAAGACGCAGCTTAATAGTATCACGACCACGAATTATCCATGCACCACTGGCCAAGGATATTCGTGTTTTCAATCTGACTATGATTATACCCAAACAATCCTCAGTCATAATCATACCAAGTCCATCTATATCGCGTAAGCCACGAGATGACTTTGAACGCATCCATGAATTAATATTTCATTCTTTGAGACTCACCTCGAATAATTAATCCACATCATCGAATCATCCCCGCACTACGTGCCAAGGATATTCATTAGTATCACGACCACAAATTATCCATGCACCACTACCAAGATAATTGTGTTTTTCAATTACTGATTATGATTATGCCAACAATCCTCGGTCATAATCATACCAAGTCCATCTATGCACGTAAGCCACGATGACTTTGAACACATCCATGAATTAATATTTCATTGTTGAGACTCACCAATAATTAATCCACATCATCGAATCATCCTCGCACTACGGGCCGAGGATATTCATTAAGTATCACGACCACAAATTATCCATGCACTACTACGGCGAAGATAATTGTGTATTCATTTACTGATTATGATTATACCGAATAATCCGTGGTCATAATCATACCAAGTCCATCTATGCACTTCTGAAGCCACGTATGACTTTCAACATAATATAAACGTGAGGATAATGATATAAAGAATCAATCAAATAAGATAAAGGATAAATATTAAACATTTATAATATAATTTATCCGAGATTCAAGAATATCCCCATGTTATCAATCACTTAATAATCTCATAATCTAATATCATTAATATTATACCAATATTTTAATCACTTCTTAAATTTATAAACAATTTATCTCAATTGTTTACGCTTTTACCATATAATGCATTTAATCATTCAAAATGCCATACTCATAAGATATCATTACCAATTATCAAATCCTCAAAAAATATGCATATACTCTATATATAGATTCTCTAGCCATAAAATCCTATTTTCAACTTTCATTACTTCACATAACATATTTAACTCATATGTTCGTAACTAAACTATTTTCATGAAAAATACCAAATCAGCCCCAAAAATATTTCTTTTCTGGGATTTAGCATAATATAGTCCCATAATGAAAATATATTTTTCTCGGAATTTTTAAAATTTATTTACTATTTTTAAAAAAATCAATTTCCACTTAATTCCTTAAGAAATTAGCTACCTCAAGTTTAACTCCAAAAATTCCCAAATCTTGGCAGGACCTTACACATGTTAACGTGAGATTCCAGTTTAAATTTCATGGTCATCGGAGTTATAGAACTCCGATTATAGCGTTTTTCGTCGGAAAAACCTAAATATTGAAATAGTCATAACTTGCTCATTTTAAGTCAGAATGAGCTCATTTTTGGACAGGAGGTACTTTATACCATATACTTTCATGTCCCAAAAGGCCAGAATTTTTCTCATAATTTAAGTGGCCGAAACAGCCTCTCTAAAATCATGGCGAAAACTTTTTCGATTTTTGCAGCTTTGTACTCCTTTGCTAAAATCAGTCCACACAAAAATCTACAACACCTTTTCCAGTAATTCCACTTGGATTAGTTAGGTAACTCATAGATCTAACTCTAGGACTTGACCACATTCAAAAATTAAAAATATAATAAGAGATATGGTCAATTGAATTTCATGTTACGTTTTTCACCAAAATCTGATTTTCAACTCTTTGTGATTTCTAAGAAACTTTCATGTTTTTACATACTAACCAACATAACTCATCATAACACTTACTAATACTTCATATACCCATGATTTTCATTAGTCCAATGCTTTTATTATGACTTTCATCATAATCCTCGTAAACAGATCCTTTTAGTTGAAGAAATATTTGAGGGTTTAAGAAATGGGTTTTTTATCTTTGAAATTCAATACAAAATTCGATTTCACGTTCTAGGGTAGGCTAGAAATCTTCAAGAATACGTCAAGAAATTTATTAATGATAGAAATATCATTCAAAATCACATTCTCATCCAAGACTTGGATAAGACGTCACATTGATACCAACCGTGACTTCTATCCCTTAACCTAGATAAAGACCTCACAAATGATACCTATAAACTTGCCATCTTCATTCACGATGTATCGCCTACGTAAAGTCCGGCTTGGTGCATTCCACACAAGGAAGTCAACAACGAAAGGTTCGGAGCTCTTTACTTATGGCTTGATATTACAATGATTAACTTTAGGGTTTGGTTACTTTGAATTCGTATAACAGGTTGGTTAGGAATATGAAAGCTAACAACCTTACAAAAAGAATAATGAGTAATTAATCAATCGTTTTCAAAAATTACCTCAAAGGCAAGTATTTTCAAAGAGATAATATCGACAGGTAACGTGAAAGTGTTTATTTGAATCAAACAAGATTTAAAAAATAGTGGAGGTAACGAAGGCTCCTACTAACGAGGTTTCAACCAACAAGTCAAAGTCTAACTTCTCCGGAGTCAAATTTAAACGTTGAACGCAACTAGGTAGAATAAAAGAGTGGGTAGAACTTGTATTGAATAAAGTATAGACTTCGCAATAATTAATTTACCCGTAATAACTTCGTTCGGTTTCTCGACAAACGCTCTCGCTTAAATTACCGAGTTTGACTTTACTATATAAGTACATTCCACCCTTAAGTGCTTCTTCACATTCCCGATCCATGATTTGAATCATTATTCTCCGATCCATATCGAATTCGGGTTGACCGCCATCCATGTGGTAATTCCGAATTCGATGTTAAATTCTCCCAATTCTTTGTCAAAAGCAAAGTCCATTTCATCTATTTTGGCTTTATTGGATCGGACGTCTTTTTCTACACTATCAACGCGTTGCGCCTTTTTACCCACGCATCGCCTATTCTCCTTCGTTCGGTTGTTTCTTCTTTCAAATTTGATCTTTGATTTTTAAATTCTCGATTCTAACTTTAATATTTTACACCTCGCCAAAGCGTGATTTTGTTCGAGCATCACATATCGGGTAACCCAATTTTGAATTGTTGTATCCCTTTGTTCCACGACCAGTTTGCTTGTTCTTCTTCAACTCCGTTCTTCTAGCTCACGAACACGATTTTGTAATTCTAAGTTTTGATCATAAATTTCTTCTAACCAATTCTCCTCGGGTTCCTCTTCTTCCTCTTCTTCCTCACTTTCAAATGCTACCTCCTTCAACTAGCTCGGTGCAAAATAATTAGTTCTTCATTTACTACGTGGATATCTCTAATTTGTTCCTCGTCCGACAATCGCATTAACTCGATTAGTGATTAAAGGTGTCACAACGGTCACATTCACTCCATTGTGAATATTTTCACCGCCCATTTCCAAACACCGCCACAACACAAGAGGTTAATTAATATATCAAATATTATCCCTATACTCCGACCGACCAATTAAATACCAAATAAACTTAGGTAGGTCATACTAGCGAAGGAATTCCCGTCTCTCCCTCCTAGTTCTTATCTCGCATCTTAGCCGTGGATCATATCCTAAGCTCGATACCAATCTGTAACTCTGAGACACCAACACGTGTCAAGACTCACATTAGTACTGTCGACTTGCCACCAGAAAGACGGGCGTCCCCCACGGAGAGTGCGCCGGTTTTGCATTCCCCATCAACAGAAGTCACCAAATGAGAGGCTCGGGCTCTTCACACTTATGGCTCGATACCAACCGTGACGCCCCCAAAATTAGGTATATCGTCACCCATCTTGGGTCGCCACTTACATGGTACATAAATTCAAATACAACTTACTAACCTAATCATGCTATGTATAATACGACATAAACCGTGAGTTTGAATACAAATATTGTTTACTAGATATTATACAAACTCAAAAGGAGTCCTCAATACAACTATTATCACACTATTTCACGTAATAGTGAGGACTACTAATGCTATCCTCTGACCATTACTTCGTTCCCAGACTAGTCCCAAATATGTTCTCATTTCACGAGAGAAACGGTGAAAGAAAGAGGTGAGCTCAACTAGCCCAAGAAGAAATATTATGACTAAGATAATGCGTAATAAATTATCATTAGCCTTGAACGATGTTAAACCGATAAAATACAATAGACAACCCGGTTTAAGCTCATGGTGAATAAGCAATCCATTAAAAGAGTCAAGTAGAGAATAAAGTCTACTATCTTTTAGGTTTTAAAAGGTTTTCATCAATTTTATCACGAGACTCAAATTAATAAATAAACCACCACATCTAATCATCCACGCACTACACGGTCCAAGGATTTTCATCAAATTATCAATGGTCATGACTATACCGAATCACCCCGTCATAATCATCACCAAAACTATCCATCAACGCATTACGAATACATTGAGAACTTTTGTCACATCATTTATATCAAGTCATGATTATACCGAATGATCCTCGGTCATAATCATACTAAGTTCATCTATGCACGTAAGCCAAAAGATAACATAATATAACATGAGGATGATGACGATGACATAATAATTCAATAGAACAAGTTCAAGAATTATTTAATCCATGAACTATTAACGTCCAAATTGTCAACATGATCTTTGCTTTACGTAGAGTAAAATTCAAGAATGATCGGAAGAATATTTCCATGAAAAGATATTTGGATGAAACGCAAATATCAAGGATATTCTACTAATTTCATGGAGTATAAGTCAAAGTTTTAACCAACCGGGTATAATAAAGAATGGAATAACAAAAGAAATCACCACGCATGCGGTAGCTTCAGATAGACAAAAGTTATTCCAACGTAATAATAATAACGGAACGAATTCGGTGAAATTCACAATCGGCATGGGATGTTCCAATGTAATAATAAAGATGGAACCGGATCCGGTGTAAAACACATGATAGGATATTCCAACAGAATGATAAAGATTTTAACCAGTCCCTGTAAAACACACGACATGGATGTTCCAATGTAATAATAAAGATTTTAAACCGGTCCTGTAAAAAACACATGCATGTGATGTTCCAAATGAATAATAATAAAGACGGAACCAGTGTCGTGTAAAACACATGCATGTGATGTTCCAACAGAATAATAGAAGAATGTCACCAAGTATAGGTAAAATCATTATACAAAGTTATTCCAATGTAATAATAAGCAATGGAATAACATAAGGATTTCACCAAGTATAGGGTATGCCATGCGTATCAAAGGTTATGTATAGGGTATGCCACTTTTACAAAGTTATTCAAATGAATAATAGTGAATGAAATAACGAAGTTCTCTTGAAGAAAAGAATAACACCCCTTACTACAAAAAAAACCTAATATAGAAGTAGTGAAGTAGCGAGAATACTCTTCTTCTTTCTATAATTTTCTCTCTATAAACTTCTCTATAATTTCTCTCTACAGAGTTTCAATGAATTAAATAAGAAAATAATGAAGGAATGAGCTTCTATTTATAGGAAAATGGAATGCATAAGTAATTAATCCATGAACAGTCCAGTTGATTTACTTTAATCTGACGGTCCATATTTAAAGAAAAATCTTTTTAAATAAAATATAATATATTCTATTTATATAAAAACATTTTACTATGCAAACACTATGCAATACTACGCAAAACACTATGCAAAACACTACGATAATAAAATATAATATATTCTATTTATAGAATAACTTTAATAAAGTATTCTATTTTATATAAAAAGATGTTTCGCTTTTATTACGTTAATAATACGAATAAAACAAAACGTCATTATCGCTTATAATAATTCATATTATTAATCGACAATAATGGAATCAAACCGAGTGACTTCTCACATAAGCATCAATAATCAACACCGGTAATGTTACTATGCAACCACACGACATCTTGTACTTTTACTACTGAGTAGTTCAACAAGAACTACGGTAAAACTTCCGCCGTTATTTCAATAAAATATTTTTATCGTTTTCTCAATCCGGCAATAATTACATTAGGGTCCACCAATGATTGAGTAGTTATACGAATATTCCCCGCTAAACCTAATATTCCCCACCAATCGAATATAATATAACCACTTGCATACTTTGCAAAATTTATAAATACTACCCACAACTATAATATTATCTCAAATTCACACCATAATATTAAAAATTATTTCGACAAAATTTAAATCTTTATTGATAAAATCTGGGGTCTCACATTACATGTGTTAGAAGTGTCTGAATTCAGATCCTTAGAAGTGGGCCTAGGAATTGTAATATTAATATTAATATTTTATTAAATTTTCTGCTTTGGTGTTCTAAGCATTTTCCTATAAATAGGGTGCTTGGGTTAGAATTGAAAATCACACCGAAATTGAAGTTTTTCTCTCTATATTATCGGCGTATTTCTTGTGAGTATTTTGAGTATATTTTGAGTATTGTTATACTGTGCAAGTTCAAGTTATAGCTTATATCCGATTCCAGGTTAAATCACTGTCTTTTCGAGGTAAGGATATTTTTTTTTCGTAATGATATTATTTCTTCATATCATTATCTTTGAAATATTGATCTGAAGTTTTTATCAAATTTGGAACTTTTGGTGTCTGAGATTCTTATTCACGATATCTGACCTTATTCACGATATCGACACTATTCACGAATCTGACACTATTCATCAAAAAATAAAAATTTTCCTTTTAAGTCTAAAATATTTATTGTGGATACTAGTTTTGATTGTATCCATGTTTTGATCATTCTTGAATTTTACACCACTATGATTATTTTTGAGGTATTTTTGGACATGGATAAAATAAAATCTGAATCCTTAATCCTTGTCATTTTGTTTCAATTTGGATTCGTTTCTTTAAAAATATTTTTCATCATCCTCGGGTCTTAAATGATGATATTATTGAATATCTTTGGCTTTGTAGTGCAAAGATGAATGATTTTAATGAATATCTTTGGCCAGTAGTGCAAAGATGAACAGTGTTTAGATGAACATGACGAATTGATGAATATCTTTGGCACATGAGTCGCAAAGATGAATATTTGATTCGGATATATATTGATTGATGTTACGGGGATAAAAGATAGAGCGATGAACTTTTAAATTCATACATAGAAGATAGTAGTTTGCATTCTCTACTTAACTCTTCTAATGAATTATTATTTCACATACGAATATTGATTTAAAACTTGTTGTATATTGTATTCTATTAGATTTTTTCCTGTTGAAGACTAATGATAATTTGTTGTATATTATCTTAGTCATAATATTCTTTTTGGGCTAGTTGACTCACCTTTTCCTTTTTGTTCCATTTTTCTTCTCGGGAAGCGAGAATATAGCGAGTACGCAGTCGGGTATGGAATGAAGGTTCTAGAGAGAGTTGTTTAGCGATCCTCACCATTTTGTAAAATAATGTATCAATAAATGTGATGAAGATTTATTTGAGTATAGATATTGTCTAGAAGATAATATTTGTATTCAAACTCACGCTTTCTTGTTGTAATAATAAAGTTGTAGTTGTTTACATACCGTATATTGACAACTTAGAATGGGTGATGTATACCTATTTTGGGGCATCACGGTTGGTATCGAGCTTAGGGATATGATCTCTGGCGAAGATCGGGGAATAGAACTAGGAGGGAGAGACGAGTAAATCCTTCGCTAGTGTGTCCTACCCAAGCTTATTTGTTAGTTGGTCAAGATATAGGGATATTATGTGATATATTGATTTCTTTAATTAACCTATGTTTTATGACAATATTTGAGAATGTCGATGAGAATATTAACAATGGAAATGAGACCAGTGGAGGCCTTTGTACTCACTGTGAGGAGAATGTGACGCCCCCAAAATAGGTATACACCACACCCATTCTGAGTCGCCAAATACATGGTACAAGAAGCAAACTACAACTTCAATAATACAAATGTCGTGTGAAATACGACAATATATACTGTGAGTTTAAATACAAATATTATCTTCTAGACAATATTTATACTCAAATAAATCCTCATCACATTTATTGATACATTATTTTACAAAAATGGTGAGGACTACTAAACAATCCTTTCTAAAACCTTCATTCCATACCCCGACTCATACTCGCTACATTCTCGCCTCCTGAGAAGAAAAATGGAACAACAAGGAAAAGGGTGAGCTCAACTAGCCCAGTAAAGAATACTATGACTAAGATAATATACAACAAATTATCGTTAGTCTCCAACGAGGAAAAATCATGATAGAATACAATAGATAACAAGTTTCAGATCAATATTCGCGCATTGAAATAATAATTCATAGAAAGAGTTACGTAGAGAATGAAATCTACTATAATCTATGAATTTAACAATCCATCATCAATATTTTATCCTCGTAACATCAATCAATATTCATCTCAAATCAAATATTCATCTTTGCACTACTGTGCCAAAGATATTCATCAATCGGTCATGTTCATCTCAACACTGCTCATCTTTTGCACTAAAGGCCAAAGATATTCATCGATCGGTCATGTTCATTTAAACACCGCTTCATCTTTGCACTACTGAGCCAAAAGATATTCTTGAAATCATTCATCTTTGCACTACAGGCCAAAGATATTCTTCAGAAATCATTCATCTTTGCACTACAGGCCAAAGATATTCTTCAGAAATCATTCATCTTTACACTACAGGCCAAAGATATTCAATAATATCATCATTTAAGACCGAGGATGATGAAAATATTTTTAAGAACGAATCCGAAGAAACAAAATGACAAGGATTAAGGATTAAGGATTAGTACTTTGTTTTATCCATGTCTAACAATACCTCAAAAATAATCATAGTGGTGTAAAATTCAAGAATGATCAAAACATGGATACAATCAAAGCTAGTATCCGAATAGATATTTTGACGAAAAGAAGAAATTTTATTTTTCGATGAATAGTGTCAGTATCGTGAATAAAGTCTTGATATCGTGAATAAGAACTCAAACACCAAAAGATAGAAATTCCACAAAAAAACATTTTCACGCTTCATGAATAGTACTTTCGTGAATAAGAATCGTGAATAGTAACTCATGAATAAGAACTCGTGAATAGTAACTCATGAATAAGTAACTCGTGAATAAGAACTCATGAATAGTAACCCCACATGAAAAAGTTCCAAATTTGATAAAACTTCAGATCAACATTTCAAAGATAATGATATCAAGAAATAATATCATTACAAAAAAAAATAATATCCACTTACCTCAAAGAATCGAGATTTCCGGAAGGAAAGGTCGGGAAGTGATCTTTGAATGAAACTTGTCTTTGAATAAAGAACTCTCAAAGTATCTAAATACTCATAAAATACGCTCAATAATATAGAGAGAGAGAGAAAAACTTTGTTTACGGTGTGATTTTCAATTCTAACTTAGCCTTCTATTTATAGGAAAATGTTAGCCCGTAAAAGCGCACTTGACTTCTGCACCATGATGGCTTTACCGCTACTATTGCCACCCACCACATTTGAAATAAAATTCAGCACATTTCTTCACCAACCACAAGTGGGGCCCACTCAATTCTAGAATTTTCCACCAAAATCAATTATAAACCTAATTTAAAATTCGACACCTCTTAAAATTCACAACAAATCATTCGTGCATTTTAACGGTTCAAAATTTATGGACATATACTCAACTTATGTATGTATAACATACCCAAAAATTACCACCATCCAATCTATCGGATTAAAAATTATAACCCCATGATATATCTAAAAACCCTTGATTTAATTTTTAATACCTCCAATCCGATAAAATACCGATAAAACACCTCAACATTAATTTCTTCATTTATAACCACATAAATAAATCCATCATTTATATCCACATAAAATAAATATTTCTTTATCATATGAATCAATAATTAATTATTCACAAATAATATTACAGAATCACAATTATAATGAACCAAAGTAGTTCCCGGAAGGGGGCTTTCGATAAGGATCTCTCTCTTCTTGGTAGCCATGATTAGGTGACCAAACCTCTCCTGAAGCGAACTTTCTAGACATTGCCAATAATGTTATCTAATAATATTATTCAAATAATATGAATTATTGATCCGATAATGGGAAATCTTGTGCGGGGCAATTATTGAACAACAATAATATAAAATATCAACGCAACAATTATTGAATCAATAAAATAAAATATTGAACGAACTCATCGTGAAAATTATTGAGTAGTGCCATCTTACGTAAGGATCAATAATTCAACAATCTTTATAATACCGTATATCTTTTATAACCAACGCCAGACATCAGTATTTTAACCACCGGGTATTCCAATGATCTTTAATTGGTAATAACTACGCCGTTATTTATAACCACCCAAACTTTGTCGTTTTCTCATCCAATCGCTTTCCGTTATGGGGCCCACACATGGTCTAGTACAGGTAAATTTAATATTCCCAGACAATCTAATATTCCACGACCAAACGAATATTCCCAGACAAAAATGAATATTTTATAACCACTTGCTTATTTTGAAATATTTGCGTATTTAACCCTTAACTATCCACTTTAATCAAATCAACCCTTACTATTTCAAAATAATAAATAAAGGAAATTCCTTTTATTTAAAAAATTTGGGTCTTACAACCTCCCTCCTTATGAAATTTCGTCCTCGAAATTGACGTCGTATGCTGTGTTTCAAAAGGTGAGGATACCTCGCTTTCATTTCCGTTTCAATTCCCAGTCATTTCCTCTATAAGCATGATTCCTCCACAAAACTTTAACTTGTGGTATAACCTTTCTTGGCGTAGGACGTGCTCCTTCCTATCCAAGATCTTGACAGTACCTCCTCATACGTTAAGTCTTGGCTATCTCGTCCGGTTCTAACTCAATAACGTGGTTCGGGTCTTTCACATATTTACTGAAGTACGGATATGTGAAACACATTATGAACACGAGACATACTTTCGAGGTAACGCAAGTCTATAGGCTACATTTCCTACTCGGTCAAGAATTTGAAATGGACCAATAAATCGTGGATTGAGCTTTCTCTCTCCCCAAATCTTGTAACTCCCTTCCATGGAGCAACTCGCAACAATACATGATTCCCTACATTAAATTCCACGTCCTTTTGATGAAGATCCGCATAACTCTTTTATCGATCTTGTGCCGCTTTGTATCGTTGTCGAATCAATTGGATCTTTTCGGTGATCATATACGTCTTAACTCGAGTCCCAACAATGTTGCTTCACCCACCTCATCCCAACATATTGGAAACGACATTTTCGTCCCATATAATGCTTGAATGGAACCATGCCTATATTTGTTTAATAACTATTGTTGTATGAGAATTCCACCAATGGCGGTACTTATCCCAACTTCCTTTGAAATCTAGGACACACGTTTTAATATATCTTCAAGAGTTTGAGTAGTCCTTTCGATTGCCCATCCGTTTGAGGATGGTAAGCCAAACTAAATCGCAAATCCGCGCCCATAGCTTTTTGCAAGTTAACCCAAAATCTTGAAGTGAATCTTGGGTCACGATCCGAACTATGGATACTGTATGCCATGCAACCTCACGATCTCATTTACGTCATACTAGCAAGAAGACGTTCAAGGAATAAGTCTCTGTGTTGGCAAGAAATGAGCGATTTGGTTAATCTATCAACAATAACCCAAATAGCATTGATGCCTTGAGAAACCGTAGGAAGACCCGTGTGAAATCCATAGTAATGTGTTCCCACTTCCATTCCGGAATCTCAAGTGGTTGCAACGGACCCTTAGGTACAAGATGCTCCGCCTTTACATCACCGGCAAGTTAAACACATCGAGATAAACTTTGCAATCTCTCTCTTCATATTGTTCCACCAAAATGTATAGAAGATCACGATACATTTTAGTACTTCCGAGATGGATTGCAAATGGCGTGTTGTATGTGCCTCCATCATAATCTTGTACTTCAAATCGAGTCGTTAGAACACAAAGTCTAGAGTGGACTCAAGTATTCCTTCTTCATCAATTCTCGCCCTAAATAGCTCCTTCTTGTACTTTACTCTTCATACGCATCGACTTCTGCCTCGGTGGCTTGAGCGACTTTAACTAAAGTCGATTATACTCAGTATATCATCACGTGGGTACCTAGAGTTTTCATCTCCATCTCTATTATTTGTAAATTATACTGAAATTAGTCTTTGACAATATCGTACTTCGTCTGTATATCGATCTTCTACTCAACACGTCATTTACCACGTTGCTTTTTCCAAAGATGGCATGGTCGTAACATGTCTTTGAAATGAGTCTCCTCTTGAGTTCTTGAAGCTCTTCCCACATTCCTTGCTCCATTCGAATTTTGTATCTCTACTGAGTCACCATGATAATGAAATAGCGATTCGAGAATATCCTTCAACGAATCTCCGATAATAACCAACTAAGCCTGAAAACTACGCATTTCGATTCTGATTTAGGTTGCTCTCAACTGTGACTCATATCCCAATCTTGGATAAAGACGTCACAATGACACCTATCGATTTACTTATCGCATCGAATATGACGTCTCCTATAGAGAGTCTCGGCTTAGTGAATTCCACAAAGGAAGTCACAAGATAAAGGCTCGGTACCAAATTCTATAGTTGAATTTTAACTCACGAAGTTCAATAGAGCCATTCGATATGAGATTTTAGAAATGAGTTTTGTCTGGGGGTTCAAAGTCGATACAAAATTTAATATCGGAAGCTTTGGGAGTAAGCCAAGAAATTCTTGAGAAATACGTCAGGAAAAATCAATAACAACAAGAATATTATTCAAATCGACGTGTCTTTATTCAAATCCATAACATGGACTAAGAAAACTTGACATCCGTAATAAACGGTCGACTTCATGGCTTGATATGAAAATGTTTGATTACAATGGTTTGATTGCTTGAATTGAATAACGGAGTTGCTTAGGAATATGAAAACTAACAACCTTACGAAAACAATCAATTTTGGCATGATGAGTAGTTAACCTTAAAATCACATCAAAAACAAATATCTCTATAGAAATAAGGTTAACAGGTAATGTGATAGTACCAACTGAATCAAGCAAGATTTTTAAACAACGGATGTAATGAAAGTTTCTCCTAATGGAGTCTCCACAGATAGGTCAAAGTTTAATTTCTCCGTAGTCAAGTTCAAACGTTGGCGCAAGCAAGAGAGATAAAAGAATGGGTAGAACCCAATTTATCTAGTAAGGTATAAACTTCGCAAGAATTTATAATTAACTAACCCGTCTTAACTTCGTTAAGGGTTCCTCGCATTTTGACCGGCCACGACAAACGCTTCTTCCAAGAACCGATTGACTTTGACTTTTACGGGACATCTTTTGAGTCACCATTCACGCTGGATCGGGTTTCGATATCGTATAATCTCGGAGCGATATGTCCTTCTTTTCCACAATTATAGCATACCTTGGAAGGCTTTGAACAGTTTGACCTTATATGTCCTCCTCTCCACATCTCATAGCATCTAACCGGCGGCGATCGTTCTCTTCCCTGAAAATTTGTTGATGGTGCTGATGTTCTTTTGAAGCGTCTTCCCGTCATCGTTAAATCTTCTCTTTTAGATTGGACATCTCTTTCCATAATATCAACGCGTCGTGCGGCTTTTACCCACGCATCACTCATTCTCACTCGTTCGCTTATTTCTTCTTTCAAATTTCGATTCCACTTTTATCATCTTATACTCTTTCCAAAGAGTGCTTCGCATTCAAGCATCACGTGTCGGGTAACACTGAGCTTGAATCGTTGCATCCTTTTGCTCCACGATTTTGCAATTCTTTAGCTTTGCTTCTTCTAACTCATGAATACGATTTTGCAATTCTATATTTCGATCATAAAATACCTCTAATAAACTCTCTTGAAAACCTCTTCTTCCTCTTCTTCCTCACTCTCACCGTTACCTCTGCGATTATCTCAAGTGCAACTATCAATTCTTCACTCACCACATGGATATCTCTAATTCCTTCTTCGTCGACATCACATTATCACGGTTGGCGATTAGAGGTGTCTCCACGATCTCATTCACTCCATTGTTAACGTTCTCAGCAGCCCATTCTAAAAAAAACTATCATAAAACAAGGGTTAATTAAATAAATTAACAAATCACATAATACCCTATAATATGACCAACCAACAAATAAGCTTAGGTAGGACACCTTTAATGAGGATTTACTCGTCTCTCCCTCCTAGTTTTATTCCCCGATCTCCGCCAGAGAGATCATATCCCTAAGCTCGATACTACAGTCATGGCGCCCCAAAATAGGTATACACCACACCCATTCTCGAGTCGCCAAATACATGGTATAAGAAGCAAACTACAACTTCAATAATACAAATGTCGTGTGAAATACGACAATATATCTTATGAGTTTAAATACAAATATTATCTTCAGACAATATTTATACTCAAATAAATCCTCATCACATTTATTGATACATTATTTTACAAAATGGTGAGGACTACTAAACAATCCTTTCTAAAACCTTCATTCCATACCCCACTCATACTCGCTTACATTCTCGCCTCCCGAGAAGAAAAAAAATGGAACAACAAGGAAAAGGGTGAGCTCAACTAGCCCAATAAAGAATACTATGACTAAGATAATATACAACAAATTATCGTTAGTCTCCAACAGAGGAAAAATCGATGAATCTGATAGGCAACAAGTTTCGGATCAATATTACATGGGAAATAATAATTCATAGAAGAGTTACGTAGAGAATGAAATCTACTATAATCTATGAATTTAATCGTGAGACCCCAAATTTTATCAATAAAGATTTAAATTTTGTTGAAATAATTTTTTAATATTATGGTGTGAATTTAAGATAATATTATAGTTGTGGGTAGTATTTATAAATTTTGCAAAGTATGCAAGTGGTTATATTATATTCGATTGGTTGGGAATATTAGGTTTAGCGGGGAATATTAAATACAATGACTCAATCATTGGTGGACCCCATAATGAAATTATTATTTGGATTGAGAAAACGACAAAAATATTTTATTGAAATAACGGCGGAAGTTTTACTGTAGTTCTTTGTTGAACTACTTTCGGTAGTAAAAAATACGATGTCGTGTGGTTGCATAAGTAGCCTACCGGTATTGATTATTGATCTTATGTGAGAAGTCACCTCGGTTTGATTCTATTATTATTCGATTAATAATATGAATTATTATAATGATAATGACGTTTTGTTTTATTCAGTATTATTAACGTAATAAAATGCGAAACATCTTTTATATAAAATAGAATACTTTATTAAAGTTATTCTATAAATAGAATATATTATATTTTATTATGCATAGTGTTGCGTAGTGTTTTGCATAGTGTTTTGCGTAGTATTGCATAGTGTTTGCATAGTAAAATGTTTTTATATAAATAGAATATATTATATTTTATTTAAAAGATTTTTCTTTAAATATGGATAGTCGATTAAAATAAATCAATCGGGACCGTTCATGGATTAATTCTTATGCATTCCATTTTCCTATAAATAAAGCTCATTCGTTCTTCATTTATTTTCTTACGAATTCATTGAAACTACAGAGAGAAAATTATAGAGAGAAAGCTATAGAGAAAATTATAGAAAGAAGAAAGAGTATTTTGCTACTTCACTACTTCTATATTCAGGTTCTTTTTACGGTAAAGGGTGTTATTCTTTCTTCTTGAAGAGAACTTCATTATTTCATTCACTTATTATTACATTGGAATAACTTTAAAAAAGTGGCATACCCTATACATAACTTTGTATACGCAGCATACCCTATACTTGGTGAAATCCTTATGTTATTCCATTGCTATTATTATTATTACATTGGAATAACTTTTCTACATCTGATACTGCATGCGTGGTGATTTCTTTTGTTATTCCATTCTTTATTATACCCAATTGGTTAAAACTTTGACTTATATACTCCATGAAATTAGTAGAATATCCTTGATATTTGCGTTTCATCGATATCTTTTCATGGAAATATTCTTCCGATCATTCTTGAATTTTACTCTGAAACAAATGATCGTGTTGACAATTTGGACGTTAATAGTTCATGGATTAAATAATTCTTGAACTTGTTCTATTGAATTATTATGTCATTGTCATCATCCTCATGTTATATTATGTTATCTTTGGCTTACGTGCATAGATGAACTTAGTATGATTATGACCAGGGATCATTCGGTATAATCATGACTTGATATAAATGATGTGACAAAAGTTCTCAGTGGCCTGTAATGCAGTGATGGATAGTTTTTGGTATGATTATGACCAGGGGTGATTCGGTATAGTCATGACCATTGATAATTTGATGAAAATCCTTGGCCGTGGTACGTGGGGGATGATTAGATGTGGTGGTTTATTTATTAAAGTGAGTCTCGTGATAAAATTGATGAAAACCTTTTAAAACCTAAAAGATAGTAGACTTTATTCTCTACTTGACTCTTTTAATGGATTGCTTATTCCGCTGCAGTTAAACTGGTTGTCTATTGTATTTTATCAGTTTAACACTGTTGAAGGCTAATGATAATTTATTTTGCATTATCTTAGTCATAATATTTCTTACTGGGCTAGTTGAGCTCACCCTTTCTTTCACTGTTCTCTTGAAATGAGAACATAAATTTGGACGACAGTCGGGGAGCAAGTAATGGTCGAGAGGATAGCATTAATAGTCCTCACTATTACGTGAAATAGTGTGATAATAGTTGTAATGAGGACTCCTTTTGAGTTTGTATAATATCTAGTAGACAATATTTGTATTCAAACTCATAGTTTATGTCGTATTGTACACGACAGTTATATTAGTAAGTTGTATTTGAATTTATGTACCATGTAAGTGGCGACTCAAGATGGGTGGCGTATACCTAATTTTGGGGGCGTCCACAGTTGAGTATCGAGCCATAAGTGTGAAGAGCCCCGAGCCTCTCATTGGTGACTTCCTGTTGATGGGGGATGCAAAGCGGACTCTCCGTGAGGGGGATTACGCCTTTTCGGTGTGGTGATAGTACCAATGTGAGGTCTTGACACAAGTTGGTGTCCAGAGTTACAACTAGTATCGAGCTTAGGATATGATCCCATTACGAGATGTGAGATAAGAACTAGGAGGGAGAGACGGGGAATTCCTTCGCTAGTATGACCTACCTAAGATTATTTGTTATTTAATTGGTCGATCGGAGTATAGGGATAATATTTGATATATTAGTTAACCCTTTTGCTTCACAATTCCTTTCAGGTAATAAGAGTGTAGCTAAGTCGGCGGGGGGTAACGATGGAATAGAAACAGTGGTCATCATTTAATAGTTATATTTGGTGAATCAACTAGGGTGAGTCGAACCCAACGTTGAAAGAGTGTTTTGCCACTATCATACAAGATGTCTAATGACATACAACCTCGTGTCATCATAAGGCGGGGATGTGCTCATCCACTTTCGAGAGTATATTCTGAGCACTACCTATATGATCTTGGTGTTTGTTTGAAGTATAATTCTCAATTTGAGACAAATGGAGATAGTGATAAATCAAGAGAAGACTCACCATTGGGAAGAATATGATAGTAATCTTCTCATTTTTCATTGAGGGTCTATTAGGTAAACCAAGGATAATTACGTGGCCATATGATATCTATTATAACCTAGAAGCATGGCCTCCCATGTACGAAGGTTTCCTTGAGCACTTCCCAAAGATTCTAATTTCTAAAACAGCTTTTTGATTATACATTTATGTAAGGTGTCATTGTGACGTCTTATCCAAAGTTGGGATGAAAGTCACAGTTGGTATCAATATAACGTCTTATCCAAGTCTTGGATAAGAGTAGCGATTTTGAATGATATTTCTATCATTAATAAATTTCTTGACGTATTCTTGAAGATTTCTAGCCTACTTAGAGGCGTGAAATCGAATTTTGTATTGACCCCAATACAAAAACCCATTTCTTAAACCCTCAAATATTTCTTCAACTAAAAGGATCAGTTTACGAGGATTATGATGAAAGTCATAATAAAAGCATTGGACTAATGAAAATCATGGGTATATGAAGTATTAGTAAGTGTTATAATGAGTTATGTTGGTTAGTATGTGAAAACATGAAAGTTTCTTAGAAATCACAAAGAGTTGAAAATCGATTTTGGTGAAAAGCGTAATGGAAATTCAATTGACCATATCTCTTATTATATTTTGAATTTTTGAATGTGGTCAAGTCCTAGAGATAGATCTATGAGTTACCTAACTAATCCAAGTGAAATTACTGGAAAAGGTGTTGTAGATTTTTGTGTGGACTGATTTTAGCAAAGGAGGCCAAAGCTGTAAATTTCGAAAATGCTACTGCCCAGAAACTTTAAGGGACTGTTTTGGCCACTTAAATTATGAGAAAAATTCTGGCCTTTTGGGACATGAAGGTATATGGTATAAAAGTACCTCCTGTCCAAAAATGAGCTCATTCGACTTAAAATGAGCAAGTTATGACTATTTCAATATTTAGGTTTTTCCGAATGAAACGCTATAACCGAGAGTTCTATAACTCCGATGACCATGAAATTTAAAATGGAAGCTCACGTTAACATGGGTAAGGTCCTGCCAAGATTTGGGAATTTTGGAGTTAAACTTGAGGTAGCTAATTTCTTAAGGAATTAAGTGGAAATTAATTTTAAAAAATAGTAAATGAATTTTAAAATTTCGAGAAAAATATATTTTCATTATGGGACTATATTATGCTAAATCCCAGAAAAGAAATATTTTTGGGGCTGATTTGGTATTTTCATGAAAATAGTTTAGTTACTGAACATATGAGTTAAATATGTTATGTGAAAGTAACAAAGTTGAAAATAGGATTTTATGGCTAGAGAATCCTATATAGAGTATATGCGTATTTTTTTGAGGATTTGATAATTGGTAATGATATCTTATGAGTATGGCATTTTGAATGATTAAATGCATTATATGGTAAAGCGTAAACAATTGAGATAAATTGTTTATAAATTTAAGTGATTAAAATATTGGTATAATATTAATGATATTAGATTATGAGATTATTAAGTGATTGATAACATGGGGATATTCTTGAATCTGGATAAATTATATTATAAATGTTTAATATTTATCCTTTATCTTATTTGATTGATTCTTTATATCATTATCCTCATGTTTATATTATGTTGAAAGTCATCGCGTGGCTGTGGTAGTGCATAGATGGACTTGGTATGATTATGACCACGGATTATTCGATAATCATAACCGTAAATGAATACACAATTATCTTTGGTAGTAGTGCATGGATAATTTGTGGTCGTGATACTAATAAATATCCTTGGCACAGTAGTGCGGGGATGATTCGATGATGTGGATTAATTATTGAAATTTGAGTCTCAAAGAATGAAATATTAATTCATGGATGCGTTCAAAGTCATCTCGTGGCTTACGTGCATAGATGGACTTGGTATGATTATGACCGAGGATTGTTGGGTATAATCATAACTGTAATTGAAAACACAATTATCTTTGGTAGTAGTCATGGATAATTTGTGGTCGTGATACTTAATGAATATCCTTGGCACAGTAGTGCGGGGATGATTCGATGATGTGGATTAATTATTGAAATTTGAGTCTCAAAGAATGAAATATTAATTCATGGATGTGTTCAAAGTCATCCGTGGCTTACGTGCATAGATGGACTTGGTATGATTATGACCGAGGATTGTTCGGTATAATCATAACCGTAATCGATTAAACACGATTATCTTTGGTAGTAGTGCATGGATAATTTGTGGTCGTGATACTAATGAATATCCTTGGCACGTAGTGCGGGGATGATTCGATGATGTGGATTAATTATTGAAATGAGTCTCAAAGATGAAATATTAATTCATGGATGTGTTCAAAGTCAATACATGGCTTACGTGCATAGATGGACTTGGTATGATTATGACCAGGATCATTGAAGGTATAATCATAACAGTAATTGAAAACATAATTATCTTTGGTAGTAGTGCATGGATAATTTGTGGTCGTGATCTTAATGAATATCCTTGCTTTGTAGTGCGGGGATGATTCGACGATGTGGATTAATTATTGAAATTTGAGTCTCGATGAAATATTAATTCATGGATGTGTTCAAAGTCATCATGGCTTACGTGCATAGATGGACTTGGTATGATTATGACGAGAGATCATTCGGTATAATCATAATCAGTAATTGAAAACACAATTATCTTTGGTAGTAGTCGTGCATGGATAATTTGTGGTTGTGATCTTAATGAATATCCTTGGCACGTAGTGCGGGATGATTCGATGATGTGGATTAATTATTGAAAGTCTCTCGAAGAATGAAATATTAATTCATGGATGCGTTCAAAGTCATCATGGCTTTACGTGCGTATAGATGGACTTGGTATGATTATGACTGAGAGTTGTTCGGTATAATCATAATTGTAATTGAAAACACGAATATCCTTAGCGAAGAAGTGCGTGGATAATTCGTGGTCGTGATCTTATTAAGGTTGAGTCTCGATATTATTGGTTTTACATCTTTGGCTGTAGTGCAAAGATGAATTGTTAATAAATATCTTTGGCACAGAGTGCAAAGATGAATTGTTAATGAATATCTTTGGTAGGATTGCAAAATGAATTTAATGTTTTAAGCGATAAAGGTATTCAAGGTATCCTCATCTCTTTATCATATCAGTCGTCGCATTCAATTTCGAGGGCGAAATTCCATAAGGAGGGAGATTGTGAGACCCCAAATTTTATCAATAAAGATTTAAATTTTGTTGAAATAATTTTTTAATATTATGGTGTGAATTTAAGATAATATTATAGTTGTGGGTAGTATTTATAAATTTTGCAAAGTATGCAAGTGGTTATATTATATTCGATTGGTGGGGAATATTCGGTTTAGCGAGAATATTCGTACAACTACTCAATCATTGGTGGACCCCACAACGAAATTATTGCCGGATTGAGAAAACGACAAAAATATTTTATTGAAATAACGGCGGAAGTTTTACCGTAGTTCTTGTTGAACTACTCGGTAGTAAAAGAAATGCGATGTCGTGTGGTTGCATAAGTAGACACGGTATTGATTATTGATGCTTATGTGAGAAGTCACTTTCGGTTTGATTCTATTATTGTCGATTAATAATATGAATTATTATAATGATAATGACGTTTTGTTTTATTAAGTATTATTAACGTAATAAAATGCGAAACATCTTTTATATAAATAGAATACTTTATTAAAGTTATTACATAAATAGAATATATTATATTTTATTATGCATAGTGTTGCGTAGTGTTTTTCGTAGTGTTTTGCATAGTATTGCATAGTGTTTGCATAGTAAAATGTTTTTATATAAATAGAATATATTATATTTTATTTAAAAGATTTTTCTTTAAATATGGACCGTCGATTAAAAGTAAATCAATCTGGGATAGTTCATGGATTAATTCTTATGCATTCCATTTTCCTATAAATAGAAGCTCATTCCTTCATTATTTTCTTACGAATTCATTGAAACTCTAGAGAGAAATTATAGAGAGAAGCTATAGAGAAAATTATAGAAAGAAGAAGAGTATTTTCTTTACTTCACTACTTCTATATTCGATTCTTTTACGGTAAGGGTGTTATTCTTTCTTCTTGAAGAGAACTTACATTATTTCATTCACTATTATTCTCATTGGAATAACTTTGTAAAAGTGGCATACCCTATACATAACTTTGTATCTGCTGCGGCGTACCCTATACTTGGTGAAATCCTTATATTATTCCATTCTTTATTATTACATTGGAATAACTGCATTCATGCCAAGCATCGCATTTAATGGTGATTTCTTTTGTTATTCCATTCTTTATTATACCCAGTTGGTTAAAACTTTGACTTATATACTCCATGAAATTAGTAGAATATCCTTGATATTTGCGTTTCATCCAAAGATCTTTTCATGGAAATATTCTTCCGATCATTCTTGAATTTTACTCTCACGAAACAAAGATCATGTTGACAATTTGGGCGTTAATAGTTCATGGATTAAATAATTCTTGAACTTGTTCTATTGAATTATTATGTCATTGTCATCATCCTCATGTTATATTATGTTATCTTTGGCTTACGTGCGTAGATGAACTTAGTATGATTATGACCGGGGATCATTCGGTATAATCATGACTTGATATAAATGATGTGACAAAAGTTCTCGATGGCACATGTAAATGCGTTGATGGATAGTTTTTGGTATGATTATGACCGGGGGTGATTCGGTATAGTCATGACCATTGATAATTTGATGAAAATCCTTGATCGTGGTACGGGGATGATTAGATGTGGTGGTTTATTTATTAAAATTTGAGTCTCAAATGATAAAAATTGATGAAAACCTTTTAAAACCTAAAAGATAGTAGACTTTATTCTCTACTTGACTCTTTTAATGGATTGCTTATTCCACTGCAGATTAAACCGGGTTGTCTATTGTATTTTATCGGTTTAACATTGTTGAAAACTAATGATAATTTATTTTGCATTATCTTAGTCATAATATTTCTTCTTTGGGCTAGTTGAGCTCACCTTTTCTTTCACCGTTTCTCTTGAGGAAATGAGAACATAGGCTGGACGACGAGTCGGGGAGCGAAGTAATGGTCCGGAGGATAGCATTAATAGTCCTCACTATTCGTGAAATAGTGTGATAATAGTTGTAATGAGGACTCCTTTTGAGTTTGTATAATATCTAGTAGACAATATTTGTATTCAAACTCATAGTTTATGTCGTATTATACCTACGCTTATATTAATAAGTTGTATTTGAATTTATGTACCATGTAAGTGGCGACTCAAGATGGGTGGCGTATACCTAATTTTGGGGGCGTCACATTAACGATCCATCATCAATATTTTATCCCGTAACATCAATCAATATTCATCTCAAATCAAATATTCATCTTTGCACTACAGGGCCAAAGATATTCATCAATCGGTCATGTTCATCTCAACACTGCTCATCTTTGCACTAAAGGCCAAAGATATTCATCGATCGGTCATGTTCATTTAAACACCGCTTCATCTTTGCACTACGGGCCAAAGATATTCTTCGAAATCATTCATCTTTGCCTACGAATGAAGATATTCTTGAAAATCATTCATCTTTGCTTCTGGACCAAAGATATTCTTGAAAATCATTCATCTTTACACTACGGGCCAAAGATATTCAATAATATCATCATTTAAGACCGAGGATGATGAAAAATATTTTTAAAGAACGAATCGAAAGAAACAAAATGACAAGGATTAAGGATTAAGGATTCGTACTTTGTTTTATCCATATCTAACAATACCTCAAAAATAATCATAGTGGTGTAAAATTCAAGAATGATCAAAACATGGATACAATCAAAGCTAGTATCCGAATAGATATTTAGACGAAAAGAAGAAATTTTATTTTTCGATGAATAGTCAGATAATCGTGAATAGTCTTAGTATCGTGAATAAGTAACTCGAGACACCAAAAGATAGAAATTCCACAAAAAAAACATTTTCACGCTTCATGAATAGTACTCGTGAATAAGAACTTTCGTGAATAGTAACTCATGAATAGTAACTCGTGAATAGTAACTCATGAATAAGTAACCCCATACGAAAAAGTTCCAAATTTGATAAAAACTTGGGATCAACATTTCAAAGATAATGATATTGAAGAAATAATATCATTACAAAAAAAAAATAATATCCCTTACCTCAAAGAATCGATTTCTTGGAAGGAAAGGTGGAAGTGATCTTTGAATGAAACTTATCTTTGAATAAAGAACTCTCAAAGTATCTAAATACTCACAAAATACGCTCAATAATATAGAGAGAAAGAGAAAAAACTTTGTTTACGGTGTGATTTTCAATTCTAACTTAGCCCTCTATTTATAGGAAAATGTTAGCCCGCCAAAAGCGACTTGACCTGCTACACGATGGCTTTACCCGCTACTATTGCCACCCACCACATTTGAAATAAAATTCAGCACATTTCTTCACCAACCACAAGTGGGGCCCACTCAATTCTAGAATTTTCCACCAAAATCAATTATAAACCTAATTTAAATTCGACACCTCTTAAAATTCACAACAAATCATTCGTGCATTTTTAACGGTTCAAAATTTATGGACATATACTCAACTTATGTATGTATAACATACCCAAAAATTACCACCATCCAATCTATTCGGATTAAAAATTATAACCCCATGATATATCTCAAAACCCCATTTAATTTTAATACCTCCAATCCGATAAAATACCGATAAAACACCTCAACATTAATTTCTTCATTTATAACCACATAAATAAATCCATCATTTATATCCACATAAAATAAATATTTCTTTATCATATGAATCAATAATTAATTATTCACAAAATAATATTCTACGAATCACAATTATTATAACCAGTAGTAGTTCCGGGAAAGAGGGGCTTTCCATAAGGATCTCTCCTTCTTGGCGCAATTAGGTGACCAAACCTCTCCTTAGACGTAACTTTCTAGACATTGCCAATAATGTTATCTAATAATATTATTCAAATAATATGAATTATTGATCCGATAATGGGAAATCTTTATGCGATGGCAATTATTGAACAACAATAATATAAAATATCAACGCAACAATTATTGAATCAATAAAATAAAATATTGAGCGAAGAATTCACCGTGAAAATTATTGAGTAGTGTCATCTTACGTAAGGATCAATAATTCAACAATACTGCATGCAATCTGGTAGTGCTTCTTTGTGCGACCACGCGACATTCTTGTATTTTAACCACCGGGTATTCCAATGATCTTAATTGGTAATAACTACGCTAGTTATTTATAACCACCCAAACTTTGTCGTTTTTCTCATCCAATCGCTTTCCGTTATGGGGCCCACATGCATTATCGCTACGTCGTATTTAATATTCCCAAACGATCTAATATTCCACGACCAAACTAATATTCCCCAACAAAAATGAATATTTTATAACCACTTTATTTTGAAATATTTGCGTATTTAACCCTTAACTATCCACTTTAATCAAATCAACCCTTACTATTTCAAAATAATAAATAAAGGAAATTCCTTTTATTTAAAAAAAATTTGAGGTCTTACGAGGAGAAACGTCTGAGTCGGTGATAATGTTCCTCATGTGAACAACACCACTGAAAGCGAGATGATGAGCGAGGGATGTTTAGAAGCTTTTTGCGATTCATGCAAAATCGACGAGGAGACTCGTGTTCAAAATAATCGAGGAAATGATAGCAATTCACGGGTTGTCACAAAAGCGATTCAAAGAGTTGGGACCACCGAATTTAAGGGAAAGCCGATCCGATCATGGCGGAAACATGGGTCAAGCAAATTACCAAGATATTCGATGTCTTGGGATGCACGGAGAGAACGAAGGTTCCATTCGCCACCTTTATGTTCCGTGGCGAAGGTATCACTCTTTGGTGGAGAGTCGTGAAGCGTACCATCCATCCGCCGTGACTCGGCATGTCTTGGGAGACATTTGAAACTATTTAATGACAAATATTTTCCTCGAAAATGTTCGTCATATGAAGGAAGTGGAGTTCATCGATTAGAGCAAAAAAACATGGCGGTGTCTCGATGACGAGGCAAAGTTTGCGAGTTATCCGTGTTTGCACCTCATATGGTGGAGAATGAGGAACGTATGGCGCGGATGTTTCTTAGAGGTTTAAAACCCGGCGATCGTCGATATCTCATTTCTCATAAATTTTCTTTCTATTCGGATGTTGTAAATAGGGCCCAATTATTAGAAGCGAGATAACTGCAGTGCGGTCAACCGAGGACCCTGACAACCGAGATTATCTGGGAGATGGCGGTCAACAAAACAACGATAACCAAATGAGAAAGAAAAAGACAGAACAAAAATGGTAACCACTCGGTGGTAATCATGGCCATGAGAATAGAAGAAGCGAATCGGGATGAGATTTTAAAAAGAGGAGATTCAATAACGATAATATAAAATGGCGGCACCAAAGAAGAATCGGTTCCAGGAGGAAACCACCACCCATTATATCTACAAATCTGCGAAAAAGAGGGACATATCGATCAAAACATTCCACAACAGTTCAAGGTATGCTATAATTATGGAAAGGAAGGACATATCGCTCGGGATTATGCGGTAGCGAAACCCTAGTTCAATGAGGACGGTGACTCAAAAGATCGTCCCGAGAAAAGTCAAAGTCAACGATTACGGGAAGAAGCGTTTGTTGTGATCGGTCAAAATCGAGAACCCAAACGAGGTGATCACGGGTAAGCTATTTATAAATTCTTGCGAAGTTTATACCTTACTTGATAATCTGTGTCTACCCATTCATTTATCTCTCCCGCTTGTGCTCAACGTTTAAACTTGACTCAGGAGAAATTAGACTTTGACTATCTGTGGAAACTCCGTTAGGAGAAACTTTCATCACATCCACCGTTTATAAATCTTGTTTGATTCAAGTTGGCACCATCACTTACCTTGAATGACCTTATCTCTTTAAAGATACTTGCTTTTGATGTGATTTTAGGGATTGATTGGTTAACTACTCATCATGCCAAAATTGATTGTTTTCGTAAGGTTGTTAGTTTTCATATTCCTAACCAACTTTGTTATGCAATTCAAGCAACTAAACCATTAAAATCAATCACCGTCATATCTAATCATAAAGCTATTCGTTTATTGAAAAATGGATGTCAAGCTTTCTTAGCCCATGTTATGGATTTGAATAAAGACACGTCAAATTTGAATAATATTCTGTTGTTATTGACTTTCTGACGTATTTCCCTTGAAGAACTTCCCTTTACCCCCCGAACGTGAAGTTGAATTCTTTATTGATCTTGAACCCGGTACAAAGCCCATTTTAAAACCCCATATCGAATGGCTCTATTGAACTTGAGGAGTTAAAGGTCCAACTACGGAATTGTTGGACATCGGTTTCATTCGGCCCTAGTACATCTCCTTGGGTGCTCTGTTGTTTTATTTGTAAAGAAGAAAGACGGGAGTATGCGACTTTGTATTGACTATCGGGAATTGAACCATGTCACCATCGAGAATAGGTATCCTCTACCTCGTATTGATGACTTGTTTGACCAATTACAAGGAGCACAATTCTTTTCAAAAATCGATCTTCGCTTACGGATATCATCGGTGAAGATTAGAATCGAGGATATTCAAAAGACGCCTTGAACTTCGAGACGGGCATTATGAATTCTTAGTCATGTCTTTGGATGACTAATGCTCCTATGATTTCATGGATATGATGAACCGAGTATTCAAGGAATATTTGGATCGGGTTCGTTGTTGTCTTTATTGATGACATCCTCATATATTCCAAAAGTCGTGAAGATCATGAGCACCATTTGAAGTTTGGTACTCCAAAGGCTTCGTGAAAACAAACTATATGCCAAATTAAAGAAATGCGAGTTACGGCTTGAGAAGTAGCATTTCTTGGGCACGCGATGTCAAAAACATGGAGTATCCGTGGACCCGCGAAGATTGAAGCAATCAAAGTTGGGAGAAACCGGAAGTCGGTGATCAAAGACGAGTAGGCTTAGCGGGCTTAGGCGGTTATTATCGGAGATTCGTGGAAGGATTTTCTCGAATCGCTACTCCATTAACTCAAATGACTCGGAAAGATATAAAATTCGTATGGAACGAAAATGCGAGAAGAGTTTCCAAGAGCTCAAGAGGAGACTCATTTCGGACTGTTCTAACAATACCATCTGGTTCGGATGGATTTGTTATCTACAGCGATGCTTCGGGCAAAGGATTAGGATGTGTTCTCATGTAACGTGGGAAAGTCATAGCCTATGCCTCGCGTTAACTTAAAGAATATGAGAGGAATTATCCTACTCATGATCTAGAGTTAAGCGGCTGATCGTTTTCGCTAAAAGATATGGAGGCACTATCTATATGGGGAGAAAGTGGAGATATATTCGACCATAAAAGCCTTAAATATTTCTTCACTCAAAAAGAACTCAACACGCGGCAAACGACGTTGGCTCGAGCTATTGAAAGACTACGACCACACTATTCAATACCATCCTGAAAAAGCGAACGTGGTAGTGACGCGTTGAGTAGAAGCTTCATATCGCGAGGAATGAGTGCGATGATGTCAAGTATCTGACAGAGCCAACTTTAATAGAAAAAGTTAAGGTTGCTCGAGCCACCCACCCGAATGATGCTTATGAAGAAGAAAGTACAAGAAGGAGCTATTCCTAAGTGAGAATTGATGAAGAAGAATACTTGAGTCCACTCTAGACTTTGTGTTCCTAACAACTCTGATTTGAAGTACAAGATTATGATGGAGGCACACATACACCATTTGCAATCCATCCTGCAAGTACTAAAATGTATCGTGATCTTCGATACATTTTGGTGGAACAATATGAAGAGAGAGATTGCAAAGTTTATCTCGATGTGTTTAACTTGTCAACGTGTAAAGGCGGAGCATCTAGTACCTAAGGTCTGTTGCAACCACTTGAGATTCCGAAATGGAAGTGGGAACACATTACCATGGATTTCGTTTACGGGTCTTCCTACGGTTTCTCAAGGCATCAATGCTATTTGGGTTATTGTTGATAGATTAACCAAGTCTGCTCATTTCTTGCCGATACGGGAGACTTATTCCCTTGAACGACTTGCTAGTATATATGTAAATGAGATTGTGAGGTTGCATGGCATGCCAGTATCCATAGTTTCGGATCGTGACCCAAGATTCACTTCAAGATTTTGGGTTAGCTTGCAAAAAAGCTATGGGCGCGGATTTACGGGCGATTTAGTTTGGCATACCATCCTCAAACCAGACGAGACAATCGAGAGGACTATTCAAACTCTTGAAGATCTATTAAGACTACGTGTCCTGAACTTCAAGGCGCTTGGGATAAGTATTTACCATTGGTGGAATTCTCCTACAACAACAGTTTATCGACAAGTATAGGTGTGGCTCCATTTGAAGCATTATATGGACGAAAGTGTCGCTCTCCAATATGTTGGGATGAGGTGGGTGAAGCAACATTGTTGGGACCCGAGTTAAGACGATATAACTACCAGAAAAGATCCAAATGATTCAACAACGATACAAGCGGCACAAGATCGACAAAAGAGTTATGCGGATCTTCATCGAAAGGACGTGGAATTTAGTATAGGGGATCATGTATTGTTGCGAGTTGCTCCATGGAAGGGAGTTACAAGATTTGAGAAGAGAGGAAAGCTCAATCCACGATTTATTGGTCCATTTCAAATTCTTGACCTAGTAGGAAATGTAGCTTTATAGACTCGCGTTACCTCCGAGTATGTCTCGTGTTCATAATGTGTTTCACATATCATGCATTTCATAAATATGTGAAAGACCCGAACCACGTTATAGAGTTAGAATCCTTGACGAGATAGTTGAAGACTTAACGTATGAGGAGGTACTGTCAAGATCTTGGATAGGAAGGGCATATCCCTACACACGAAGGTTATACCACAAGTTAAAGTTTTGTGGAGGAACCATGCTATAGAGGAAATGACACAGGAATTGGAAATGTAAATGAAAGCGAGGTATCCTCACCTTTTCAAACACAGTGCACGTCGTCGATTTCGAGGAAGAAATTTCATAAGGAGGGAGGTTGTAAGACCCCAACTTATTATTAATGAAATTTAATTTTCTCTATTTATTATTTTGAAATAGTAAGGGTTGATTTGATTAATGTGGATAATTATGGGTAAAATACGCAAATATTTCAAAATAAGCAAGTGGTTGTAAAATATTCATTATTATTTGGGGAATATTCGTTTGGTCGAGGAATATTCGTATCTTGTCGGGAATATTAAATGCGACCAGTAAGACCATGTGTGGGCCCCATAACCTGAAAGCGATTGGAGGAAAGAAAACGACAAGAATAAGTTGTTTAAAAATAACGGCGTAGTTATTACAATTATCTTTGTTAAAATACTCGGTGGTTAAAACACAAGAAGATTTGTATTGCACCAATTATTGATTCTTACGTAAAAGGCACTACTCAATAATTGTTACAAGAATTACTTTCAAAGATATTTTATTTTATTGATTCAATAATTGCCTTGTTGATATTTTATATTCTTTGTTGTTTCAATAATTGTCATTTCACAATTATTTTTCATTATCGAAGCGATAATTCATATTATCCTAATAATATTATTAGATAACATTATTGGCAATGTCTAGAAAGTTCTATCTAAGGAGAGGTTTGGTCACCTAATTACGCCGCCAAGTAAGGAGAAATTCTTATTGAAAGCCCCTCTTTCTTGAACCTGCACGGTTGTCAATATTGTGATTCTCATAATATTAATTGTGAATAATTAATTATTGATTCATATGATGAGGAAAATATTAATTTTATGTGGATATAGATGGAGAAAATTTTTAATGTGACAATCGTTGAAAATTAAAATTTTATCTTTTTCCGATAAAATAATTCATTTAAATATATTATTATATTTTAATAATATAATAATGATGATATTTTTACGATGAATGTGGGATATATGAGTATATGTGGAGGAGGAGTATTTTTTTACCAAAATATTTAAAGCATGTTAAACATGCTCGGTGGGACCCCATTTCTCGATTGAAATTTGATTATAGCTTTGTAAAATCGCTTGCTTATGAATTTTTGTCAATTTACATTTGTAATTTGGAAAAACTTTCTTCTCGCAAAGTTGTAGAGAATTGAATTTCCTATAAAAACTTGGGAAATTCAAATTTTCTGACAAAAGGGCTATTTATTATGAATTATTGAAGTTTCGGAGTTCTAAAATAATTAATTTTAGAAGTATAAAATATTTAAAATGACAAAACGTTTTTTGTCATTGTTGTGGTCTTACATGTGTTAGAAGTGTCCAAATTCAGATCCTTAGAAGTGGGCCTAGGAATTGTAATATTAATATTAATATTTTATTAAATTTTACGCTTTGGTGTTCAAAGATTTTCCTATAAATAGGTGCTTGGGTTAAATTGAAAATCACACCGTAAATTGAAGTTTTTCTCTCTATATTATCGAGCGTATTCTTGTGAGTATTTTGAGTATATTTTGAGTATTGTTATACGGTGCAAGTTCGTTATATAGCTATATCCAATTATTCCAGCTTAAATCTTGTCTTTCAGAGGTAAGGGATATTTTTTTTTCGTAATGATATTATTTCTTCAATATCATTATCTTTGAAATATTGATCTGAAGTTTTTATCAAATTTGGAACTTTTGGTGTCTGAGTTCTTATTCACGTATCGACATTATTCACGAATCGACACTATTCATCGAAAAATAAAAATTTTCCTTTTTAAATCTAAAATATCTATTGTGGATACTAGTTTTGATTGTATCCATGTTTTGATCATTCTTGAATTTTACACAACTATGATTATTTTTGAGGTATTTTTGGACATGGATAAAACAAAGTACTGAATCTTTAATCCTTAATCCTTGTCATTTTGTTTCACCGGATTCGCTTTAAAATATTTTTTCATCATCCTCGCCTTAAATGATGATATTATTGAATATCTTTGGCCCGTAAGGTAAAAGATGAATGATTTTTAATGAATATCTTTGGCCCGTAGTGCAAAGATGAACAGGTGTTTAGATGAACATGACCAACTGATGAATATCTTTGGTGTGAGACCCCAGATTTTATCAATAAAGATTTAAATTTTGTCAAAATAATTTTTTAATATTATGGTGTGAATTTGAGATAATATTATAGTTGTGGGTAGTATTTATAAATTTTGCAAAGTATGCAGTGGTTATATTATATTCGATTGGTTCTGGGAATATTCGGTTTAGCGAGGAATAATCGTCTAACTACTCAATCATTGGTGGACCCCACAATGTAATTATTGTTTGATTGAGAAAACGATAAAAATATTTTATTGAAATAACGGCGGAAAGTTTTACTGTAGTTCTTGTTGAACTACTTTCGGTAGTAAAAGTATAATAATACGTGTGGTTGCATAAGAAAGCACCGGTATTGATTATCGATGCTTATGTGAGAAGTCACTCGGTTTGATTACATTATTATCGATTAATAATATGAATTATTATAATGCGATAATGACGTTTTTGTTTTATTCAGTATTATTAACGTAATAAAATGCGAAACATCTTTTATATAAAATAGAATACTTTATTAAAGTTATTCTATAAATAGAATATATTATATTTTATTATGCATAGTGTTGCATAGTGTTTTTGCGTAGTGTTTTGCATAGTATTGCATAGTGTTTGCATAGTAAAATGTTTTTATATAAATAGAATATATTATATTTTATTTAAAAGATTTTTCTTTAAATATGGACCGTCGATTAAAGTAAATCAATCTGACCGTTCATGGATTAGTTCTTATGCATTCCATTTTCCTATAAATAGAAGCTCATTCCTTCATTATTTTCTTACGAATTCATTGAAACTCTAGAGAGAAATTATAGAGAGAAGCTATAGAGAAAAATTATAGAAAGAAGAAGAGTATTCTGCTACTTCACTACTTCTATATTCAGGTTCTTTTTACTTGTAAGGGTGTTATTCTTTCTTCTTGAAGAGAACTTCATTATTCCATTCACTATTATTCTTACATTGGAATAACTTTGTAAAAGTGGCATACCCTATACATAACTTTGTGATACGCCAGATACCCTATACTTGGTGAAATCCTTATGTTATTCCATCGCTTATTATTCTCATTGGAATAACTTTGTATACGCTGGCTTTACCTATACTTGGTGACATTCTTCTATTATTCTCATTGGAACATCCTGCATGCATGTGTTTTACACCGACTGGTTCCGCTCTTTATTATTCTTTGGAACATCCTGTCATGTGTTTTACACCGGACCGGTTCCGTCTTTATTATTCTGGTTGGAATATCCTATCATGTGTTTTACACAGGATCCGTTCCATCTTTATTATTCTGTTGGAACATCCCGCTCGCATGTGAATTTCACCGACTGGTTCCGTTATTATTATTATGTTGGAATAACTTTGCATACGCGAAGTACCGCATGCGTGGTGATTTCTTTTGTTATTCCATTCTTTATTATACCCAAATTGGTTAAAACTTTGACTTCTATACTCCATGAAATTAGTAGAATATCCTTGATATTTGCGTTTTCATCCAAAGATCTTTCATGGAAATATTCTTCCGATCATTCTTGAATTTTACTCTGCAAGCAATGTCGTGTTGACAATTTGGGCGTTAATAATTCATGGATTAAATAATTCTTGAACTTGTTTTATTGAATTATTATGTCATTGTCACATCATCCTCATGTTATATTATGTTATCTTTGGGCTTACGTGCATAGATGAACTTAGTATGATTATGACCGAGGATCATTCGGATAATCATGACTTGATATAAATGATGTGACAAAGTCCTCGATGGCTGTAATGCGTTGATGGATAATTTTTGGTATGATTATGACCGGGGTGATTCGGTATAGTCATGACCATTGATAATTTGATGAAAATCCTTGGCCAGTAGGTGCGGGGATGATTAGATGTGGTGGTTTATTTATTGTTTGAGTCTCGGCGATAAAAATTGATGAAAACCTTTTAAAACCTAAAAGATAGTAGATTTTATTCTCTACTTGACTCTTTTAATGGATCGCTTATTCATTGCAGCTTAAACCGGTTGTCTATTGTATTTTATCGGTTTAACACGTTTGTTGAAGGCTAATGATAATTTATTCGCATTATCTTAGTCATAATATTTCTTCTTTGGCTAGTTGAGCTCACCCTTTCTTTCATTGTTCTCTTGAGAAATGAGAACATAGCATTTGGGACGAGTCGGGAACGAAGTAATGGTCCGGAGGATAGCATTAGTAGTCCTCACTATTACGTGAAATATAGTGTGTAATAGTTGTAATGAGGACTCCTTTTGAGTTTGTATAATATCTAGTAGACAATATTTGTATTCAAACTCACGGTTTATATTCGTATTGTACCACATGATTTAGGTTAATAAGTTGTATTTGAATTTATGTACCATGTAAGTGGCGACTCAAGATGGGTGACGTATACCTAATTTTGGGGCGTCAGGTTGGTATCGAGAGCTATAAGTAAAAGAGCCCCGAGCCTCTCCATTTGGTGACTTCCTATTAATGGGGGATGCACCGCCGAGGACTCTCCGTAGGGGACGCTGCTTCATGCAATGATAGATACCATCGTGAGGTCTTTGTCACGGTTGGGACATGAGTCACGGTTAATATCGAGCTTAGGGATATGATCCTCGGCTAAGATGCGAGATAAGAACTAGGAGGGAGAGACGGGAATTCCTTCGCTAGTATGACCTACCTAAGTTTATTTGGTATTTTGGCCTCACGTAATATAGGGATAATTTGTTACATGTCAATTAACCTTGTTTTGTGACAAGAGTTTGAGAATGGCATCTGAAAATGCCGAGATAAGCAATGAAGCACATGAGAGTGTTGATTCACCAAACAAAAGGTAACGACCAACAACACAATAATAATAATCATCTTGGTGGCAACGGCCATCGAAACAATGATAACCATCGTGGGGAAATTATCATGCTAAGAATGGTAACCACTTGGTGGTAATCATAGCAAAGATAATAAGTGGAAATTTCAAGAAGAGAATGTCATTTAGCTCGATTTTGTCGTATAGTGAAGTCAAGTCCAAATTGGGATAGTGGCACCAAAGGCGGATACTGACAAAAAAAAAAGTCGGTGGTTTTTCAGGAAGAGCGTTTTTCGTGACTTCTCAAAAGTGGGTAACCCGAACGGTTAGCACGGGTTAGTTAATTATAAATTCTTGCGAAGTCTATACCTTATTAGATCTGGGCCTCTACCCATTCTTTTATCTCTCTTGCTTGCGTTCAACGCTTAAATTTGACTCGGAGAAATTAGACTTTGATTTATCTATTGAAACTTCGTTGGGAGAAACCTTCGTTACCTCCAATTGCTTATTAATCTTGTTGTTTCAAATAAACACTTTCATGTTACCGTCGATCTTATCTCTTTGAAAATACTTGCCTTTGAGGTAATTTTTGAAAACGATTGATTAACTACTCATTATTCTTTTTGTAAGGTTGTTAGCTTTCATATTCCTAACAAAACACATTATACTGAATTCAAAGTAACCAAACCCTAAAGTTAATCATTGTCATATCAAGCCATAAGTAAAGAGCCTCGAACCTTTCGTTGTTGACTTCCTTGTGTGGAATGCACCGAAGCCAGACTTTCTGTAGGCGACATCGTGAATGAAGATGGCAAGGTTATAGGTATCATTGTGAGGTGTTATCTAGGTTAAGGGATAGAAGTCACAGTTGGTATCAATGTGACGTACTATCTAAGTCTTGGATGAGAGTCACAGTATTGAATGATATTTCTATTATTAATAAATTTCCTGACGTATTCTTGAAGATTTCCTAGCCTACCCTAGAGCGTGAAATCGAATTTTGTATTGACCCCAGTACAAAAACCCATTTCTTAAACCCTCAAATATTTCTTCAACTAAATAAACAGTTTACGTGGTTTATGATGAAAGTCATAATAAAAGCATTGGAATAATGAAAATCATGGGTATATGAAGTATTAGTAAGTTTTATGATGAGTTATGTTGGTTAGTACGTAAAAACATGAAAGTTTCTTAGAAATCACAAAGAGTTGAAAATCGATTTTAGTGAAAAACGTAACATGAAATTAAATTGACCATATCTCCTATTATATTTTGAATTTTGAATGTGGTCAAGTCCTAGAGTTATATCTATGAGTTACCTAACTAATCCAAGTGGAATTACTGGAAAAGGTGTTGTAGATTTTTGTGTGGACTGATTTTAGCAAAGGAGTGCAAAGCTGCAAAAAACCGAAAAAGCTTCTCGCCATGATTTTAGAGAGGCTGTTTCGGCCACTTAAATTATGAGAAAAATTCTGGCCTTTTGGGACATGAAAGTATATGGTATAAAGTACCTCCTGTCCAAAAATGAGCTCATTCTCGACTTAAAATGAGCAAGTTATGACTATTTCAATATTTAGGTTTTTCCGATTTAAAACGCTATATAACCTGAGTTCTATAACTCAGATGACCATGAAATTTAAACTGAAGCTCACGTTAACATGTGTAAGGTCCTGCCAAGATTTGGGAATTTTTGGAGTTAAACTTGAGGTAGCTAATTTCTTAAGGAATTAAGTGGAAATTGATTTTTAAAAATAGTAAATAAATTTTAAAATTCCGAGAAAATATATTTTCATTATGGGACTATATTATGCTAAATCCCAGAAAAGAAATATTTTTGGGGCTGATTTGGTATTTTTCATGAAAATAGTTTAATTCTGAACATATATGAGTTAAATATGTTATGTGAAGTAACAAAGTTGAAAATAGGATTTTGTGGCTAGAGAGAATCCTATATAGAGTATATATATTTTTTGAAGAGGATTTGATAATTGGTGATGATATTTTATGAGTATGGCATTTTGAATGATTAAATGCATTGTATAGTAAAAGCGTAAACAATTGAGAAAAATTGTTTATAAATTTAAGAAGTGATTAAAATATTGTTATAATATTAATGTTATTAGATTATGAGATTATTAAGTGATTGATAACATGGGGATATTCTTGAATCTCGGATAAATTATATTATAAATGTTTAATATTTATCCTTTATCTCATTTGATTGATTCTTTATATCAAGTATCCTCATGTTTATATTATGTTGAAAGTCATCGTGGCAGTAGTGCATAGATGGACTTGGTATGATTATGACCAGGATTGTTCGGTATAAATCATAACCGTAAATGAATACACGATTATCTTTGGTAGTAGTGCATGGATAATTTGTGGTCGTGATATCTTAATGAATACACAATTATCTTTGGTAGTAGTGCATGGATAATTTGTGGTCGTGATAATCTTAATGAATACACAATTATCTTTGGTAGTAGTGCATGGATAATTTGTGGTCGTGATACTAATGAATACACGATTATCTTTGGTCAGTAGTGCATGGATAATTTGTGGTTGTGATACTAATGAATACACGATTATCTTTGGTAGTAGTGCATGGATAATTTGTGGTCGTGATACTAATGAATATCCTTGGCACGTAGTGCGGGGATGATTCGATGATGTGGATTAATTATTGAAATTTGAGTCTCAAAGAATGAAATATTAATTCATGGATGTGTTCAAAGTCATCCGGGCTTACGTGCATAGATGGACTTGGTATGATTATGACCGAGGATTGTTCGGTATAATCATAATCAGTAATTGAAAACACACAATTATCTTGGCCGTAGTGCATGGATAATTTGTGGTCGTGATACTAATGAATACACAATTATCTTTGGTAGTAGTGCATGGATAATTTGTGGTCGTGATACTAATGAATATCCTCGGCACCGTAGTGCGGGGATGATTCGATGATGTGGATTAATTATTGAAATGAGTCTCAAAGAATGAAATATTAATTCATGGATGTGTTCAAAGTCATCTCGTGGCTTACGTGCATAGATGGACTTGGTATGATTATGACCGAGGATTGTTCGGTATAATCATAATCAGTAATTGAAAACACAATTATCTTGGCCGTAGTAGTCGTGGATAATTTGTGGTCGTGATACTTAATGAATATCCTCGGCTCAGTAGTGCGGGGATGATTCGATGATGTGGATTAATTATTGAAATGAGTCTCAAAGAATGAAATATTAATTCATGGATGCGTTCAAAGTCATCCGTGGCTTACGTGCATAGATGGACTTGGTATGATTATGACCGAGGATCGTTTTATAATCATAATCAGAATTGAAAACACGAATATCCTTGGCGATTGGTGCATGGATAATTCGTGGTCGTGATACTATTAAGTTTGAGTCTCAGTATTATTGGTTTTACAATTTGTATATCTTTGGCACAGTAGTGCAAAGATGAATTGTTAATGAATATCTTTGGTGGGATTGCAAAAATAAATTTAATGTTTTCAATGATAAAGGTATTCAAGGTATTCTCATCTCTTTATCATACCAGTATCGCATTCCCTAATTTCGAGGCGAAATTCCATAAGGAGGGAGATTGTGAGACCCTCAGATTTTATCAATAAAGATTTAAATTTTGTCAAAATAATTTTTAATATTATGGTGTGAATTTGAGATAATATTATAGTTGTGGGTAGTATTTATAAATTTTGCAAAGTATGCAGTGGTTATATTATATTCGATTGGTGGGGAATATTCGGTTTAGCAGGGGAATAATCGTATAACGGCTCGATCATTGGTGGACCCCACAATGTAATTATTGTCGGATTGAGAAAACGATAAAAATATTTTATTGAAATAACGGCGGAAGTTTTACCGTGTAGTTCTTGTTGAACTACTTTCAGTAGTAAAAGTATAAGAATACGTGTGGTTGCATAAGTAGCACTTGCGGTATTGATTATTGATCTTTATGTGAGAAGTCACTCATTTGATTACATTATTATCGATTAATAATATGAATTATTATAGCGATAATGACGTTTTGTTTTATTCAGATTATTAACGTAATAAAAGCGAAACATCTTTTATATAAAATAGAATACTTTATTAAAGTTATTCTATAAATAGAATATATTATATTTTATTATGCATAGTGTTGCATAGTGTTTTTGCATAGTGTTTTGCATAGTATTGCATAGTGTTTGCATAGTAAAATGTTTTTATATAAATAGAATATATTATATTTTATTTAAAAGATTTTTCTTTAAATATGGACCGTCGATTAAAGTAAATCAATCTGGACCGTTCATGGATTAGTTCTTATGCATTCCATTTTCCTATAAATAAAGCTCATTCCTTCATTATTTTCTTACGAATTCATTGAAACTACAGAGAGATTATAGAGAGGTTATAGAGAGAAAATTATAGAAAAGAAGAAGAGTATTCTGCTACTTCACTACTTCTATATTCAGTTCTTTTACGGTGAAGGGGGTGTTATTCTTTCTTCGAAGAGAACTTCATTATTCCATTCACTATTATTCTGCATTGGAATAACTTTTGTAAAAGTGGCATACCCTATACATAACTTTGTATCACGCCAGCGTACCTATACTTGGTGAAATCCTTATGTTATTCCATTGCTTATTATTCTCATTGGAATAACTTTGTATCGCTGCTTTACCTATACTTGGTGACATTCTTCTATTATTCTGCTGGAACATCCCGTCATGTGTGTGTTTTACACCGGACTGGTTCCGTCTTTATTATTCTCGTTGGAACATCCTCATGCATGTGTGTTTTACACGGACCTGGTTCCGCTTTATTATTCTGTTGGAATATCCTATCTGTGTGTTTTACAATCGGATCCGGTTCCATCTTTATTATTCATTGGAACATCCATCCGGTGTGTAATTTCACACGACCTGGTTCCGTTATTATTATTATGTTGGAATAACTCGCCTACGCGGCAGTACCGCATGCATGGTGATTTCTTTTGTTATTCCATTCTTTATTATACCCAAATTGGTTAAAACTTTGACTTCTATACTCCATGAAATTAGTAGAATATCCTTGATATTTGCGTTTCATCCAAAGATCTTTTCATGGAAATATTCTTCGATCATTCTTGAATTTTACTCTACGAAACAATGATCATGTTGACAATTTGGACGTTAATAATTCATGGATTAAATAATTCTTGAACTTGTTTTATTGAATTATTATGTCATTGTCATCATCCTCATGTTATATTATGTTATCTTTGGCTTACGTGCATAGATGAACTTAGTATGATTATGACCGAGGATCATTCGGTATAATCACGACTTGATATAAATGATGTGACAAAGTCCTCGATTGGCATGTAATCGCGATGATGGATAATTTTTGGTATGATTATGACCGGGGTGATTCTAAGATAGTCATGACCATTGATAATTTGATGAAAATCCTTGGCCGTGGTACGGGGATGATTAGATGTGGTGGTTTATTTATTAAGTTTGAGTCTCAAATGATAAAAATTGATGAAAACCTTTTAAACCCTAAAAGATAGTAGATTTTATTCTCTACTTGACTCTTTTAATGGATTGCTTATTCCGCAGCTGATTAAACCGGTTGTCTATTGTATTTTATCGGTTTAACACTTGTTGAAGGCTAATGATAATTTATTCTCGCATTATCTTAGTCATAATATTTCTTCTTGGGCTAGTTGAGCTCACCTTTTCTTTCATTGTTCTCTTGAAAATGAGAACATAAATTTGACGAGCCTGGGAACGGCAGTAATGGTCCAGAGGATAGCATTAGTAGTCCTCACTATTCTCGTGAAATAAAGTGTTAATAGTTGTAATGAGGACTCCTTTTGAGTTTGTATAATATCTAGTAGACAATATTTGTATTCAAACTCACGCTTTATGTCGTATTGCATACCTACAGTTAGGTTAAGTAAGTTGTATTTGAATTTATGTACCATGTAAGTGGCGACTCAAGATGGGTGACGATACCTAATTTTGGGGGCGTCACATTTGGCTCAGTAGTCAAAGATGAATATTTGATTCCGGATATATATTGATTGATATTACGAGGATAAAAGATAGAGCGATGAACTTTTAAATTCATACATAGAAGATAGTAGTTTGCATTCTCTACTTAACTCTTCTAATGAATTATTATTTCATTGCGAATATTGATTTAAAACTTGTTGTCTATTGTATTCTATTAGATTTTTTTCCTGTTGAAGACTAATGATAATTTGTTGTATATTATCTTAGTCATAATATTCTTTATTGGACTAGTTGAGCTCACCCTTTTCCTTTTTGTTCCATTTTTCTTCTCGGGAGGCGAGAATATAAATGAAAGACGAAGCCTGGGTATGGAATGAAGGTTCTAGAGAGAGTTGTTTAGTAGTCCTCACCATTTTGTAAAATAATGTATCAATAAATGTGATGAGGATTTATTTGAGTATAAATATTATACAGAAGATAATATTTGTATTCAAACTCACGCTTTCTTGTTGTAATAATAAAGTTGTAGTTGTTTACGCACCATGTATTGACAACTCGAATGGGTGATGATATCTATTTTTGGGGCGTCACACTATTCTTCCCCCTGAATTCAAAAAATGAAAAAACACAAATCAATCTTCTTTTGCCCACCAAATAATGAAAAAAAAAAAGTAAAAAAAATCCACAAACCTTAAGCCTAACACTTGAATCTCCAAGAATCGAGTTTCACTTGAATCAACAATTGCCATGGCTGCTACTCTGAAACCAAACCAATAATAAAGTTTAATTTTTTCAATACCTAATAATGAAATGAAATTTAAATTCTAGGTTTCTTCTAACAAATACTACCAATCCACTACAAAAAAAAAACATAAGGACAACCCGTAATTAATTAAATTATGAACTTGAAGAACATATAATACCTTATTAATCTATACCCCAGCAATAATAAATCAAATTACAGTATGAAGAAAATTAACCATAGTTTTTCTTGCGACTGGATTGTATATATAATGACTTTTGTGTGCATGAGATGATGAAGAAAATGCGATATCGAGGCTTTAGAGGCGAGAGAATCGGAAGATTGGGGATGACTTTGAGAGAATCGGGGATGGGTTTGAGGTGAGAGAGGAAGCAACGAATTTCAGTTCTAAGTAAATTGAACAAATTTCAATTCTAAGGTACCCATTTTCAATTTTATGACCCGCTTTTGACCCGCGTGTCCTTGGTCCGTTTGGTGGTCCGTGAAATTGGTCCGCTTGAGATCTTGGCTATATATATATATATATATATATATATATATATATATATATATAAAAGAGTATCCTCACGTTGTCTAATTTAGCCCCTTAATTTAAAAAGATTCGATTTTAGCCTCCAAATATGAATTAATATTATATCATTCAAGTTTAATAATTTTTATATTATTATTAATAAAGTTAAAACATAATTCACTACTCCACATGTAAAATAAATAAATTTAAATTATAATCTATTTAAATAGGATTAATATTTCATAGTTCTACAAGATTACTCTCACATATGAATAATAGATGGGTGATTGTGGAAAAATCGTATGAAAATATCAAATTTTACGTGTGAAAATATCAATTTTTATTTAAAATATATAAATAGTTTTAAATTTAAATAAATTTACATCAAATTTGAATTATAAAAATACTAAAAATTGAGCAGAATATAAGAAGTATAAAATAACATGATTATACTCATAAGTCATACCTAATTGATTGTAGCACCAACCAAATTAAATAAAAGGGTATATTTTTTTAAAAACATTTTCACAAGGTCATTAAAGTGGGATTAGAGTGACATATATTTTTAATATTTTGGCGCGAATAAAATCTACCATTTTTCCTAAATAAAACGAGGTTGCAATACAAGGCTATCTTTTATTTAGAAATGCGAGCTTTTTACACAGGTCTAAGGACAAAGAAATGGCCATAACCTTGGTGAAGGCCACCAATTACAGTCACGTCTCGTTATTATTATCCACAGCTATTCTAAATTCCCCACCAAACACTGGTACCAGTGCCTCAACGGCCATGGCAATGTGTTCCAGCTTATGCCCTTCTCTACCCAACCCCTTTGGAAGCAGACCCATCTCTTCTCTCCCCAAACTTCCACAAGTTTCAGTTTCTTTCAAGCCTTTTTCTTCTCAAACTTCGGAGTCTGCTACCAAAGGTACCATATCTCTTTTAATTTTGTGTATCGTGTTCGTTTTTATTTTGGTTTGGTATTTTGTTCAGTGTGTCGTATGCTTACCGCAAGTATGTAAAAAAAAATTAATCTGGGGATTTTGATATGAACCATTTATAAACCGATCAACAATTCACGAATAATTTACTCATTTGATACTAATTCTCTTAGCTTGGGCCCATCTATGGCTCTAAGCACTGTACTAGCTTAGTTATTGCGTAGTGTTGAAATCCATACGAGTAGTTCATCTGATTCAATAATGGGATATCATTAGGTCAGACTTGGATGTCGCACGGAATTTGAATTGGGCATTGTTTTTAACTTGGTTTGAAGATATGAATATATAATCTCACTCCAGGATAGAGGAAACATCGGGAATATGATGCATGGAACACAAGCTTGTATATCATACATACAAACCTTTACTGTTTCATTTCTGGTCATTCTGGTTTCAAAATAAAATTTTATTTTTCCCTTGCAAGGAATGGGTTATACGATGTTCTCTTTATTTTAGTTGGGTGGGAGTTGGATTCCGATTTCCGTTATAATCATATTAAATTGGTGCAACCTATAGTTGATGACTTAATTTTATCAAAGGGATTCTAGAGATTTTGAAAGGTCTTAATAGTTTAAGCGGTAGTGAAATTTATAAATTTAAAGGCAAAAGAGAGCTAATATCAAACTATGTTTCTCGGCTTGTTTGTTTAGCAGGAAGTAAAGCAAAAAGGAGCATTATATGCGTACATAATTATAAACTTGTAGCGGGATCTCTATAAATTATTATATTGCTTTTTGTTATAGCTTTAATGATGTCATGGTGGTGGTGGTGGTGTTGGCAACAATAGTTTTTTCCGGTTCTTGGTGATTTCTCTGGATTAGCAAAAGTGTTGTTTACGGACCAGGTGGTGGAATTGTAATTGACGAGTCAGGTGCTGAACTTGTAGCAAAAATGATCTAGAAATCGTTTGAGCTTCAAGTTCAAACTAATATTAATGTACATCTTTCCAGTTTTTGTATTAACTATTGGTGAATGCAATATGAGTTATTGGCTGAACTTGAATCATATCCCTTCCAACCAAGTTTTAGCATGCATGCATCAGATGATATTCCAGCACGGCTTGGTTTTTTGGGTCTTGGCATTATGGGTTCTCCAATGGCACAAAACCTCATAAAATCTGGGTATGATTCTATTTATTTACGGAGCTCAAGCTTAAGGGGACTGACATAAATGATTGAAGGGATTTATTTGAACCACAGTGTTTCTTTCAGCTGAAAATTTAGCATACATCTTTTCTTTTCTATAAATAAATAATATATGATTTTATCTTTTATGTACAACATTTCTAATATGAATGTGCTTAGAAATCATATAATGTCCGTAAAATATAGTGAAATGTTTGAAATTGAAAGAGTATCTTTGGCGTCTCCAGAGACAATAATTAATGGGCTTTTGATTCTCTTTGAAGCATGAAAGCTTCTCTGATAAATAAACTTTCTTATTATATATTTATAGAAAGGGATTTTATTTATTGATTGGCTTATTGTAGATGTGATGTGACCGTTTGGAATAGGACAAAGAGCAAATGTGATCCCCTCATCTCCTTGGGTGCAAAGTAAGTAGTTATGTATAAGCTACATAATACATCTTTGCAGCACCAATATTTTAGTTATTTGCTGGATCATCTGTATTCTTCATGGTGCACTATGTCTATGTCAACTTCAGTTCATCACCCTAGCACTGCACACCTCTTTAAAAATGAGAAGTTAGTTTCAATATGATAACTAGAAATCCTAGGAAAGGAATCGATCAAGTTATAAGTGACACAAGCACTAGGATCTTATTTTATTGTTTAGCTGCTAGACTCACCCTGAAAATTTGATGGAAATATTGCTCATATATACTTTTGAGTGGCATAATGACCTCTATATGAGTTTAGATTGGACTAAAAAAACTGACACACATGTAATTAGAAAATAGCAGAAAACTGAGTACATGACTAATCTTTTTTTGTCTTTACTTATTCACTTTTGTATTGTTGATGCAAATGTAATTATGCACAACACGTAAGTATACATGGTTAACAAGTAATATAATATAAGTAAAATATCGATCCCACAGAGAAATATTAAACTGTATTTTAATCTTACAAGCACCACTTTTGTAATTATCTTAGTTTCTTTAAACAGATGGACAAGCTAGCTAAATATCGAAAATTACTAATTAACAGGTTTAAACTAATTAATACGACTAAATCAGATAAATGAAATTTAAGACTACAACTTCACTTAATGATTCATTTAGACTAACACACTTTCTGTTTAACCAAATTAATTATCTCAGATTGTTAATCAAGAACACGAAAGTAAAATCTGATCATCTCTCGATGTACCATACCCATACCAACTCAAATCCACAGATGATAGAATTAAGGAGAACACCGTAATTAATCCACTATATCTCTATATGAATTACAACTAAATTACAACTAAAGAGAGTTTAAGCACAAGTTCTTATCGGATTACATGCGGTGCATAGATATATCTCTGTCCTAGACACGAATCATGAATTCCATTGCCATGTAGAAGTCACAAACACATGCTAGAAGTCACAAACACATGCTATTATGATCAAATCTAAACCTATAATCCGTCTCTCAATTTCATATAGGTTATCACGGTAATTGATGGCCAAACAATTAAGCAATTAAACACAAATCATAATAGACAATCCAATAACAATTAATAAGTCTAACAAGGAAGCATATCAAAATAAACTACTCATTAAGATCCATTGTAATTTCAAAATAGAATTTAACTCATAATTAGACACATGCAAAGATGGAATATACATTAGAAGAATACCAATAGAATTACTGCCCAAGTAGGAATAAAAGTGGGTTTTGGGCTCCTTTCTCTAATGATTTTTAGCCCACAAAATCTGGGCCTGCTTTTGGCCCTTGGTAGAAATTAAAGATGGAATATACAAGATACCCCCAACTTTTTTTTTTTTTTTTTTATAAAATGTTGCTACTTGTGGGTTATGAGGCTTGAACACAAGACTTGTAAGTAAATAAATAAGAGTTCAAACCAACCGAGTTATAACAACTGCTTATTTTTAATGCACGATCTTGATATAAAAATATATTTTATACAAAATATATCATAAGCTAATACTAGATTTAACTATTATAGTTGTAGTAAATAATAATTGTAGTTTGAAATTTCTTAATTGATGTGGTACATAATAAGTCCCATAAAACAAGCTAATTGATTAAATAATGAGATATTGGGTAATGCCTAAAATTATGTCATGCAAATCTTCCAAAATAAATTTAAATATTCAAAGTGCTAAAAAGGCTTGGCATCTCCAAGTTCCAACCGTAAATCTTGGAAATTAATTAGATATCTCTTGGAACAATATTTGTGGAGTTATGAATGCATTTTTTTTAAAGTTAAATAAATTATATTAATTTTAAAGTATAATTTTAAAAAATCAAATTTGATTATATAATTTGAAAGTAATTTATAATACTATTAAAATTTTAATTGATTGAGATATGTAGTTAATGTAGGTAATTAGAATTATTGTTTATTATAAATTATTTTATTATTTTTAATATTTATTATTATTACTATTTTTGGTGTAACAAGATTTTGTAAAAAAAAAATTTAAACTTGTAGAGGAAGAAGTCCAATGGTCGAAGTCGGTATAAAGCTACCCCTTAGACCACGGGACTCACTTTAGCAAGGTTTGAAAACCCTATCCAAGTTTGCTTTGCCACCTCTACTCATAATTGAGCTAAAATCCATGATCCACAATTGAATATACATTAGAAGGATACAAATAGAATTAAAAGATAATGTAGGAATAGAAGTGCAAATCTGATCTCTCTCTCTCTTGCTCCTCCTTGATTCTCTAATGATCTTTAAGTTGCTTCAATCCCAAGATCTATATTATCTAGAGTTTGATCTAATCTAATCTAACATAGAAATTAAAGATGGAATATACAAGATAGATCCCAACAAGGGATTTATTAAGTCTAAGCTATCCTCTATGATGCAATACAAGCTGCCAATATGCCTAAATATAGGCTAAAGTTCATTTGGCCCCTTGCCCAAGTTTCAATCCAATTGGTCAATTAAAATGAAAAGTCAACTGCTGGTCAGACAGGAAACGACGATGCCGCGCTGTCCCATAGGCTATTTTGGGCGCACCAGGCATTTTGAGGCAGGGACTAGCGCGGCCGCGCCGTGCACAAGATCTTGATTCTTCTTTTTGCTACTGCAGCTGCACTGCTCTTCCAAGTCTTGATCAATTAGCTTCCAACACACCAGATTTCCATCCATTATAAGCCATTTTGTCTTCAAATGCCACCAAGCTAACTCCCAAATATGCAACCTACAAAATGAGAATGAAATGAATGAAAAGTAACTTATAAACACGAGATTAAGCAACAAATGAAGTTAGTTGATACTGGATAAGTAGGTATAAAACCGACTTATCATGTATTTTGATATCGGAAACAGAATGACCTAGTATGTCACTCCCCATCCTCGATGACACACATGAAATTAGCCATTAAGCTACAATAACTTTAGATAGACCAATCATTGATTTATGCCAGCCACTTGTCACTTGTGTAATTTTTTTGCGATATATGTTAATTTTTTAGTACAATCTCATCTTGATTATATTGCTTATGCATTTTTTTATCAGAATCATCCACATAAATGGGTTTCCTTTGCCTAGCTTGTTTCACAAGTGTTATAATACTGAAGCAATGGTCTTAGGTGCTTGCATTTACAAGTTACCCTACATCAAAATCTCTTTTCATGTATCAATACATACTCCTTCAGTTCGAAATTGACTATGGTAGTGCAAAAAGCACAGTATAAGAAAATTTTATTCCTCATTCTTAAATCAGTATCTCTTTAAAATTTATTTTTATTATAGTGTAATAATGAAGGAAAGTTGAAATTAAAATCATTTAAATGTTTCGGATTCTCGGAATACATCCAGTTTGGGAAATGTGTACCAACAAATAAATGGGAGTGAAGGAGTTTTTTTTAATAATACTAAACTGGAATACATCCAGTTTTGTATTATTGTTGCTACGAAAGCTTGTACTTGAGCCCATAAGGAGATTTATCTCCTGTTCTGTAGGACATAAAGTGTGCAGTTTAAGCGAGATTGCATGGTAATTAGATATGGTCTGTGGCATTTTCTTATCCCCACTCCCTCCTACACAGGAAAATAAAGTGTTATCCTTCTATACTAGAGGAAGTAGATGTTAAATCATTGGTTTGTATAATTATACCTTCAAATTTCAATATGAACTAAGTTTTATTAATTTGTCAGGTTATAAATAAATAGTTGTTCTATATGTGCAGATATATGTCCTCACCAGAGGAAGTAGCTGCATCTTGTGATGTGACGTTTGCCATGCTTGCTGATCCTGAAAGTGCAGTGCGTATGTTACAACATAGTGTATTTGATTTGATATATTGAGGATGGCTATAAAAAGCATAAAGTCTTATTAGGTGGATGTTGCTTGCGGGGAGCATGGGGCTTCAAATGGAATGAGTCCAGGAAAAGGGTATTTGCATTGTGTTCCCTTAGATATGAATTTTCAATGTCTCAGAATCTCCAACACAATCAACAAGTTAATTAATTAGCTTAGTTTTAATGGTTTACAAGTTGCTTAGCTACTAATTTCATGATGATCTCTTGAAAAATGAGGTGTTCATTGTCTAATAACTTTACTGTTACTGAAGCTGGTTAAATGTTCTGCATTAGTAACAGTTTCCAAAAATATCTCATTTATAGTTTATACTTTTTGATTCTTAGATTTGCCTGCCATTACCACTCACCTTACAAATAACATTCACTGTGGGTTATCACCAGCGGATGTGTATAAATGTGCATCTTGTCTTGTAAAATTTGGTTCCATCAATATGTTTTTTTTCCTTTTTCAAATTTGTGATGACTTTCATCATCATATTCTTTTTGGTGCTTGCAGATATGTTGATGTCTCAACAGTTGATAGTACCACTTCTAAATTGATCAATGGACATATCGAAGCTACTGGGGCGCTATTTTTGGAGGTAAATTACTCAAGTTTTCCTTTTTAATTGTCTCAATTAAATATCTCAAGTACGAAAGTAGTTGTAGTTTAGTTTTTCTCTTTCAGTTAATACCCATAGAAGAACCATTGAAACTCCACTCCGTTAAAATACCTTGAAGTATGTGCATTTTATTTTCATGTTACAGTAACATGCTCAGTGTATACAATAAAATATTTATAGGCTTTACTTGTTCCTAAATAGGCCCCTGTTTCAGGTTCCAAAAAGCCAGCAGAGGATGGACAGTTGATATTCTTAACTGCAGGCAAGCATCCTACCCAGTTTTACCTCTTAGACAGTCCTTTTAATATGATTGTCCTGACTATTTAATAAAGAGTTTGTACTTTGTTACAAAGTGCAATTATCCAATCAAAATGTAATCTCGTTAGTAAAGTTTTTTCATTCGTACATTGTTAAACTGCTGGCTTTCTATTTATCCAAAAGCAATGTGTTCTACAAAGTGAAAGAGGCTTCCATAAACTGAAGTGTAGATGCAATCTTTCAGGTGACAGGTCTCTATATGAAACCGTTGCTCCATTCCTGGACATTATGGGGAAGGTATTATTAGCCTTCTTTCGTGAAGTTACCTACCTAAACGCCTCTTTTTCTATTCACACAGACATGTAAATGTATATTTTATAGGTTTAAATTCATCGTTTATTGCAGTCACGATTTTACCTTGGGGATGTTGGAAATGGAGCAGCAATGAAACTTGTTGTCAACATGATCATGGGAAGGTTCTGCATGATTTTTGTTTGAGATGTTTTTTTTTTTTTTTTGTGCTTTCTCTGAGTAATAACCAAAACATAATTTATTATTTTATTTTATTTTATTTTTGTTTTCAAACTATTTGCAGCATGATGGCATCTTTTTCTGAAGGGTTGCTTCTCAGCGAGAAAGTAGGACTGGACCCAAGTGTATTGGTGGAGGTATGCCCTAAATCGAGACCGGTTTTATTCTTGCATTACTTTTTATTTCTCATTGGTTTATTGTTATGTTATTGAAGATTGATGAGGTATCCTTTGTCGTGTGAGATCTTCTACAGTTGACACAAGTTGTTGATTTGGCAGGTATTGTCACAGGGTGCAATCAGTGCCCCGATGTTCTCCATGAAAGGCCCTTCAATGGTCCAATCCAAGTATTCCACTGCTTTTCCCTTGAAGCATCAGCAAAAGGTTGTAAGTTGTAAAGTTTGTCATTTTTGGTAGCGCCTATACTATATCAAGTAGTAGTTTAATTTGGCAGGACCTAAGGCTTGCTCTTGGATTAGCTGAATCAGTTTCACAACCCACTCCAATTGCAGCAGCTACTAATGAACTTTACCAGGTCGCAAAGTCCAATGGCCTCAGCGACCAGGACTTCTCAGCTGTAATTGAAGCGCTGAAAATGAAATTGCAGCATCAAACATAAAAGCTAAGCTAACTGCTGCTAAGCTGCCTGTCTTGGTATATATAGTAAATGGATGATTTTGTAATATTAGTCTGTTTGTGAAAGACAAATTCAATTAAAAATATAGAGCAGAAAGGTTGGTTTCAGCTGTTTTAATTTTTTGTTTTAAGTTTGAATACTACTAGTACATACTACTGGTAGTATAAAGCCTTTTGGGACATTAAATATTTATTTATTCATCTCTTCCATGTCTCATCGAATAAATAGAAATTGAAGCTCCCTCCCTCTCCTGTTAAAACTGTCTCTCTGCCACTAACTTAATTACTACTACCTGTTACTTGAATATGCCGACACTCACTCTGCTTTGCTATTGCCATTGCCATTGCCATTGCCATTGCCATTGCCTTTGCCAGGAACGTGAAATTTATTTAATGGTATTACTGAATTCATGCAATTGAATACTCCTATAATAATTACCATAAGATATGATGCCAGGCATCTTAATTATATCCAAAATTAATTGAATAGTATTTTATAATATAAATATATAAATAATAGAATTTGTGATGTAGGAGTACCACACATCCATCGTATGGAAGATTATTTCCTTTTCAATGTTACCACTATTTGTTTTTTATTTTTATTTTTAAAAAAGTAAATTCTCATCATCATCATCTTCTTCTTCTTCCAAAATGCCCCACAAACACAGTGAATCGCAATTTGCCACGTGTGAAGATGCTCACATCATCTATTACTAGTATTTACTAACAGGTATGATTTAAAAACTCGCTAAACGTGTGTTCACGCTCTTCTATAGCAAGTGGCCAATTTTTATCAGTCGTCAGTAGTATTGGTCTTGATATTGTTATCCACGCGCAGAAAAACGCGAGCTGTCTTTCATTTAACCACTACCCCACCCCTTCTTTAAACTTTCTTCTATCTCTCACACTGCTCCTCCTTCATCCTCTCTCTCCCTCTCTTCCTCTCGTATTGAAACCAATTACTTTCTCTCTCTAAACTTATGTGTATATATATATATATATATATATATAATCGCTTTCTTTCTTTCTTTCTTTCTTTCTTTTTCCTCTAAATAACAGCGTTTGAAGCGGTCTATCCATCTCTCCCAGCAATCTCACTTACTTTTTCAATTGCACATTATTAGCATCTTTTCCTTCTCTCTCTAGGGTTTTGATTCATCTCTCTCCCCTATACGAACAGAATGAGTAGCTCTGATGTAAAGAATAACTTCTTGCCTCCGGGTCTAGTATCGAATCTTCAAGAGGTTCTCCAAAGCAGAAAGGGCAGTGGAGATGAACAATCCAATGATGAACCTTCTTCTTCTTCTGATGGCGTTGAGCTCAATCTGGATGATTCAGAAACTTCTGGAAAGCCACTTGTTTTGGTTACAAATGCTGATGGGATTGACTCACCGGGTCTTACATATCTTGTTGAAGCTCTGGTTCGTGAAGGTCTCTACAATGTCCACGTCTGCGCTCCCCAATCGTAATTGTTTTTCCCCTATCCTTTGAATTTATTTATCTATTTATGATTTTCTTTTGATCGTAAATTATTTGAATTTCATTTGTGGCTTGATTTTTGCTGATTTTTTTTTGTTTGACAATGTGGGTGTTCTTGATTTGCTTTATTAACCGTTATTAACCTATTGAGTTTTTATCAGATTGAAATTTGTTATATCTCCCCCTTTAGATTCTCTTAAGTTTTAATATTTCTTTTGGATATGTAGGGGTCTTCTTTCTTAAATTTATAATTTAATCTGTCTTTGGTTCACTTTGAGATTCGTTTTTGGTGGTTTGCTGATTTGTTGGTGATGATTCAGGGACAAGTCTTTATCAGGTCATTCTGTCACTCTGCGAGAAACAGTTGCTGTTACTTCTGCTGCAATTAGTGGTGCAACTGCTTATGAAGTTTCTGGTATGGACTTGTGGATATATATGTTGCTTTCAGCAATTTACTCATATATTGTCTATAATGAATTTGTGAAGATTTTTATTTTTATTATGATTATTAAGATTTTACTCATCTATTTCAGCATCTGATATTGGTATTCTATGCTGCTTAGAAAAGTTGTTCTTTCAAAGGTTGTAGCTTTGATGCAACTATTGGATTTAAATAGATGGCTTTAACTTTATGTTGAGGCTTTCTTTCAGGGACTCCTGTGGACTGTGTCATTAGCATTGTCAGGGGCATTGTTTTCTTGGTCTAAGCCTCTGCTGGTATGATTTAATATGATGCAAGTCTTCACTGAGATTATACTGTTGATGTCCCTTGAGGAGTCAAAATTTTAATATAATTTTCAGGTAATTAGTGGAGTCCACAGGGGTTCAAGTTGCGGACATAATAGGTAAGTGGTTATGGCTCTTTGACTTCCCTGTTAGCTAGATCTTCATGCATCACATATGGAATGGCAAATTTCTTTCTATCTAGAGCAAATCGACGTATGGAAATGTGTTGTTTTGAGTCAATTTATTTTTTGATACTTATGGTAGGCCTTTCTCTGCAAATTTATTATTATGATTTTTATTAGCTTAATTTCTGCAGGTTTTATTCAGGTGCTGTAGCAGGTGCTAGAGAAGCTTTAATTAGTGGTGTGCCATCTATATCTATATCGCTAAACTGGTGAGTTGAATGTTCTATGGTACTTGTTGGTGCTCCATTGTTATTATTAAATATTAAATAATGTAATACATTGGGTAATAATCTATTTCAGGAAAAAGGATGAAAGCCAAGAAAATGATTTCAAGGATGCAGTGTCTGTCTGTTTGCCACTAATAAATGCAGCTATAAGTGACATAGAGAAGGGAGTGTTTCCAAAAAATATCTCACTAAATATAGATGTTCCTTTGTCTCCTTTGAAAAACAAGGTTAGCTTCAAAGAAGATTTTATATTTCATTTATGACAGTGTTCTGCAACAGAAAATCATGGGATACATTTCTCATAAAATAATTCTCGCATATGCATTCTTAACCATGTTTTACTAGTATTGAATTTTAGCTAATGCAAAATCTGTTGAAGTGATTTTTTTCTTGTTAGTTCTGCAGTTCCATCTCTTTAGGATATGTTTTTGCTAGTTGCATTCTTCAAATTTGGCTAATAATCTTTTGCTTCAACCATTGCTCAGAGTTTAGAAAATTTCTGTTACTAGTCACTTCATAATGTTGATGTAACAAATTTGGTTCTTGCTCATTACATGGCTACTAGAGAGGGGGTTTGTGTGGTTAACCTCATCATGTAAGATTCTTAGTCCACCATTTCTATATTTGATAAGATGCAAATGAACTTTTAAATTTTTTAATAAGATACAAACGAAAGATATAGGTAACCATGTAGCACTGTGGTAAAGTCCTTTACTTACTTGAAAGTTCTATATATCTTAATTTCTCCACTTCAATATTTTAAAATAAAAATAATCGCTTCTAGTGGCATTAAATATCAATTTTTATATTATAATTATACAAATACTTTTCCTGATGCTTTATTGGAAAGTACCTAGTTCAATACTTCATTCATATGCTTGTGTCATTTGCTCGTGTCATTATACTTACTCATCACAATAAAAATGTTGGTGCCGTTATTTCTTATTTGGCAGGGATTCAAATCAACCACACAAAGTTTATGGAGGTCCACACCAAGCTGGCAAGCTATCTCAGCTGGCAGGCAGCCATCTGCTGCACGCTTCATGTCTAATCAGCAAAGCCTGGGCATGCAACTTGCACAGCTCAGTCGTGATGCCTCTGCTGCCGTAAATAGCTCTTATAAGATACATTACTGGCTGTTATTCTACCATACTTCATTCTGTTGTTCACATTCTGTTAGTGTGTATCGTGTTGTTTCTCAGGGTGCAGCTAGGCGGTTGACCACTCAGAAAAAGAATGTGGAGGTTGATTCAGTTGGAGTTGCTGGGAAATCTGGCTCTAACCGGAGTGTGAAGTACTTCATACAAGAGGTAAGAGAACTTTCACAAGTTGGTTTGCACATTGGAAGCATTGGTAATCCAATTTTAAGAAGAATAATGCTAGAGACACAAACTATTCTACAAACATTTTACAAACTGCTGATGTGACATACTCCACATCAGCATATTGTGTGGGGTTGGAGACTACATTGAAACAATTTATAAATCAATATGCTGAGGTGGAGTATGCCACATCAGCAATTTGTAAAATGTTTGTAAAATAGTTTGTGTCTATAACATTACTCTTTTAAGAAAATCTTGGTCAGATTTCAGATTTTCTATATAAGAATCAATCATTCTTTTCCTTGTTTATGATGCATTTTACTGTAGTAAGAAGTTCAAGTATTCTAGATCAGAATACTAGCATAGTTTTTTAGTAGTGCTTTCTCAAGTTATTTTTTCGTGTGTTTCCCATAATAATGAAAAAGTTTTTTCCACAAAATGGTTTTTTATCTACTACTGAATAAATGACTGTTTACCATTTGGGATTATGGTTGCAGTTTGTGGAGAAGGATCAAGAAGATGTAAATGAGGATTTAGATTTCAGAGCACTTGAAAATGGATATGTAAGTATATACTAGTAACATTCTTAATTTGGTTTAGAGGGATTTAAGAATCTTGGAGTTTTTCATGAGAGGCATGTCTGTTGTGTTTTTAACTTTATATAGGCATTGGAAACCTTACTGGGATTTTGAAAAATTAGATCATTTTTTATTTTATTATCATCGGTAATGATGGGTAGCATCTTCAATATGTCTTTCAGATAATTATTTTCACAAGTTGGATCTCACTAGTGCTTTTGATTTCCATTGCTCTGAAGCATACTGTTGCATTTGTATATTTCCTCCAACTTTGTAGTAGATATTAAGTTGTACTATTAACTTTCTCTTGATTATCATCAAATTAGAAGTTAGTTGGATATTGTAACATTTTGACTACTGATTTTTTATTTTTGCTTAAAATGTGGCTCGGAAAATTATCTGACCTGATAATTTGCTATAAAAGTAATTTATTGAAGTACTCTGCCTTTGAATATTCACTTCTCTCTTCAAAACCCCCTTACATTTATCTATCGGTGGTTGTCATTTTTGAACAGGTTGCAATCACTCCGATATCTCTTTCTCCATATATAGAGGCAGAAACCCAAACAGCTTCTTCCAGTTGGATCTCTAGTACACTTGAAGCGGAACAGTAAAGCTTCCAGATTTTGACAGGATCAGTTCATTTATATACATTTGAAGATGCAGCTACATGGTTTCCAATGTTGAAGTTGTTTGTGTTCTTTTAATTTAGAATTTTAGTTTCTCTCTAAATTGTTTTGGTGATAAATGGCTTTCCACTCTTTATTTATACGGTTGGCATGCCGTAAAATGTTAAGTCAGTTGGTTGTTTCTTCACTACTGACATGACTAATGTCTCAGTTTGGGTTTCTTTATTGTTAATATTATTTTTTTGGCCTTGGAAAATTATTGGGGATGGTTTATTTTTACTTGTTCATAGAGTAACTGGATGCGGCCAGATAGGAATGTTTGAATCTGTGGTTTTCAGGCAAAATGCTGTGATTTATTCTTTATGGATTTATATCTTTCAATCTCTTGGTTATTTCTTTGAATGCAATACTTGATTTTTTTAATTGCCAGATGGATTATTATAAATTTATCATTTGGCTGTTAATTTATTATTTGTTAATTTAAGATAGAATTTAATCTCGCACACATTATTTTGAAAACAAAGCATCATTTACTTTACTTGAAAATTCTGGCAGTCATATCAGTAGAAATGAAAAAAATGTTATAAACCTGAAATAACTCTGCTGTCTTCCTTCCAAAAACGTTATTAAATTATTTCAAGTTTTTGTTTATTAAATTAATACACTTAATAAATAAAAAAAATTTAAGCTTTAGCAACGATAGGAATATTTTGTGTCATTATATATTATTATTATTATCAACAACAAAAAAAGTTTTTTATTAAAAAAAAAACACCCAACCAATATAATATACCTTCTCTATTTTTTTTGGCAAAATAATTGCTTCTGAGTTCTGTCATCTGTGTCATTTGTAAAAATATCATTATATCATCAGCTCTCCCGAGTTATAACTTGAAACACCGCCAGCTCTCTCTCTCTCTCTCTCTAGGGTTTTAGTATAACAAGCGGACCTTACCAGTTGTGGAAAATGTCGGGTAAAACCCTAATTCGCACCGGTGCTACTTTCATGAACCGATTCATCAATCCGCTTGTCCATAAGCACCCTAATTTGAATCATCAATTTGTATCGCGCGACATTGATACCATCCCCAAGCTCTTTCCATCCCAATTTATCTCCAAGCTCGAGATCTCCCCCCATTTGCCCCAAAATGACGTCGAAACCCTAAATAGAGTATCTTCCCAAGGATTCCTATACCCCTGCGGCCTTCCTTCTCTCCGATTCTTCCTCCCTGATGGTATTCTCTCTTTCCACTCCCCATTTCTACTTGTTATAAATTTAGACTATGTTAACTTTTATATATCCGAATTAAATCTTCAAAGCTTTGGATGTTTAGTTTCAGTTTGTTTTTTGACTATGTTAATATATCCGAATTACTAGCCAGTTTGTCTTTTGAAAAAGCATGTCCATTACTGTTGATCGTTCCCTTCGTTTGTGGTAGCAATGGAAAGTAGATTACTAGAGTTTTAGATAATTGTAGCTCTTCATAAATGGACAAAAGTTAAATATACTTTGCTAGGCCGGGTATTTATGCCATGAGTTAGTCACCTGCCAGACTCTTTATGATTGTGATCATATTCATCTAGCTAAGGCATTTGAATTAATTGTCTAGGTGAAATGGAATCAATTTTGTAGTTTAATTATTGAATATAGGAAAATTTGTAGAGATGGCAATGAAAAGAATTCATTGGATTAGTAAAAGATTAGAGGTTGAACTTTTGACTTAGATCAACAACAAAACTCAAATTGGCTATATTTTCCAATTAAATTTTAGATGGTACATGATTACTGCTCGTGATTCTATTACAGGGACATATTTTATTTTTCTTGTAATGTCAAATGCATGTGTTTTCTTATAAAGGATTGTTTGCAAAGCAGATTTCCCCCAATATCTTGAGTGAAAAGTGTCACTACCCTCTTGGTTTAGGTCTTGTAAAGATATTTCTTGACTTGGATTAAGTTAGTGGCTTTGGATACATTAGTTTGACTTCTTTTGGAGAAAGAGACCAGTTCATCCTTTTCCGCATCAAATTAACGTTTCCTTAAGAGTTAAAACAACACTTTCAGTTGCTGTTGTGGTTTGTGGTTTCTTGTTTTCTTTCAGTGTTTTTTAGCATAAACTGTTAGGTTCTAAGCAGATAATGCTATTGATATCTTCTGTTGTCTTTTTACGAGTCTTGAAACTTTTCAATTTTCATATTAAACTGCTGCTCGTTCTTTTCTGTAGGGAATGACTCTTCGCCAAGTGAGCCAATGCTGTTATTTCCCAAACGAACATACCAACCAAGCACCATTAGGCGCAAAAGGAATCATGGGTTCTTGGCTCGGTATATCTATCTTCTTGTGTATATGTTTGTGTATGTGTGTGTGCATGTGTATCTTCATACTTATCTCGTGCCCTTTCTTTTGCTTTTAACATTGATCAAGTAACTTCTGTATACTGGTAGAAGTTTTTTTAAAATCTATATTGCCCCCTTGCCCCATATTAATTTCTAATGATTTATATAGCAGTTTGTAGTTTCTAATCTAGGAAAATTACTAGGGTTGGGTGCAGGAAAATATAGATTTTAAATGTGTGAATAGCTACATCTTTTTTATTAATGCACCTTTGCACATGAGCAGCAAAGCAACAAAGGGTGGTCGCAGAGTCATTGCTCGGAGAATTGCCAAGGGTCGGGCAAGAGTCACAGCATAAACTTTGCATCTGCCAATGAAGCATGAGATTTCAAGTCTGAGAAATCTCATAGTCCATGACAATACCAAGAAAAGTAAGAGTTATTTGCTCCATTGTGGTGGCTCAAGCTGTTATTAATAACTTTTGAGGGATTTTGAGACACTCCTTTGTGGTGGCTCAGGCTGTTATTAATAACTTTTGAGGGATTTTGAGACACTCCTTTGTCTTATAAGCTCCTTGGTTTGTTTACGTCCGACATAAACTCTTTTGGATTACTCTTATTTTTATTGTTGGAATTCTAATCCTGAATGATTTCTTACTGATGTGTATTTTGAAATGTTCTATCATTATAATAATTGTAGTAAGATATACTTTAAATTATTCTTTTAATGCTTATGTAAGGATTATATGACCTTTATTAATACTCGGAAGCTTTGTAAGCAATGTACCAAAACATTTAAATAGAGAGCAAGTTTTGGTGCAATTGTACCAGTAGTTCGCTTGACCATATTCAACGGGGCCCTGTCAAATTGCATAAGCATTAGAAAATGGTTTGTCTTATACTACAGGTTTTCAATAATTTTTCTACCCATAATATAGGAGGGACGCTGCTTTAGCGATCTTGTTTCTTATACATATGTTGAGGGAAAAGTGTACCAATTTCGGTTTAAACTACATCAAGGATAGTACTCATTTATTGAGGGAAATATTATGCAAATATGATATTGGCGTTGCTGTTGTACATATGTTGATCGGATGAGTAGACCAGTAGGATTTATTTTTTTAAACATAAACAAATGCAAACATCACATATAAAAATAGAAGGGCATCAACAATGTATCCATGTAAAATATTCTTCCTATTCAACATTACAGATATAAGGAAAATGAAAACCAAACCAAAGCCAATGTAATTAGCATTTCGACTCTCTATAGCTTTTGCAACAATGTCAAGCTTAAATTTTGCAATTCAAAAATCATAAGAGCCAACAAGCTGTTGAACTCATAGAACGAAGCTTAGCTTTGTAATCATATTAAGATTGGCGGGTACAAATCCTTGACCAAATCGACTGAATAAAGATCACAATCATCACTCCTCCTTGCTAGCCCCCCTTTATGAAGTGGACTTTTCTTTAAGAACTGAAGATTCTCCATTGAGTGATCCTTCATTTTGGAAGGTCTCTGCTTGGCCTTTATGGACTCGGTGAGCTTCATGTAGCTTCGTTTAGCATTTCTGCCTTCTGCTAGAGTTTTGCTGGACACTGGAGTACCAAAAGTGGATGCGGATGAATTTGATGTTGTGCTGTCATCGTAAAGAAATTCAGAACATGTATCCGAAGCAGAATGTGTTGTCGGACAGTCAGTTGAAATAGGTTTAGCTGAAATCCTAGTTGAGATGTTGTTGCGTCGAATTTTCACAGTATCATGTTGAGAAGAATTTGAACAAGGCCTAACACTGTAATCTTCTTTTTGCTTAGGTCTGTGAAGTTCTTCCGTGGACCTAACCTCCCATGACTTGGTTGCCATCCAACCCTCTAAGCAGTTCCAACCAGAGCTGCTATTCTTTACCAACTTATTTTTTCTTGAATTTAAGACGGGGTTTGTTCTGAGTTGCTGCAAGAAAAATAGTTAATTGATTACCAAAAACAAGACGAGAGTAGAGACTATATATAATATTGATTGATTGATGTATTTCAGGTATTAATTAATTACCTGTTGAGAGAGGGAGTATGAGGTTGCCCTCTCCCTCTTGATTGCTCCTTCTTGCTTCATTTGTAGCTTTGCTCTCACTTCCTCTATTGTTCCATAACTATCACACCAGCATCCACCCTGTTAATTATGAGGCAAAATGATTAATTATCCAAAAGTCATTTTACTAGTGAACAGAAGATGATACTAATATTTAACCTGTTTAATGGGATCAAGTTGGTCGAGTCCGTCCATTGCAGCAGCCGGCCGACTACATTGAGCTCTGACTCGAGCCTGCACTCGAACAAGAGTCTGCATGTACCTTAATGTCACAGTAGCTTGCTTCCTAACCTGCCGTCCGCGAACTAGAGCTTGAAGCCTCACCAATGCTTTTAAGGCCCTCAGAGCTCTTCTTGCCTAATCACATAATTACCAAATTGTCGTTACTTTTTGTCATTTGAAAACATTTAACCAAATTCACTCACATATACTAATAAATAGTTGCTGCAGTTAAAGGATAACTATCTGTTACTTGTGATCCATAGAGCAACTATGGTTTAAATTTGGCATGAATTTATTAGTATTGTGTAAAAACATTATTACCAAGAATGCCCGAAAGGCGGTTTGGATCCGAATGACGGCCCATTCTTGTCGGACGAGCTTGAAATCTCTAGCAGAAGCTTGAACCATTGCAGCCATAGCAGCCATATATGAAGATGAAGAATCAGAAGCCACTGAATCAGACAAACGGCCTGCTGCTACTTTGGCACCGGAATGATCAGAACTCCTCCACAGCTTCCACTTATTAGTCTTACCGGTACCCACCAGCTTATCCTACAAATTCAAAAACAGTAAATATATAATTAATTGTATGAATTACTATTAATTACACGCACTTACAGCAGGGTCGGGCGGTGGTGTGTGGGTCTTTTTGAAGCCAATCAATGATGTAATCCATTTTCCCATTTGAAATTCTCTGCTTTTCTTCTTTTTTTTCAACGCTACCCTATCACTCCTCTATCTCTATACTTGAAGTTGAACCTCCGTTTTGTTTTTTTTGTTACTCTATAAACAATGTTTGAAATTTGAAATTTGAAAATGCAAGAGAAAGTTGTAACGGATATACTAATAAAATGGATTTTCCCATATTATTAGCCTTTATCTAATTTCATATCTACGATTCCAAATTCTCAATCTTTATAATGAAACAATAAATTTGATTTTTATTTAAATTTATATTATAAAGGGGCTTTTCCGAGTTGCTGACGTTAATGGGCACACTATTTTCTCCCATCTTTTATCTATATAAATTTAAATATATTACTATTTTGTCATTTTTATATTATTTAATCTTTCAAATTTATAGAATTTTTATTCTATCTGAAGGCAAGTACCACCGGGTGTACTTGGAATAAAGACCGCAATACCATTTTAGGGACTATCCTAACATAAGATAACGAAAGACGTGATCACGTAAAAATATCAAAAATTTAAATAAAAAAATTATTTTTTTAAATTTATCATACAAGTTATCTTGTTTTGTTTTTGTTTTGACTGTTGAAAATTTTAAATTTTAAATTTTATTATTTGATGAATAAATATAAGGAACTTTATTGAGTACATAATAAAAAAAATTAAATCAAGAATATAAATAGAGATAAGTAAATTAGTGTGAATGACGTTAGAGTCTTGATTTCACCCAAATAGTTAAGAGTGAATTCTGTAAATTGGAAGTTGAATTTTTAACACCTTTTTATCTCTGAACTCTCAAGTTGTGTCCTACTACTCCTGCGTGCGATAAGAGTAGAGTGTAATGGGAGAAACCCGAGCTGCGGCCACGAACCCTCCACATCCTGATCCAGGTACAAACAAATACGTCCTTCTGTTATTTATTCTAGGTATTTTATAAGATCTATGATTTTATTTTCTAATTGCAAAGAATCAAATTAAAACAATTGTAGTAATTGGGATAACCGCACTCGAAAGTCTCGATCCTATCATAGTTTCAGTTTTAGGTTTCCTGTAACAGGTCCAATGGGAGGGCGATTCGAGGGCATCTAATTTCCTTCTTCTTTTCCCTTTTTGTTGTGATTCCAGTCCCGGTCATTAATATATCACTTCCATTAGTTGGTTTTTTCGCTTTAGATTGGAAGTGAAGTTTTCTTCCTTTTTATTAAATTTCTTTTCTCACTAATGGCCTTTCTGGAGTATCAATTCCACATTTCAAGTACTTTTTTGTTCGGCCCTGTCGTTTACAGATATATACTGATTGTCTTTATAATTCTAAGCTGCTTATGTTTCTTTTACCTTTATACTAGAAGAGATGGATGTAAAAGCGCCTAATTTGATTGAAAGAACTAAGGAAGAGATTGAGGCAATCACTCACACTGAGAAATTGCCTCCCCATCACAAGGAAACACATGGAACTAGTGATGACATTGATGAGAATACACCAACTGATGAAATCAAAGGACCTAATTTATTCCAACGGGTTAAGGAAGAGGTTGAAGCCTTTGTCGAAGCAGTTCATCCTAAGAAATAATAATCCAAACAGTGGACATTTATCTTCCTAAGGAGACCACCCCTTGTCTTAGCATGATTTCGGAAGAGGAGGATATAAGTGGCGGTAATGTTTAACATTTGCCTGTTTACTTTTTGTTTTTTAGTGTGTAGCGCTACTATTGAGCATGGAATGAAGAATAGAGTGGCTTGTTTGATGTTTCAATTGTGCTTTTTGAGAGACGACATTTATATTTTTTTCATTCATGTGGATATGGATCATGCCGCATTTACGTTACATGTATTGAGAATGAGCCATACTAATAGCTTAAAAGTTAAAACTAGTTATCTTTATGGGCCATTTAAAAACTAATAGAAAGAGTTGAAATGGACATGGGGTTGATCTTTACTTTGTGAATTTGTACTTGATATCCGTACTAACTCGTGTTTTTTGTATAAAATCAATTTCAGAGAAAGGTGAGAGAAGAACACAATATATGCTCGACTATTGTAATGTTCATGACCCTGTTTCTCATTAAGTTTCTTTCTACTAAACATATTACTAGTAGTGTTGTATGCTGTGAAACTTGTCCTGTTTCGTTAGCACATTAGTATTGTGTGTGTTATTTTACATGTAAGGTAAGAGCTGCTATTTGCATAGTAGTACATCTGCTCAGTGGAAATCAGTTTTTTCTGGGAAACCATGTTATTTTATCATATTCTGCTCTTAATTTGTTGAAGATTTTAGAAAAGCCCGAGTATATCCTGATCGTGCAATTCTTTGTTTCATGTCTTCTTTAGAATCCTCGACCCTAATCCAGAAATTGGGTGGTATTTTTACTATCTAGTGGGTCTGATATTCATAATTTTGGCATTCAATAGAAATTGAAGAAGCTCATCAATGTTACATAACTAGTAAGTGTGTTCTTTATCGGTAAGTGTGTTTGTTGGGATGTGATTATTTAGGTCTAGCCAAGGTGTAACCCAATTTATTTAATGGACCGGATTTGGTGTTGGCCCATATATGTTTATTATCTATTCTCTCAAATAGTGAGAGAGTTAGTTCTTATGAAAGTAAGATTATGTTTCCTTATTTGGCGGGATAAGATCTAACTTGGGAAGGAAACAATCAATCATTAATTGCAGTTATGAGGTGATTCTGAAAAGGATTCCTACTCCTTGTTGGATTTGGATGGACACGACTTCTATAAATATATCAACAAGCAAGAGTTAGAGAACATGCAATAACATATGGCACAAATAAAGACTAAAATACATTTTGCACCTTAAATTTTATAGGCATGTTGAGGTTTGCACCTGAATTTCTAAACGTGCCCACTTGCACCCTAAAGTTTAATTTACATAACAAAAAACACCCTTCGTACTCTCAACCGGTCAAAAATGACTTAAAGTTCAGGTTAATATATGATTAATACTTTAAAAAATAATATATTTACATTAAAAGTATAAAAAAATAGAAAATAATTAAATTAAAATCACTCATTCCCTCTTCACTCTTGTTCATGTTTTTCATTTTAACCCCAAACCCATAACAAACATTTACTCTCATCAACCCTAATTTCTAAAATTAACACCCAAATGTTAACCATTTCACTTTCACTCTCTTGTTTTTATTCATCTTCATCACCATTGGTACATCTCCTTTCTTTTTCATCATCACTATTAGATCTCCTTCACCCTTTCACCCAATAAAAGTAGAGTAGAGAGCTAGAAAAGAAAAATTCATCTCCTCCTCTCTTTCATTCAACAATATAGAGAAAAACAAAGAGAAAATGAATCTTGATGTTGCAAATCTTTGCAGATTAAACTTCCACAAATACCTTAAACCTTCATTTAATTTTGATCTCTAACTATAAATCGAATTTCTAATCTCATACCCAATAAAATTCACATCAAATTGCTCCTTTTCTTCATCATTTTCTTCACAACAATATTAATCTTAAACCTAAAGTCTGACCCCAAATAAGATTTTATTCCCAAATAAGATTTTATTGATGTTTTAAGTTAATTGGGTGAGAAATTTTTAGATCAATTTGGGGTTGGTGTGGGTTAGATTTTTACTCATTGATGGTTAAAATCGACTTGGATGAATTTTTTTATCGAGGATGAAACAATGAATTGAAGTCGCAATCAATTGATTATGTCACTACTTTGTCAACATCACGTTGCTAACCATAGCTGATGAAGATGAACTGAGTGAAGAGAAAGAGGGAGGGAGAGAAGGGTGGTGGCATTAAGTTTAATTAATTTTTATTTTTATTTATTAGTTTTAATATTATTATATTACTTTTGTTATTAGTTTACTTATTTTATCATTAAAAAAATAAAGCAACCTGAACTCCCAGTTATTTTTGACCCGTTGAGAGTTTGGAGTGTTTTTTGTTACGGAAATTAAACATTAGGGTACAAGTAGGCACATTTAGAAGTTTAGAATGCAAACATCAACATGCCTGTAAAAATTAGGGTGCAAAGTGTATTTTAGTCACAAATAAACAATTTGTACTCCCCATACTATTTTAGTGAATTTCTCATCTCTCCGTGGTTTTTTTTTCAATTGAGTTTTCACGTAAATTCTTGTGTTCATATTTTATCTCTTATAATGATGTGTGTACGTTTATCTGTGTGTATTTCGTGAGTTTGATTTCACAACAATACAATGCGATTTTGGCCTGCTGTTTTGCTGTTCTTTAACTTGCATTCAGTTATCTTGGTATCCTTGTATACAGGTTAGTCTGCTAAATGAGATTTTGGCCTTAGATTGCAACGAACACTTCATTTGTCACAAGAGTGGCGTGGTTATGTTGATGTAATTTTTCGATCTGATTGCATATATAGTAGCAGTCGGGTTGATTACAGGTGGAGTAATAGATAGGCTTCAGCTGTTCTGTCTACTAAGGTTTGCAGGAGTTTGGTTTAAATTTATAAGAGTCTGTATGGTCCTTGCTGATAATGAACAGTGCTAAACTGGCATAATCATTATGAGCGAGTTAGGGGTAAAAATTGGTATATATAATTGCATTGACATGCATCTAGTTATAGTATGAGATCATATGCAGGGAGGAAGCCAAGATTTATTTTCCGAGGTGGCCCGGATATAACGTAACACGTTGTTGTTATATAATGATAAAATTATCACATATATCTATTCTATTGGAATAAATTTTATTTCACCTTCATAGAAAAGAAAAACAAAATAATGAATTTTTATTGGAATGACTTATCCTCTAAAATGATTATCAAATATACTATTTATATTTCATTCATTCCCTCGATCTAAACATTGCAAAAGAAGGAAAATGGGAGAAATAAAAAGGGCATATATATTGTAGGCTTTGAAGAACATTATTACCACTTGTATCAATGCTCTCCTGGTAAATGATAAGATGAAGGAAATAATGGAGTAATAATAATAGCATATCCTGTTGAATTGTATGCACACAGAGTAAATGAATATATTAACCTTACAGCCTTTGACAGAAGGGAGAATTTTGAACTAAACTGTTGGTGCCAACTGTACAAGTGGCCAAATATCCGTAGACTGCAGTAAATTTAGACTTTGTTTTTGATGATGAAATTAAACTACTTAGGCTCAAGCTAATTACAAATAATAACAGAATAATATTATTTGCCTTAAATTTTTACTTAGTTGTTGCTATGAACTGAATAAATTTTTAACTTGTTCCCTTGAATGATTTTGAACGCCAGTAGGAAGAAGAGCTTGAGCCTTAACCAGCCACACACTCCAACCAACTGAGCTACTCCACCATTTTTTTAATTTTTGCAAATATATATATATATATATATATATATATATATATATATATATATATATATATATATTCCGTACAAAATGATACTATTCCAACATAAAATTATATGACAATACCCACTACCTACAACCAAATATACACTTAAAATGCCTTAAAATTATTTCATTTCTTTTTTCATTCTATTCTATCAATTCTATCAATCCAAAGGAAGCATTATGTTAGGAGGCATTAGAGTTGAGCTCCAATTACAATTATTTGCCCGTACTGTCAATCAAGTGTCTCTTCGGCTGATCCGGACATATTTAGATATATGATGGATTCATATTTTATTTTATTGGGTTAATTGATATTTGAAGGATCACATTGTCAAAAATCCATGATTTTGTTTAGAACATTTTTCATGTCTTTATTTTTTTTAGTTTTTGCAAAATACCCTTTGTAGTAATATTTGTGTATATATGGATAGAAATGGGTGCAAGGCTTAAATCTAAAGAAACAAGTTTTCCATGGGCAAAGAGGTGTTTGAGGAGATATCCCAAATCCCAATAGAAGAAAAGGGGCTTGTATTTTCAATTGCCCTTGGAAATGGTGAAATTTGTGTTTTAAAAGAAGGAGATGCAGGCTAAAAAGAGTAGTAGTGCAGAGAATGGAGTGGGATGAGTATCATCAACTCCAGCTGCTAACTGATAGATATATGAGGTGTGCCTCTACAGTAGCAGTAGCTTGATGTATTGAATTTTGGCCGAATAATATTTCTGTCCTTCTAAGTTGTTACTCACTTTTAAAATCGTGAGTTCATTTTTCGTCATTTCCCGGCACACATACCAAATTGAGTTCTTCTACGGCGACATTTTTCTGGCGAGCGACTTTTTTTTTGGTTTTTTTTTTTTTTTTGTAATACCTCTTAAAAAATGTATGATATTTATCTCAACTGAATTTTTTGTAAAAAAATCAGTTGAGATAAATATCATACATTTTTTAAGAGGTATTACAAAAAAAAATGTCACTAGAAAATGTCCACAAAAAATGTCTCCCTAGAATTTTCCTACCAAATTTGCCTGTGCCTGCCTATTACTATGTCTAGCCTCACCAGCTACGCCTACTATCCCAATTCATAGAAAGGAAGAAGTAGACTTAGATACACTTTTGTATACTGGCACTCGGTAGGATGCGTATTAAGTTATTATAACTACCTCATTAACTTTTTTGGTACTGAGTATCTCTGACACTGATGCTGTATAATGATAGTAGTATGAAAAGTAATCTGCATAATTCTGCCACACACTGCTGAATTTATTTATTTTCTTCCCATTCTGGAATGAAAAGAAATACTACTAAAATACTGGAGTTGTATCAGAGGAGGCTCTGCAATCAAGGCAAGGCAACAAAGATTTTCTTCTCTGCCCACCAGTCTTTTTTAGGTGGCTGCCACAAGTTTCTCAGACCCAAAAACACAAAGTGTTGTTGTGGATAAAAGTGAGTTGTCAAATACATTTTTTATTTTTTGCTTTTGCACAAGAAAGAGAGTAGAAAGTAGAATCCCTTGTTTGTGAAGCAAAAGATCTCTCTCTATTCTCTACAAATGAAAAAGAACCTATTTTGTTGTATGTAATACACCAATCCAAGAAAATTTAGGAGGTGCCATTCTTAATTGCTTTTTGGGAAATGGACCCTTTTTTAGTTTGTTTAATTTGTAGGCCATAGGTATCTTCTCCCCCTTTATATATTATATATATATATATGTCAGCAAGACACACAGATCATCATCATCATCATCATTTGAGGTTCCAATGAAGAAGATGAAAGGGAATAATGGATATTTGGTAGTAATATTCCTCCAAATAGTGATGAGTTGGGTTTGTGTAACAAGAAGCAGCAGGCCTTTTGCACCACATGATCATGCTTCTTCTTCTTCTCATGTTCATCAACTACCAGGTGCAGGTGCAGGTTGGTTACTTAATTTCTCTGATTTCTGGTAGCCAGAAACAGAAAATAATATATATATATATATATATATATATATATATATATATATATATATGTTGTTAATTTTTCATTGTGCTATGATCGTAACATTTACTAGCTTCTGAAGTCAAGTTGTAACAAAGTTGATCCACGTTGTTAATTTTTCAGCACACAACAGGAGAGGAGATTTATCTATCTAGCTTAATTATCAAACAATCATGTTACTAGGATCATTAATTAATTTCTCAAGTGATTTATGTTCTTGACCTTTAATATTTCAATTTTCAGTGCAGCCCAAATATTGTTGGAAACTAGTATTTAACTATAACTCCATTAATCCTAATTCCCAGTAGCAAATTAAAGTTTTCCATCACTTAAAATTAATAATATGCTTTTCTTGTCATTGCTGCCATCGAGCTTGGTCTCTTTATGTTGCATGTGGTCACGATTCACTTGAAACAATTGATTTTTAATATTCCAGCTGCCCTCTCATCATGCATCTGTACGTTTACAACTACAATAATATATAATTCAGGAATTAAATAATGACAGAAATAGCATCGTTTTTGTTTTTGTTTTTGTTTTTGTTCAGGTTCAGACCAGAGTCATTATACTTTGAAAATCAAGTTGAGCAAAAAAGAGGTGTTTCTCTATCTAATTTCTCTCATATATATAAGTCTCGAAAGTGTAATTAAAATGTTAAAACTGATTATTATTTGTGTGTGTGTGTGTGTTTCATCCATGTATAAAGGTGAATTACATGACGAGCAGCAGCAACATGAGCAATGAAGAAGCAGCAACGTCGTCGTCATTGAAAGGAGAAGTAGAAGGCCTGGTAGTGGTGGTGGGGAGAATAGGATCAAGCCCACCAAACTGTGAGCATAAATGTTATGGATGTATTCCATGTGAACCCACCCAAGTACCCACCACCCATGCCCATGCCCATGCCCATGCCCATGCCCATGCCCATGTGGGAATCCAGTATGCTAATTATGAGCCTGAGGGTTGGAAATGCAAGTGCGGCCCTTCCTTCTACACTCCTTAATTAATTAATACCTACTAGTAGTACTTTATATATATATATATATATATATATATTAGTAGGTAGCTCCAATATCCAATTAATGATGAGAGTTTTAGTAGGTAGGTAGGGAATGAATGAATTTTATGTAGAAAAAAGAAAGTTGAGTTTGTTGATAATAGATGTTACTGCTTAACTATTAGTACAAGTTAGTATTTTGGATTTGGTGGAGGATGGATGGAAGTGGAGTAATAAAAGCATGCACGAATATGATAAGATTTTAAGCTGCTGGACATGAGAATTGACATGCATAAATCAATCAACAAAACATATATACTATACTAAAGTATATACACAAACTCATCCATCATCCCATTTGAGACTGACTAGCTCGAGTATTGAAAGAACGTACGTACGTGTACGTTAGCCTAAAAAGAAGAAGCAGCAGCAGCAGTTGTTTTCCTTAAAAAACACATCCATCCAAGTACGTACCAAAGCTTTAACCAAGTTCTGAAAATGGGGGTAATTAACTACTACTATTATCAACCGGAAACTCATGCACATATATATCGGAGTAGTAGTGTGTACGTACGTACCTGTTGGGCCATAATCCTTTTTTTTATTGGGCCAAATTTAATGGACTCCTCCTTTGAATCATGTTACTCTTGTCTTAGTTGGTCCGAATAATTTGAGCTCAGTTATTTGATTATTTCATTGGGTCCTTTCGGTTGGATCCGATCGTTTGGGTCATTTCCATTATTTGGGCCTAGTCATTGAATTGGCCCATTACACAAATTGTCACTTAACCCAACTTTGATTTAGAATCATTATGCCAAGTGATAGTTGATTACTATATTCTGCCCTTCTTTCGCATGGCATTAATGAGGATGAGACTCAGATGACCGGCGGTGGCAAATAGTAGTAGCAGGTGAGGAAGTAGGCTACATACTTTCGGCTGAAATGACCGGGAGTGGGAGAAAAGGTGTCAGGAGATGATGAGTGGCACGATAAACCGGGATTGGAGTATGTATGGGGCTAAGATCACATAAGAGGGTAAGTAACAAAACATTACATACATTCATATTATTATTCTCTCTCAGACATTAGACATTATTTTTCTCTCCATTGTTGACCTTGTGATCGCCGATACTGACTCTCACGCCGGAGCTATCCCCCGACGGTCCGGCCGTCAAGCTTTTGGTGTTGACTTGTTGAATTGTGCAGGATATCGGACGCGTCTTGGTGATTGGGACGTGGAGAAAGATCTTGGCGTTAACATCAAGGCGCTGAAGGAGGGCTTTCTAGTGTCCTGAGTATTTTCAATCACGCATCGTGTTTGTTCTACATCGATATTCATGGTAAAGAGAAGAACACCTACATCAAGGGCGGTAGAGGGTCGCCAAAGAATCGACACCACGAGTGTCTGTCGAGGATCGTTTGGGACCCGTGATAAGTGTTCATGCTAAGACAACGTCCCAAGCGATCACTTGAAGATTTTCTGTAGAAGCGGTGGCAAGGCTAAGCGTGAAGCTAGTCTTCCCGACGGAGAAAGAATCTCGCCATGGCTCTGGAGATTTAGTAGAAGGCACCTCGCCTAGAACTCGATAATTGAGATGACTAAGACGAAAAAGCTTCACGATCGCTAAGATGGCGGATGAAGCGGATAGAGCTATGGAAGTACTCGTGAAACAAATGACAGATATAATGAAAGCGATTGCTTTCTGATGGCGAGTTGAGGGATGAAGAGTCCAGTTATGATCAGTCCGAAGATCGAGGGCACCGAAGTGGGAAAGAACCTGTTCATTTAGAACGAGAATCTCGGGGCCGAAATCGAGAGAGAAGAAGATCCCGAAGCCCTACTCCTCAAAGATCGAGGAGGGCACATCACCCTGTCGATTCTAAGGAGCAGGGTCGGAAAGAACGAAGAGGTCGATCCAGAGATCACACTCCTGAGACCACAAAGAAAGCCCTTGTTGTTGCACATTCTGGCCATAGTGCCCGAGCTCAGAGACGAAGTATATCTAGAGATAGTACTCCCGAGAGTCTACTGAGGGCACACCACCCTGTGGACACTCGTCATCGTAAAAGTTCTTCTAGAGTTGAAGACTCTATTGTAAGAAACCGGTCCACTCAGAAGAAGAGGGAGTCGCTTAAAAAGAAGCATCATCTCAACCCAAGGTGTGGAGTATCCGGTTAAAGAGTTAAAAGAACTTCTAAGCAACACAAGTACAAAAAACGAAGGATACTTCGGGAAAGAAGGCATCCCCTTTTTCCGCGGAGATTCTTAAAGAAAAAGCTGACCCCACCAAGAAGTTGCCCCATATCGAGAGTTTTGATGGATCGGGATCCCTATGACCACGATCGAAGCGTCGAATCGATCGATGGATTATTATGACTTTAGCGATCTTCGCTAAGTGTCATACTTTTGTCACAACGCCGTAAAAGATGCTCGGCGGTGGATGGGGACTTTGCCCTCGGATTCAATTTCATCTTGGGCGTATATGCAAGAAATTTCATGCTCGCCGGGGAGCAACAAAAGAAGGGAAAACCAACTGGTTCGTTGGCTCAGGTTCGACGGTTTCGAATGAGTCTTTGGGCCAATATGTGAAGCGGTTCCGTGAAGCGGTCGGCCAAGTATGACTGAACGATCTACAAGTTGCTTGGATCGCTTTCGTAATGGGTTAGATCCGGTCAAATCGTAGAAGTTGGTGAAGAAGTTAATGTTTCATCACCCAAGAGTCTCAACAAGTCTTTAACAAAGTCAAGGCTATATCGTGGTGGAGGAAGCCATGGATAGCCTCAAACGTCCTTCTTCAGATCGGCTTAAGGAGACAGATCGAGACAGAACCGATAAAGACCAGAAAAAGAATGAAGGGAATAAAGACCGCTACGAAGGCGGGTCGAAGAAATATAACAATTGGAGACAGGGTGGAGGACGTTCGTCCGCCCAAATTTCGTAGAGTGAATAGACGTACACAAAGACTCAACACGAGATAGGGTACGTTATCTTGGATCAGATTAAGGATCAACCTATCTTCGAGCCACCTCGAGATAACATTAAGCCGGAAAAGGGAATTCTCGTAAGTATTGTGATTACCATCAGGCTTCAGGTCACGATACGAACGACTGTGCTAGTTTGAAGGGTTTTATTGAAAGAAAGGTACAAGGTGGGGCTTTAATTCAGTATGTGGCTGCCAGAACTAATCAACAAAGCAGATGAGGGCTGCTCCAAAGAAATTAACCATTTCAAAGAAGCGTTGCCATCTCTAAGCGACTGCGCAAGGCATGTGATAGATGTCATCACCGGGGTACTTCCAGCAAACTCGCTGGAAAGAAGCTACGTAGAAGTTACTTGGATTCGGCCACGTATGGATGACGGTACCTCCTCCAAGACCGATGACCTTATTCGAGTACTGATAATCTCATTCTCGATGAAAATTACCTTCTAAGTCATCAAACCGCATTTAGGGATCATTGGTGCCGATCAAGGCAAGTGGGTTCGGTGGATATAAAGCGGATGATGGTAGATAATGGGTCTTCAGAGATATTCTCATGCCCACGCTTATCGTAGAGGATGCACCTAGACGGCGAAAAGATGGAGATAGACAGAGGCTCCTTTATATGGTTTTAGTAACGACCCCCTGGTCAAGGTGGCTTTGAACCATCAAACTACCAATCATCTTCTAACGGCCCCAACGTAAAAAATTATTTGCAAATTTTATGTTGTGCATGTAGATTCCGCTTATAATGCTATTTTGGGAAGGCTACTTTAATTGCTTTGCAAGTCGTGACCTCAATTCCTCATTTCAAAATCAAATTTCCTACTACCATGGGGTCAAGAGGTGAAAGGGATTTGGATCCGCCGAAGGTGTTATAGAACGCTGCGTGATCACTTCGGAGTGGGTGTATCGAAGCGTATGCACTATGGTGATAGAGATCGAACCCTTCACAGAGTAGTTCCGAACCATTGGTCATGCCACCAAGAAACGGAGAGATAGAGCTCATCCCGCAAAGCAAACAAGTCGGTGAAAATAGGTTCGGGTCTGCCGGAACCTCTCCGGACGAACCTCATGGAGCTCCTGCAATTCTATGTTGACATTTTTGCATGGGAACCTTAGGATATGCCAGGAGTAAGCAGGGATATCGCTGAGCATCGGTTGGAGGTGGACCCGTCAAAGAAACCAGTCCGACAGAAAAGGAGGATCTTCGCACCTGAACGTCAGCGAATCATTGATGAAGAGATTGCAAAGCTGTTGGCAGCTGACTTTATCTTCGAGATCGACTACCCATAATGGATGGCGAATGTGGTGCTGGTCCAGAAGCAGAATGGTAAATGGCGAGTCTGCATCGACTACACCGATCTAAATAAAGCTTGTCCAAAGGATTTCTACCCGCTACCCCACATCGACCAACTCATCGATGCCACTTCGGGTATGCTTTATTAAGTTTCATGGACGCGCTTTCCTGGATATCATCAAATTTCTATGTGTAAAGAGGATATACCAAGACTGCGCTCATTACGCATCGTTCAATATATGCCTATAAAAAAATAACTTTCGGCCTCATCAATGCCAGAGCCACATACCAGAGGATGATGAACCATGTCTTCAGATATCAGCTAGGCAGGAATGTGGAGGTGTACGTGGACGACATGATTGTCAAAAGCATGTTGGTCTGTTAGGTTTGTAATATTCATGAACGCAATCAAATTACACAAATAATGCGGAAGCGAGATAAAATCAGAGTTTAAAATTTTACAAACCATAAACCCGGATCACCCTTTATGCACAATTATTAATTAAACGAAAAGATAAAGAATAAAATCATACACTTGAAGATCGAGCTTCCTCGTACAAGTTCACCTCCAAATCCTTCGCGCTCAACTTGAATTCACCGGTTTGGTTCCTTCCTTTGATCAACGTTAGCCACCCAAGTGTTTGGCCTCTGAGGTGATCCACCAAGGAAAAAGAATTTTTCAAGAAGAAGGGTATTGCTCAAACCCTAGTTTTTCTATCTGTATAGAAAAAGGGGGCGTACTCTCCAACCTATTGGAATTATGTATGTTGTAAAAGTCAACAACCACATCACCCATAATAAGACTCCTCTTATTTATAGATGTGAGCAACCCACCTTAACAATTAAGGAATTGAGATTTATTTAATTAATTAAATTCTTTTAATTAATTAAGTTCCCTAATCTTATTAGGGATAATTAATTAAACTCCTTTAACTAATTTTCCTTCCTAATCCAATTAGGAATAAATGAGAGTACTTATATTAAATTAATTCCTAAACTCTTTTAGAAATTAAAATAATAATAATTGTAATATTAATAAGACTCTCTTATTAATTTATATTTAATATTTCTAAAATATTAAATAATAAATATTAAGCTATTTAATTTATTCTATCACCATAGATTAAATTTAATATACATAACATATTATTACGATTATGCCATTAACTTCTTAAATAATTATTCTTCCTTTTATGGTGTGATCCTTTTGGTTCTCCATATTAAACAGGTTGTGAATAAATCAATTAGAATAATTTAATCTTATTTAAATAAATAAATTAAACAATTAATTTATTTAAATAAATAATATTTATTCTATAATGTGGATAAGCCTCCCTAATGATCAACGACTTTCCGGATAATATAGATTTCAACATTAATCATTAAAGAACCTTTTGAGTAAATAGTTACCAGATAATTCAATCCTTCCACCATACAATGTCCCAATTAAATATAAGACATGGAATTATTGTCAAGTCTTATTTTATTTAATTATATGTATTTTCGACTCTTAAACGCACAACACCAAATAATGCAAATTAAAAACTCCTTTCTAATTTCATTCGCGCTTGCCAAGGACTATCGGGTTGTCATTTATCGAATCACATAGACATTTCTCTTTTTTAATAAGTGGTAGATTCTTTATCGATCATACATTATCTCCATGTACAACTTATTATACCCAAGCATACCCTTTGATATACCCTAAGGGTCTTAAGGAATAAGTCAAAGTATAACTCATCATACACAAGATACTATGATGATCTCAAGTCCAAGGATCACTTGACTACTATCACTACAGAATTCCTATCGACAGCAAGTAAAACTCCATTAGGTATTCCTTAGCGAGCCAATGCTCAAAGGAACTTATTCTCTAATAAGCACCTACATACTACTTTTTAGTGTTCCACACAAATGATCATGAGATCAATCATCCTCATCCAACGAAAGCAAGGAACGATGTACCAATCTATCCGGATTCACTAATCCCCAATTTAGTAATCCAACGATTGGGAACTATTTTAGTTTTAAGCTTTCTAAGAATTTAGATCTCATTAGAATGATCATCATCATTATTCTAAAAGCATTGCTTAAAACTACGGGTTTATCACATATTATAAAAACAAAGATCATGTAGATAATTAAAAGCCTTTAATAAATTAATACTTTTATTAATAAATGAATAAGATTGTTACAAAGTATATGCTTTATCATCAAACATGATCGGGTTTTGTGTGCATATTACTTTCAATCTCCCACTTTACTAAAAAGCCAATCGTCATCAGATCTTATACTTCTTCTTCTAAGTGACGATTATCCCGCTGTTGGATAAGCTTTAGTTAATAGATATGTAATGTTGTTCTTGAGAGTCCACCATCTCTATAGTGATTTCCCATCTTTCAATGATTCTTATAATCAAATGAAAGTGCCACAACACATGTTTAAATCCAAGATGAGACTTAAGAACTATTCCTAGTTCTGTAATGAACTTTTATCCAAACAATCAACTTGCAGCTTCATTTATAGCTACTTACTTTGTCTTTATCACTAAATCAGCAACTCTTTGTCTTTTTTTTTGAATCTTTCCAATTCACTGCACCACCGTTTAAGGTAACACTTTACCTTAAAGTGGATTTTCTGTCGTCTAGGTCTGTCTGAAAAACTTGAGTCTGTTAAGCCCTCTAGTTTTAATTTAGACCCACCATGAATATAATCACATCCTTAGTGTCGGTCAAGCACTTTAAGATGTTTTTCACAGACTCATAGTGAACTTCTCCATAATATGACTGATCAACATCAGGTCTCGTACATTTCATTGCATACATGATTGTCACTCATGCGACCTCTCTTTTCAGGAGTCTGTGGGGACTATTAAGAGAGATACACTCCATAGCTTATCGACATGAGACATCTCTTGGAGTTTGCCATGCTAAACGACTTTAGCATCAAATGAATATACGTTCTTTGGATTAAGTCGAGCATCCTCTTGTATCTATCTATATAGATTTTCATCCGCAATAATGATACTCTTCCCAAATCATTCATGGAGGATTGTTTAGACAACTTTATCTTTACTGATTGTAGCATTGGTATGTAATTTCTCATCCGTAGTATATCAACATATAATACTAGAAATTTCAAGACGCCCCAATCGACCCTTTTGTACATACTAGAAAGTCTTACATCATCGCACGTAACTCGGATCATCATCTTCTATGATACGCATCTCTCATCATCATCATCCATGATGAATCCATACCTCCTGGTATCTTCGCAATATTCCGTTATGATTCTTGCCAGGTACAATAGGTTTATCTACGTGTTCCTCTTATTTGACTTATAGTGTTTTATGGTTCTTGAACTCTTCAAGATCTATTATCCTCCACTCTAGCCCCTTCAATGATAAACACATTTATCTTAGAAGGCGCCGTGTTCGCAACAAACACCTTTTGCTAAGTAGGATTATAGAACATATACCCTAAACTTACTTTAGGATGTCCCACAAATCAGTACTTGTCAAATCTTGTCCCAAGCTTATCCTTTTGAAACCTTTTCACATAAGTTGGACAACCCCTTATCTTAACATACTTAAGATTAGGAATCCTCCCTGTCCATAACTTTTATGGAGTCTTGGGGCCGGATTTTGAGGTTACCATTTTCGTAGATATGCATCCATTTCTAGGACATTATCCTGTAAGGATACCGGAATGTCAAGAAAATCATTATGAACCGCATCATGTCCAACAAGGTATTTATTTTTCATTCGAGATACATCAATCAATTATTGCGTGTCGATCGATGTATCCATTATGAGAAAACCATTTGAGATGATCTAGAAACTTATTGCACAAGTATTTATTCCTTGATCTAATCAAAGAATCTTAATACTTTGCCAATTTGTTTCACTTCAAATTCTTTGAACCTTTCAAATAATTCACACTTGATTTCAAAGAAATACATATATTCAACTCTTTGAATGATCATCTCCTTTTCTTATATTATTTTGTTTAATTTATAAAATAATTTTCCACGTAAGTCAAGTATACAAAATCTATTAAGTAATATTTCAATTCTATACAAAACATTATTATTATAAATAGAACAACAATTGTTCTTAAATATAATACCAAAGATTTCATTGTCCAACAATAAAATGGAAATAATGTTTTCAACGAGAACTAGAATACAATAACAACTTATTGACTTAATAGAATTGCCCGTAGGCATTGCTAAACTATAAGTTTCTATGGCTAATATGGCAACCTTTGCTACATTTCCCGCACATAGGATTACTTATATTTGTTTAGCTTTCTACTGCTTGGTCCCTTCATAAATCTATATTTATGATAACCAAAGTCAGGTATCCAATACCCAAGTAGAACCTCGACTTAAAGAAAAATTTATTTCAATCATGAACAAAAATCGTATTGTAACCAAACTTCACTAAGCTTCTTTTGTTAGCCAACGCATGATGCTTCTCGCAGCTTTCTTTGCCAAAGGTCCGAGCTTATTGCAAAGGAAGCAAACTCCTTTGCTATCCGTATTAGTTTTGTTCTTATTATCCTTTGTTTACGCCTTTTCGCTTTACCTTCTTTGAATCGCTTCTTCTTTTCGTAAGATCCTTTGGCCCCTACTAAGTAAGACTTGGGTCTTTCTTGGTTGAAAGTGACTCTCAACATTTTTCAACATGATAAGCAAATCAATGAAGGTCGGTATCTAGCTTGTTCATATGAAAAATTCACAACAATTGTGAAAGGAGTCTAGAGTGAGTGCAAGAGATCAAATCTTGGCTCAAATCTCCATCCATGACAAAACCGTTGTCCTAATCGATCAATCAAATTGATTATCATTGTGACATTTGTATCTGCATCAGTAGTGCCTTCGGTCATTCTAGATCTAAGAGCTCCTTAGATATCTCGATATCTATCGGGTCCTACTTTCCTCGCCATCAACTACTTGATGTGCGGAATATAAGAGTAGAGCATCCATAGTTTCATCCGACGTGCTGAAGCTCATTTACTCATGGATGCGAGCATGATGCATCGAGCCAATCGTGCATCATCTTGCCACTTTCTAAAAGTAGCCATCTCTTCCTCAGAGGCATTGTTCTCAAACTATTGCGGGATAGGCGATATTAAGGACATAAGATAACTTTTCAGCCATGAGAACTATTCTCAAATTCCTTAACCAATCCATTTAATTTGGTCCGGTTAATTTAGCATCTAATATGCTTCATAAAGATAGTAATTCTAGACATTGTAAAATTCTGTAAATGAATTTGTATTTAACAACATTTTAACATACATTCTTTTATTAATTTCCAAAATAAATAAGGTCTTGTTTTAAATTGGTATCTCCCACTATTTTCTTCAAACTATATTACCCTCAATATATATAGTTCGGAAAAATCTAATTAAAGATCTCAAGTGAGAATAAGGATCCCATTTCAAATGTATATAGCCTTGTGGTGACACAACAAACTATATATAAATAAATAGGTAGACAACTTTTGTCAATTACATCAACTATGCAACTCCTTTTCTTTTGCCTCTTAGATTATTTTGATCAAGTGGTGGCACATCCGAATCAAAATTATCCAAGTTAAGTCCGACCTAGCACTCCATATATTCAAAAAGAAAATATCATCCTTGTGGTGACACAACAAAACAATATTGTTCAATTTTCTTTATAAGCATCAAATGTGATAAATTAACATCTTAAATACTTAATACTTGCCTTGTGGTGACACAACAAACTCATATTAAATATTTAATACTCTATTAATTTTATCATGCTAGAAGGCTGACGCTCGATATTCCAAATATCTTTGAACGCTAGGACTTAATATAAAAATTTGAGGGTTTGTTATTAATTTATCTCATCTTGTTTAAGCTACATTTACATATATATATATAAAATACGCGTCGTATATTAATGAACATGCCAAGCATGTTTGCATAATATATAATATATATAGTATAAGCATGCACATATAGAATACTATATTCTACCCGAATTGATTATGGACTTTTATTCTAGTTTGGTTGACGCCCAAAATTAGGTATACATCACCCATCTCATTCGGGTCGCCACTTACATGGTATGTAATTTAAATACAACTTATTAACATAAATTCTAATTATTCTATTACAATACGATATAAACCGTGAGTTTAAATACAAATATCGCCTACTAGATATTATACAAACTCAAAAAAAAGTCCTCATTATAATTATTATCACACTATTTCACGTAAACAAAAAGTCCTCATTAGGACTACTAATGCTATCTTCAGACCATCACTGCTTCCCCGACTCGTCCCCAAATTTATATTCTCATTTCAAGAGAATAAAGGAAAGAAAGGGTGAGCTCAACTAGCCCAAGAAGAAATATTATGACTAAGATAATGCGTAATAAATTATCAATAGTCTTCAATAATGTTAAACCGATAAAATACAATAGACAACCAGCTTTAACTGCAATGAATATGCAATCCATTAAAAGAGTCAAGTAGAAAATAAAGTCTACTATCTTTTAGGTTTTAAAAGGTTTTTCATCATCGCTATATAGTTAGACTCACTTTTAATAAATATTCCACATCATCGAATCACCCCGCGCACTACTACCAAGGATATTCTTTAAGATCACGACCACAATTATTCATGCACTACGCGCCAAGAATATTTGTGTATTCATTAATGGTCATGATCATGCCAACAATCGGCCCATCAATGCACTACTACCAATCGAGGATTTTTATCACATCATTTGTAACATTACTACGCATGATTACACCGGTCAGTCTCTCGTCATAATCATACCAAGTCCATCTACGCACTACAAAAGCATGTATGACTTTTAAAAAAAATATAAACATGAGGATGATGACAATGATATAAGAATTCAATAAAACAAGTTCAAGAATTATTTTATCCAGAATTATTAACGCCCAAATTATCAACACGATATCGCTTTAGTAGAGTAAAATTCAAGAATGATCGTAAGAATATTTCCATGAAAAGATATCGATGAAACGCAAATATCAAGGATATTCTACTAATTTCATGGAGTATAGAAGTCAAAGTTTTAACCAACCGGGTATAATAAAGAATGGAATAACAAAAGAAATCACCATGCATGCGATAGATCAAGATGCATGTGTTATTCCAATGTAATAATAAATAACGGAACTGAATCGTGTGAAATTCACAATCGGCTGATGTTCCAATGTAATAATAAAGATGGAACCAGATCCTGTAAAACACACGATAGATATTCCAATGTAAATAATAAAGATTTTAACCAGTCCTGTAAAACACACGCATGTGATGTTCCAATGTAATAATAAAAAGATTTTAACCAGTCCTGTAAAACACATGCATGTGATGTTCCAATGTAATAATAATAAAGATTTTAACCAGTGTCCTGTAAAACACACGCATGTGATGTTCCAATGTAATAATAGAAGAATGTCACCAAGTATAGGTAAACCACTTATACAAAGTTATTCCAATGTAATAATAAGCAATGGAATAACAATGCTTCTTCTTCATGAATAAGAAAGAATAACACCCTTTACATTTGGTAGAGATTGAATATCGCAGCAGCAGTAGTAAAAAATACTCTTCTTCTTTCTCTCTTATTCTCTCTATACTTTCTCTCTATAGCTTGAATGAATTCGTGAAAAATAATGAAGCCCTAGGCCTCTATTTATAGAAGATTTCTAGCTTAAGACCGCCGTGAAAAAGGCAAGTGGCTTACGAATCGGTTTGACGACCAGAATGTGAAAAGAAAAGTGGTTCGACGCTCAGTAATGTGAAACGACAAGTGGTTCGACGTCTGAAAGGTAATTACTATTAACGGTTCGAATACTATCGATTGACGTAAAGGTAAAAGGGTAATTACTTCATTCAATTTAAAGGTAATTACTATCGACGAAGGTAAATTACTATCGATTGAAGGTAAATACTATTCACAAGGGTAATTACTATCGACGGGTAATTACTATCGACGGTTAAAAATACTATTCACAAGGGTAATTACTATCGATTTAAGGTAATTACTATTCACGAAGGTAAATACTATCGACGAAGAGACTCTTAGATGATAACATACGAGCCCCCCATAAAATAATCAAAACTTACCACAAATCATTTTTTTTTTCATCAACACATATTTAATCTTTCAACAATTATTAATCATTTATAACTTGTCGCCTCAATTATTGATTTAATACTATAACATATTATATGTATGATACTCGTGACAATAATCAATCAATAATATAAGAGATATGATGCAAAGAATTATCGTAGTAATAATCGAAAGCATAAATGAGTGACTTCACGTAAGATCAATAATCAATACCGCGCTACTACGCAACCACGCCAGACATCGCATTTTTACCACCGGTAGTTCAACAGCTTTTAACGTAATACCTCCGCCAAGTTATTTTTATAAAATATTTTTGTCGCTTTCTCAATCCGACAATAATTTCGCTGGGGTCCACCAATGATTGAGCCATTGTATCATTAATATTCCCTAACAAAAAGAATATTCCCCACCAAACGAATATTTTATAACAACTTGCATACTTTGCAAAATTTATAAATATTACCCACAACTATAACATTATATCAAATTTATTCCATAATATTCAAAAATAATATTTATAGAAAATTCATCTTTATTTATAAAAGTCGGGTCTTACAACCTCCCTTCTTATGAAATTTCGCCTCAAATTAGGGTACGACTGGTATGTCAAGAGGTAAGGATACCTTGATTTCATTTCGCATTCTAACTCCCAAGTCATTTCTCAACATCGTGGTTCCTCCACAAAACTTTCGACTTGAGGTATAACCTCGAGCGTAGAATATGTTCTTCTTATCCAAAATTTGAACAGAACCTCTTCATACGCCAAATCTTCCGCTATTTCGTCCCGCTTCTAACTCAATAATATGGTTCGGTCTTTCACATATTTACGTAACATGGATATGTGAAAAACGCTATGAACACGAGACATATTTCACAGAAAGTTTAGTCTATAGCCACGCTCCTACTCGATCGAGGATTAAAATGGACCGATGAATCGAGGATTAAGTTTTCTCTCTTTTCCAAATCTTGTAACTCCTTTCCATGGAGCAACTCTTAACAACACACACGATCTCCTATATCAATTCCACGCCCTTTCATGAAGATCAAGATAACTCTTTTGTCGATTTTGTGAGGTTTTTATACGTCATTTGATCGTTTGAATCTTTTCCGTAGTCATACGCATCAACTCCCATCCCCAACAACGCTGCTTCACCCACCTCATCCCAAAGATACCGAGAACGACACTTTCTTCCATACAACGCTCGAATGGAGCCATGCCAATACTTGCTTGATAACTGCTGTCAGAGGAAAACTCCACCAATGGTAAGAACTTGTCCCAACTCCCTTGAAATCAAGGACACAGTAGTCTTAATAGATCTTCAAGAGTTTGAATAGTCCTTCCGATCGTCTCGTCTGTCTGAGGATGATATGCCGAAGCTAAATCGTAAGTCCGCGCTCATAGCTTTTTGCAAACTAACCCAAAATCGTGAAGTGAATCTTGGTCTCGATCGTAAACTATGGATACCGCATACCATGCAGCCTTTACAATCTCGCTTATGTACATACGAGCAAGACGCTCAAGTGTATAAGTTTCTCGATTTGGTAGAAGAAATGAGCGTACTTGGTCAATCTATCAACAATGACCCAAATCGCATCAACGCCTTGAGAAACCTTAGAAGACCCCAGAACGAAATCCATGGTAATGTGCTCCCACTTCCATTCCGGAATTTCAAGTGGTTGCAATGGACCTTTTGGTACTTGATGCTCCGCTTTACTCGCTGACAAGTTAGACACCTCGAGATAAACAAATATATCTCTCTTCTTCATATTCTCCACCAAAATGTATGATTTAATATCATGATACATTTTGGTACTCCTGTGATGGATTGCAAATGGTGTGTTGTGCGCTTCCATCATGATATTATACTTTAAATCGTGGTCGTTAGAACACAAAGTCCGGAGTCGACTCAAGTATTCCTTCTTCATCGATTCTTGCTTCCTAAGATAAGACCTTCTTGCACTTTCTTCCTCATACGATCGCCTCCAGTCCCGTAGCTTTGAGCCTTTTTAACTTTATCAATTAAAGCTCTGCTCTACTCAGATACTCGCTATCATCACACGCGTCCCCTCGAGTCTTTAATTCTATCTCCATCCTTTGCAAGTCACACAAAATGGGCCTTTCATACGACAATATCGCACTCAGATTGCAGATATGATTTTCTACTCAATGCGCCACCTACCACGCTCGCTTTTCCAGATGGTATCGATGGTATGATCATAATCTTTCAATAGCTCAAGCCAACGCCGTTGTCGCATGTCGAGTTCCTTTTGAGTGAAGAAATATTTGAGGCTTTTACGATCCGTAAAGATCTCCACTTTCTCCCCATACAAGTAATGCCTCCAAATTTTAAGTGCAAGATAACAAATGCTAACTCTGTAGATCATGAGTAGGATAATTCCTCTCATATTCTTTGAGTTGTCATGAGGCATAGGCTATAACTTTTCCATGTCAGATAAGAACACATCCCAACCCTTTGCGCTCAAGATCACCAGAGATGACAAATCCTCCGAGCCGAGATGGTATTGTCGTAATGTGTCAAATAAGTCTCCTCTCGAGTTCTTGAAAACTCTTCTCACATTCTTCGCCTCCAACCGAACTTTGTATCTTCCGAGTCACCGAAATCAATGGAATAGCGATTCGAGAAAATCCTTCCACGAATCTCCGATAATAACCAAATAAAACCGAGAAAGCTACGACTTCTATTATCGATTTAGGTTGTTCCCACTTTTGAATAGCTTCAATCTTTGCTGGGTCAACAGATATTCCACGACTTGATACCACGTGCCCAAGGAATGCTACTTCTTCAAGCCGTAACTCGATTTCTTCAACTCGCATAAAGCTTATATTCACGGCTTTTGGAGTGTCACCTCAAGTGTTGCTTTCATGATCTTCACGGCTTTTGGAATAAATAAGGATGTCATCAATAAAGACGACCACAAAGTGATCTAAATATTCCTCAATACTCTGGCTCATCATATCCATGAAGGCAAAGAGAGCATTAGTCAATCCAAAGGACACGACTAGAATTCATAATGCCCGCATCGAGTTCTCGAAGCCGCCTTTGGAATGTCACGGTTCTAATCTTCAATCGGTGATATCCTAACGAAGATCAATCTTTGAAAAGAATTTGGCTCCTTGCAAATCGGGTCAACAGTCATCAATACGCGGGTAATGGATACCTATTTTTGATGGTGACATGATTCAACTCCCGATAATCAATACAAAGTCGCATACTCCCATCTTTCTTCTTCACGTAATGTACAGAGCACCCCAAGGAGAAGTACTAGACTAATAAAGCCAATGTCTAACAATTCCTCGCAGCTGGGTCTTTAACTCCTCAAGTTCAATAGAGCTATTCGATATGGGGCTTTGAAATAGGTTTTGTACGGTTCAAGGTCGATACAAAATTCAATTTCACGCCTGGGGTAGGCCAGAAGTTCTTCTGGGAATACGTCAGAAATTTATTAACAATAGAAATATCGCTTAAAACCGACGATTTTTTATTTAAATCAGGATATGAGCTAAGAAAGCTTGACATCCGCTTTTCAATAAACGAATAGCTTTTATGGCTTGAGATGACCGTGATTGATTTTAATGGTTTGGTCGTTTGAATTCGATAATAGGTTGATTAGGAATATGAAAGCTAACAACCTTACGAAAAACAATCAATTTTTGCATGATAAGTAGTTAACCAATCAATCCTTGTAATCACGCCAAATGCAAGTATTTTTAATGAAATAAGATCGACAGTAATGTGAGGGTACCGATTTGAACCAAACAAGACTTATAAACAAAGGATGTAATGAAGGTTTCTCCCAACTGAGTTTCCACAGATAAGTCAAAGTCTAATTTCTCCTGAGTCAAATTTAATCGATGAGCGCAAGTAGAGAAATAAAAGAATGGGTAGAACCCAGATCAAATAAAGTATAGACTTCATTAGAGTTTATGATAAGCTTACCCGTGATGACCTCATTCGATTCCTCGCTTTTTGGGAGGTCACAACAAACGCCTCCTCAGACTACCGGCTTTGAATTTTTCTCGACGGCCTTTGGTGCTTCCATCCTAGCTGAATTTGTCTTCTGAAACGACAAAATCGAGCTAAGTGACCTTCTTCTTCCACAATTATAACACGCTTTGACTACATGACGCAGCTTTGATCGATGTGTCCTCTCTCCCTCCGCATTTGAAGCATATGATAGTGGTCTTTCTCCTTCCTTAACAACGGGTGCTTCAGCCGACGCCTTTCCATCATCATTGAATCTCCTTTTCTTGAAATGTCCATTCTATTGTTTTGGCCCCGATTACCACCGGGTGGTTACCATATCCGCCCGCTGATTCCTCCACGCTTGTTGTCACCGCTCGACGACTATTCTCGCCGGTATTATAATTTTGCTACCGCTTCTTTTTTAGTCATAGGTTGACTCATTATCGCTGCTCCACTAATCGAGCCCTATTTACAACATCCTAATACAAACACGCTTTATGAGAAATAAGATGTCGACGATTCTCCGCTTCAAACCTCTTAAAACATTCGCGCCATTCTCTTCATTATCCACCAAGGGGACGAAACCCGTGATAACTCCGCAAATTTTGCCTCGTATCATGCGACACCTGGCCATATTGTTTTGTTCCAACTTGATAAACTCCACCTCCTTCATGTGGCTAATACTTTCGTGAAAGTATTTGTCGCTGAATGCCTCCCGAACTTCTCCCAAGATATCTTCAAGACAAAGAAGTCGAGTACGCTTTTACCGATTCCCACCAAGAATCCGCCTCCGCAACATAAAGGCGTAAAGGGAACCTTTTTCTCCTCGAGCATCCCAAGACATCAAATATCTTGGTAATCTGCTTTATCCATGCTTCCGCCAAGTGGTTTTGCTTTCCCTTAAACTCCTATGGTCCCAGCCTCCTTAAATTGTTTAATGGTGACCGCCGAGAGTTTTCCGTGTTTCCACCCCACGCTTTTGACAGAGTCGCCGCTCATCATTGTCAGATAAATCGTATAAAGCCTCCTAACATTTGATCATTCATCATTTGGTCAAGGTTGTTGTTTGTATGAGGATTGTCGCCTTCCTCGATGCACATTATCCTCGATTATCGATATGCAGAATCAACGATCGCTCAAGCGCCCATCATATTCTCAACATTCTCGATGTCATTTTCAGACATCGCCACAAAACAAAAGGTTAATCGACATGTAACAAATTATCCCTATCTTCCGACCAACCAATAAAATAAAGACATAAACTTAGTAGGTCATACTAACAAGGTATTCCCCCGCCTCCCTCCTAGTACTATTCTCACATCTTAGCCAGTGGATCATATCCCTAAGCTCGATATCTAACCGCGACGCCCCCAAAATTAGGTATACATCACCCATCTTGGGTCGCCACTTACATGGTATGTAATTTAAATACAACTTATTAACATAACTGCTCAGTAATACAATACGATATAAATCGTGAGTTTAAATACAAATATCGCTTACTAGATATTATACAAACTCAAACAAAAGTCCTCATTACAATTATTATCACACTATTTCACGTAATAAAGAGGACTACTAATGCTATCTTCAGACCATCACTGCTTCCCGACTCGTCCCAAATATATTTCTCATTTCAAAGAGAATAAAGAAAGAAAGGGTGAGCTCAACTAGCCCAAGAAGAAATATTACGACTAAGATAATGCGTAATAAATTATCAATAGTCTTCAACAATGTTAAACCGATAAAATACAATAGACAACCGCTTTAATCATAGCTGAATATGCAATCCATTAAAAGAGTCAAGTAGAAAATAAAGTCTACTATCTTTTAGGTTTTAAAAGGTTTTTCATCATCGCTATATAGCCGAGACTCACTTTTAATAAATATTCCACATCATCGAATCACCCCCGCACTACTACGCCAGGATATTCTTTAAGATCATCACGACCACAATTATTCATGCACTACGCCAAGAATATTTGTGTATTCATTAATGGTCATGATCATGCCAACAATCGGCCCATCAATGCACTACTACCAATCGAGGATTTTTATCACATCATTTGTAACATTACTACCATGATTACACCGGTCAGTCTCTCTCATCATAATCATACCAAGTCCATCTACGCACTACAAAAGCCACGTATGACTTTTAAAAAAAATATAAACATGAGGATGATGACAATGATATAAGAATTCAATAAAACAAGTTCAAGAATTATTTTATCCAGAATTATTAACGCCCAAATTATCAACACGATATCGCTTTTGTAGAGTAAAAATTCAAGAATGATCGTAAGAATATTTCCATGAAAAGATATCGATGAAACGCAAATATCAAGGATATTCTACTAATTTCATGGAGTATAGAAGTCAAAGTTTTAACCAACCGGGTATAATAAAGAATGGAATAACAAAAGAAATCACCATGCATGCGATAGATCATATGCATGTGTTATTCCAATGTAATAATAAATAATCTAACCAGTCGTGAAATTCACAATCCATGTGATGTTCCAATGTAATAATAAAGATGGAACCAGATCCTGTAAAACACACGATAGATATTCCAATGTAATAATAAAGATTTTAACCAGTCCTGTAAAACACACGCATGTGATGTTCCAATGTAATAATAAAGATTTTAACCAGTCCTGTAAAACACATGCATGTGATGTTCCAACAGAATAATAATAAAGATTTTAACCAGTCCTGTAAAACACACATGCATGTGATGTTCCAATGTAATAATAGAAGAATGTCACCAAGTATAGGTAAACCACTTATACAAAAGTTATTCCAATGTAATAATAAGCAATGGAATAACAACAGCTTCTCTTCATAATAAGAAAAAATAACACCCCTTACATTTGGTAGAGATTGAATATCGCAGCAAGCAGTAGTAAGAATAAAATACTCTTCTTCTTTCTCTTATTCTCTATACTTTCTCTCTATAGCTCGAATGAATTCGTGAAAATAATGAAAGCCCTAGGCCTCTATTTATAGAAGATTTCTAGCTTAAGACCGCGCCGTGTGAAAAGGCAAGTGGCTCGACGACTGATGAAAAGAAAAGTTTGACGCACCAGTAATGTGAAACGACAAGTGGTTCGACGCCTTTGAATGTGAAACGACAAGTGGTTCGACGTCTGGTAAAGGTAATTACTATTAACGAAGGTAAATACTATCGACGAAGGTAAATACTATTCACAAGGGTAATTACTATCGACGAAGGTAATTACTATCGACGAAGGTAAATACTATTCACAAGGGTAATTACTATCGACGAAGGTAATTACTATCGACGAAGGTAAATACTATTCACAAGGGTAATTACTATCGACGAAGGTAATTACTTATCGACGAAGTAATAAATACTTATTGGTAAATACTTATTGATGGAGAGACTCTTAGATGATAACATATGAGCCCCCCATAAAATAATCAAACTTACCACAAATCATTTTTTTTCATCAACACATATTTAATCTTTCAACAATTATTAATCATTTATAACTTGTCGCCTCAATTATTGATTTAATACTATAACATATTATACGTATGATACTACGACAATAATCAATCAATAATATAAGAGATATGATGCAAAGAATTATCGTAAGTAATAATCGAAAGATAAATGAAAGTGACTTCACACGTAAGCATCAATAATCAATACCGCAAGCTACTACTACGCAACTACGCCAGACATCGCATTTTTTACCACCGGTAGTTCAATGCTTTAACTGCAATACCTCCCGCCGTTATTTTTATAAAATATTTTTGTCGCTTTCAATCCGACAATAATTTCATTGTGGGGTCCACCAATGATTGAGCCATTGTATTTAATATTCCCTAACAAAAAAAGAATATTCCCCACCAAAACGAATATTTTATAACAACTTGCATACTTTGCAAAATTTATAAATATTACCCACAACTATAACATTATATCAAATTTATTCCATAATATTCAAAAATAATATTTATAGAAAAATTCTTTATTTATTTATAAAAGTCGGGTCTTTTATTCCATATCTAAATAAACTCCTTTATTTAAGAAAATTAGGATTCTCTTTTCCATTCACAAATAAACTCTTTTATTTTGAATAATATGAAATCTAATTTCATATCTAAATAAACTCCTTTATTTAAGGAAAGATGGAATACAATTTCAACTCCAATTAGTTATCATGGAATCCAATTTCAACTCTAATTAGTTAGCATGAAATTTAATTTTAAAATTAAAATAAACCTATTATTTTAAAATTAAAATAAACTTTTATTTTAAACTTAAAATAAACCTTTTATTTTAATTATAAAATTATTGAGAATAATATATTATATATATATAATATATAATATATTACAAAATAACCGAATATATATATAGTATATATAGTCATTTTAATCATAATTATTAATTAAACAAACCATACCCTTTATAATATGTCACCATGAGTCCGTGACAAAAAAATAAGTGGTTATGTTACCATTTAATGGGCATATTCATTTAAAAAAATAAACGGTTTGTTCTCATATTCAGTTATGTGATTCGCATTATTACTTCATAAATTAAGCCTTGAACCGTGAGTCCGTAATTCACAAAGCCCCTTTTAAAAAAAAAGATTTTGCGTTTTTTTTTTGTATTAAATAAATTTTATACAATAAAATTATGCCCAATTAAATTGTTCTAAACACATATCGATATACATATCAAATTAAAACAATTAATAATTCGCATAAAGGTTTGGCTCTGATGCCACTGTTAGGTTTGTAATATTCATGAACGCAATCAAATTGCACAAATAATGCGGAAGCGAGATAAAATCAGAGTTTAAAATTTTACAAACCATAAACCCGGATCACCCTTTATGCACAATTATTAATTAAACGAAAAGATAAAGAATAAAATCATACCCTTGAAGATCGAGCTTCCTCACGTACAAGTTCACCTCCAAATCCTTTCGCGTTCAACTTGAATTCACCGGGTTTGGTTCCTTCCTTTGATCAACGTTAGCCACCCAAGTGTTTGGCCTCTAGAGGTGATCCACCAAGGAAAAAGAATTTTCAAGAAGAAGGGGTATTGGCTCAAACCCTAGTTTTTCTATCTGTATAGAAAAAGGGGGCGTACTCTCCAACCTATTGGAATTACGTATGTTGTAAAAGTCAACAACCACATCACCCATAATAAGACTCCTCTTATTTATAGATGTGGGCAACCCACCTTAACAATTAAGGAATTGGAATTTATTTAATTAATTAAATTCTTTTAATTAATTAAGCTCCCTAATCTTATTAGGGATAATTAATTAAACTCCTTTAACTAATTTTCCTTCCTAATCCAATTAGGAATAAATGAGAGTACTTATATTAAATTAATTCCTAAACTCTTTTAGAAATTAAAATAATAATAATTGTAATAATATTAATAAGACTCCTCTTATTAATTTATATTTAATATTTCTAAAATATTAAATAATAAATATTAAGCTATTTAATTTATTCTATCGCCATAGATTAAATTAAATATACATAACATATTATTACGATTATGCCATTAACTTCTTAAATAATATAGATTAAGCCTCCCTAGCGATCAACGACTTTCCAGATAATATAGATTTCAACATTAATCATTAAAGAACCTTTTGAGTAAATAGTTACCGTACAATTCAATCCTTCCACCATACAATGTCCCAATTAAATATAAGACATGAAATTACTGTCAAGTCTTATTTTATTTAATTATATGTATTTCGACTCTTAAATGCACAACACCAAATAATGCAAATTAGAAACTCCTTTCTAATTTCATTCTCTTAACCAAGGACTCTTTGGGTTGTCATTTATCGAATCACATAGGACATTTCTCTTCTTTTAATAGAAGTGGTAGATTCTTTATTGATCATACATTATCTCCATGTACAACTTATTATACCCAAGCATACCCTTTGATATACCCTAAGGGTCTTAAGGAATAAGTCAAAGTATAACTCATCATACACAAGATACTATGATGATCTCAAGTCTAAGGATCACTTGTACTACTATCACTACACAGAATTCTATCGACAAAGTAAAACTCCATTAGGTATTCCTTATGAGCCAATGCTTCAAAGGAACTTATTCTCTAATAAGCACCTACATACTTACTTGCTTTAGTGTTCTACACACAAATGATCATGAGATCAATCATCCTCATCCAATGAGCAAGCAACGTATGTACCAATCTATCCGGATTCACTAATCCCCAATTTAGTAATCCAATGATTGGGAACTATTTTAGTTTTAAGCTTTCTAAGAATTTAGATCTCATTAGAATGATCATCATCATTATTCTAAAAGCATTGCTTAAAACTATGGCTTTATCACATATTATAAAACAGCATCATGTAGATAATTAAAAGCCTTTAATAAATTAATACTTTTTATTAATAAATGAATAAGATTGTTACAAAGTATATGCTTTATCATCAAACATGATTGGCTTGTGTGCATATTACTTTCATGTTGGTGCATAAACATCTGGATGATTTAGAAGAATGCTTTCAGACAATTCGTCATCACAATTTGAGATTGAACCCCACTAAGTGCACCTTCGGTCTAGGAGCTGGCAAGTTTCTGGGTTATCTTGTCAGTCAGAGAGGAATTGAAGCCAATCCAGAGAAGATTCAAGCGATCCTAAACATGAAGACTCCTCAGTCATTTAAAGATGTTCAACGTCTGACTGGAAGGATTGCAGCTTTGAGGAGGTTCATGTCCAGGTCGGCAGAAAGATGTTTGCCGTTCTTTGATACATTGAAAGGGCCGAAGAATGCAAAGACGTTTCAATGGACTTCGGAGTGTGAGGACGCCTTTCAGAGCATCAAGTCCTACTTATCTTCGGCGCCTTTGTTGGTGAAGCCCGCTCCTGCTGAACCTCTATATTTATACTTAGCACATCAGTTCGTTGGCAGTAGGAGCAGTTTTGGTGCGTGAAGTTGGGGGTAAGCAGCACCTAGTTTATTATGTAAGCCATGTCCTTCGGGATGCTGAAACAAGGTACCCGAACATTGAAAAGTTTGCTTTTGCTTTAATAACTGCTAGTCGAAAGCTTAGGCAATACTTCCAGGGTAGATTGGTAATAGTATACACAGATCAGCCTTTGAAGAAGATTATGGGCAAACCTGAGGTATCGGGGAGATTAGCTGCATGGACGATGGAGTTGTCCCAATTTTTCATTGAATATCATCCCCGAACCGCCATTAAAGGGAAAGCTTTAGCTGATTTTGTGGTTGAATGCTCATTTTCTGAAGCTGATGAAGTTGTGGCGGTTAAAGGATCGAACAGAGCGATTCTGCGCTTCTTCAAAGGGCGAGAGTTCGTGGACGCCAGATGCAGATGGGTCTTCTACCACGGACGCCGCTGGAGCGAGGATTATTCTGACGAGTCCGGAGGGGATTCAAGTCTGCAAGAAGCCATCGATTTCGATTCAAAATGACAAACAACGGTTTAGTATGAAGCGGTACTTGCGAGGTTACGACCGCAAAAGAGTCTTGAAGTGCAAAGAATAATCATCTTCATGATTCTCGCTTAATCGTTAAGCAACTTTCTCTCGGGAATACGGGCTCGAGGCCCAAAAATGATCAAATATCTAGCGAAATTGAAGGAACAACTTCAACATTTCCAATCCTACGAGTTTCGAGGGGTCGAGCGTAATAACAATTCAATTGTCGATGCACTCTCCAAATTAGCCACTACTTGGATGTTAACGTCTTTGATGGGTCGGTTTACTTAGAAATTTTGCAATATCCTAAGTGTCCATCATGAATCGGTGATGTGCATTGATCGAACCAATCACTTGGTTGACTCCATATATAGAGTATCCGGCGATGGCGCCTTACCTTCTGGATCGGATGCTAGCCAAGAAAATCAAGTATAAGAGTGCTAATTTTGTTCTCGATTGATGGGGATCTGTTCAAGGGCTTTCTCATCTCCACCATCGAAATGCCCGACTCCATCCGAAGTCGAATATGCTTCTCCGGAAAGTATATGAAGGCATCTGTGGCGACCATATACGGCGCTTAAGTCATTAGCCTATAAAGTACTTCGACAAGGGTATTATCGGCCTACCATCTTCAAAGAAGCGGTCGACTAGGTCAAGAAGTACGAGAAGTGTCAACTCAACAATCCGATCCCATCGACACCACTGTAAGAGCTATATACTCGATCTTATCTCCTATACCCATTGTTGTCCTGGGGTTGATATCTCGGGTCCACTACCAAGGCAAAAAAGGTCAAGTCGGTTTTGTTATAGTTGCCATCGACTATATGACCAAGTGGGTAGAAGCAAAAACCACTTAGGTTAATAACGAACAGAATGCTTGAAATTTTTGAAAGAATCGAGAGTATTTCGTTTCGGATTTCTAAGGTGGTAATATCGGACAATGGACGTCGGTTTGGGGATCGAAATTTGAAGCATTTTGAAAGAACTTGGGATTCAAAGATGAAAGACTTCAGTGGCTCATCCACAGTCAAATGGACAAGTTGAAGTGACCAATAGAACGCTGCTGAATGGGATCAAGCGCAGATTGGACGAAGCCAAGGGCAGATGGCCAGAGGAGCTACTTAGCGTGTTATGGGCTTATCGAACTACTCCGAGGACTACAACGGGATTCACCTTTCAGATTGGCCTATGGTACTGATGCCTTAGTCCCAGTTGAAATTGGATCTCCAAGTCTTCGGGTCAGCCAATTCAGAGAGATCTACAATGAGGAAGGGCTTAAGGCCAATCTTGATTTGCTTGAGGAAGTAAGAGAAACAGCCTTAATCAAATTGGCAGCCTATCAGCGAAGAGTGGCCAAGCATTATAACAAGGGGGTAAAGTTTCGAAGGTTCGAAGTAGGAGATTTTGTCCTCAGAGAAGCCGAAGCATCTACACCTCAGAATCTGGGAAAGCTGATGCCAAACTGGGAAGGACCGTATGAAATCACTTTGAAGTCTTGAAGCCGGGACTTATCGGTTGAAGGCATTAGACGGTCGTGAATTAAGAATACTTAGCACGTGTTGGGCGGGCTTAGGAAGTACTTTCAAAAATGATGTCGAGACATTGGAAGTCTCAGTAAATATTTATGTCATCATCAATAAATGTTCCTTTTTCTCGAACAAATCTTGTCTTCGTTGCTAATCGCCCAATGGTGTTAGGAGGTTCGGTGGACTCATTGACCATTCGATGGTAGCCTTTTCGGCAGTGGTCCTTATGAGTTTGTCGTGCCCTTCGTGGTAGGCAAAACGTCATTGGTGTTAGGAGGTTCGTGGACTCACCGACCATTCGATGTTAGCCTTTTCGGCAGTGGTCCTTATGAGTTTGTTAGGCCCTTCGTGGTAGGCAAACGTCATTGGTGTTAGGAGGTTCGTGGACTCGTGACCATTCGATGGTAGCCTTTTCGAAGAAGTGGTCCTTATGAGTTTGTCGAGGGCCCTTCGTGGTAGGCAACGTCCATTGGTGTTGGGAGGTTCGTGGACTCACCGACCATTCGATGGTAGCCTTTTCAGTGTGGTCTTTAAGACCTTGTCGCCCCCTTCGTGGTAGGCAAGTGTCATCCTTAAGACGTTGTCGCCCCTGCGTGGTAGGCAATTGTCGACATATTAGACCTTGTCAGGCCCTTCGTGGTAGGCAAGTGTCATCCTTTAGACTTTGTCAAGCCCTTCGTGGTAGGCAAATGTCATCTCTTGGTTCTGTTAGACCTTTCGGGTAAACAAATTCCTAATGAAGCGTCTATCTCACACTTCTAAGAACTAATAAGTATCCCTTTACTTTATTACCTAAAATTTTTCTAAGTGTCGAGTTCTAATGCCTCATTCTTTAACTTCATCTTATCTGTTATATAACATGTTTAGTTGTTAATTAATGATTCGAGTTCATCCATGAAAGAGTTTGTGCATCTTTCTAGTTAAATTAATATTGGAGTATTGGCGGAAGGTAAATGCACCGGGTTATAAGGGATGAAACCACCTTTCATTGATATTCAATCTAATTACAATATTAGATAATTTTTACAAGTCCTATAAATTAAAGAAAGAAAAATAATGTAAATCTTCATAAATATTCTCTAATGAAATCAAGGAAAAACAAGAGCATCGGCCAGCGCCATCTTCGCTCATCCGAAGAGTCGAAAAGCGAGGATGGATCCGCGTTAGGTCGCAATCGCCTTCTCCTTGCCACGACTCCGTGAGAGCTCAGTAACTCTCGTAATATATCTTCATTATCTCCCCATTGATCTCATCCGAGTTCCGATACTCTTCACATTTTGTTTGCGAAGGTCATTTGCTTAGAGAGGCCCAAGGTCCCGAAGAGCCTTGAGTTCTCGAATTTCTTCTTCGAGCTTTTCTTGCTTTATTCGGATGACGAGTCTCTCGCCACTTCTAATTTTGGATGGTCTTGGTCGAGCTTAGCATCGCCTTTTAATTCCTTGATCTTCTCCATCCTTATCTCGCCTCCTCCGAACCAAGTCAACATTTATTTTGACGATCTCCTCGTCTTTGTGCTTTGGTTGACTTTAGTTCTTCATTGGAGGCCTTCACATCTCCCTCGCTTGGGCCAACTCTTTTTGAAGCCCTTCATTTGTATGAAGAATGCATTCAGCGTTGAGTCTTTTCCCTAGCTAAAGCGGACTTCGGAATGGGCATTCTCTTTCCTCGAGCCTCTTCCTCGATTCACCTCGAGAGACCTCGACGCAGACGCCTTGAACACGACATTTGCCTATCGTGTCCAATATTATTTAATCGGTTCTCGATGTATAGGTATGAAGATAAATTCAGAAATAAAGGAGAAAACCGTTTACCTTCGCCAAATAGCTCATGCCTTCGCTGAGTAAATCTCCATTCGAACTGTTCCCGAATCGATGATCTTCGGTTTCACGAACAAAGCCGTTGAACAGTTGAAAGGGAAAATGGGCATTCAGTCGGGGCCACATGGTCGGAGAGGCCATGGCGTCCTGCTGGAATTCGACAGTTGTTTGTCTTGGAGGAGAAGGCGGGGGTTGATTGCGAACTGGCGAGGAGTCCACATGTATGGTTTCAGGAGAAGGAGACCGAGTAGGAGTGGGTTCAGGGGTCGGCGAAGGTGCAGAAGATGAACCGGGGAGGCTATCTGATAGATGTTTTCTTTTTCGGGATGGAGTGGGGACAGCTCCGGTCGGTTCATCATCAGGCACTTGGATTTCTGTGGGGATTATCGGAGGGATGACAGCCGAAGACGAGGGAACTCGGAGCTCTTCGGCAGTCAGGGGGGTTATCTTCGTTCTTATTTTCTTTACACGAAGAACCTTGGCCCGATCGTGCAAATGAATGTCGAGCAGACTCCTCCTCACCGGGGTAGGTTCAGAAGGTACAGGATTGGGGTTGGTTGATGGGGTTGTTTGTGGGGTTGCTTCGGGAAGTGTTTCCGGATCACTTTCGGGGTTTGTTTCCGGTTGGGTGGATTTAGATTTTTTGGCGGATCTTTTTCTTCGGCGGGGTCTGAGGGATTCTTCGGGGATGTTGGGCTCATCGGTCTGGGGTTCATCATTTTGAAGGGAAGTGGTTGGTGGATCGGTGGCAGGGGAATCAACCCGTGAAGATTCTTCAGCCAGGTGCTCTTCGCTCGCATTCGTATTCTCCCCAGCCAAAAAATCTTCCAGGTCTTTCACTTCCGAAGAAGTTGGTTTGATCAGAGACACTACAAAAAACCATATATCGTAACCTCAGATCATTTATATATCCCAAAATTATGTTACAAAGTTGTTCAAACTTATATTTGTGGTCATATAGCCAGTTTGTTTGGTCGAAAGTGTAAAACTCCATTCTTTTGGAGGAATCTTCTTCAAAAGTCTGCCATCTCCTCACACGCTTCTTGGAGATGTCTCCAAAGTCACAGAGACCCGATCGAGGTAGTCCAACTGGAAGAGAAGAGATCTCGTCCCGTGACGAAAAACCACTTCGTACAACCTCATTGCTGGAAGGGTATCCATCAAGGTCTCCTCTCGAATCTGTGTTGGGTCGGGAGACCGCTACTCAAGATTTTTGAAGCCTCGTTCTCAAGACCTTCCCAGAGAGAAGCGGGTGAAGAAGATGTCAACGAGAGGAGAAATCCCTAATTCGTGATGTAAGCGCAATGAATGCCGTGGATATGGATGTAGGAATTGGGCACTAATCGAGCAAAGCCCACTCCTATGAACCTGGGAGGGTAACGACAAAAGCATGGAGAGGTAGCGAACCCCTTTTCCAAAAAGGTGATCGACATGACGACCCAACCGTGCTGTCATTGGTACATACGCTCTTGAGAGCAGGAGCCCTTATGGCATACATATGTCGGAATCGATAACGAGTCTGAATGATACGTATCTCGATTCCGTGACGGAGGAAGGATGTTGGCATGGGAAACTGCTCCCGCCCTTGAAAAAAAGTCGGTCGATGCGAGAGGATCGAGGTGGATTTCCCCCATGGTTGTTGAAGATTGGGGTTGGAACTCGAACCCTCTTGGTTAGGGTTTGGGTTGGGAGAGACAATCTTGACAGAGTCACGCCAAGGGGAGAGTTTTGCTAGAATTCACAAACCATTGTTGGGAATTCGTGAAACAGAGGAAGAAGTTCTGCAGAGGAGAAAGAAAGCTCAAAGGTTCAAATTTCAAATTAGCGAGTAAAACCGCTGTAATTAGTAAAGTTTACCTTTTATACCGATTTGCTTTACTGGTGAATCGAGGGCGAACATTTAATTCACAAAGAATGATGATGAATGGAAAGAGGTTTCGTCTGCTTTTTGGGTCTAAATATCTTCACCGAGTGGGCTTCAAGCGTCTATTGGGCCTCTCATTTCTATTTCTGATATCAGTTTGGATCGATTTTGTTGGGCTTTGGTGAGTTTCACTTTGGACCTCTTGTGACTTATCCTAATTCGTTATGTCAGGGGCCTATACTGTTTATAGTCTTTCATTAAACATCCTGCTTAATAAAAGACTAGGGTCAAATGTTGGCCATAATCCTTTTCCTTATCGGGCCAAACTTAATGGGCCCTCCTCGATCATGTTACTTCTTGTCTAGTTGGTCCGAATGATTTGGGCCCAGCTTATTTGATTATTTCATTGGGTCCTTTTCGGTTGATCCGGTTGTTTGGGTCATTTCCATTATTTGGGCTTAGTCATTGAATTGGCCCATTACACAAATTGTCACTTAACCCAACTTTGACCGGTAATCATTATGTCAAGTGATAGTTGACTACTATGTCTGCCACCTTTCTGCATGACATTAATGAGGACGGGACTCAGATGACCGGCGGTGGCAAATAATGGTAGCAGGTGAGGAAGTAAGCTACATACTTTCGGCTGAAATGACCGGGAGTGGGAGAAAAGGTGTCAGGAGATGATGAATGGCACGGTAAACCGGGATTGGAGTATGTATGGGGCTAAGATCACATAAGAGGGTAAGTAACAAAACATTACATACATTCATATTATTATTCTCTCTCAGACATTAGACATTATTTTTCTCTCCATTGTTGACCTTTCATGATCGCCGACATCGACTCTCACGGAAGTTATCCCCGACGGTCCTACCATCAAGCTTTTGGTATTGACTTGTTGAATGCGGGATATCGGACGCGTCTTGGTGATTGGGGACGCGAGAAAGATTCATAGATTAACGATCTATGATTATGATTATGAATGAAAACTAGCACTAGCACTACAGCAACCAATCAACCAACCAACCAACCAAAATGCATCGACTATATAAATAAATAATTCAACAAAACATTCATCATCCTACTCCATCTCCCTCGATCGGTTGAAAGAAAAAAAATAGCTTCATTTAATTTGTTTTAAAGTTAATTTATGAAATCCCTAAATTCATAATTGATGCATTTTGATTCTTAATGTATAAATTTTGAATTTTGAAATTTAAAATTTCACAAATTAACCTACATTAAAGTTAAATGTAGTATTATTTTTTTGAGTACCGTATAATTTTCTCAATTATTATAGGATAGGATAGGATAGGAGTACCAATTCCCAACAAAACAGAAAACATATTACTAATTAATAAGCTCGCATAGCCCGCCCCTCCCCGCGACTGATTCGGTCTCCGCGTGGGTGATTATGATTTGGCCCCTACTATTAAAACGCTCCCGACTAATGCAATTTGCTATTCCTCCTGCCCCTCTGTTACTCCCATCCCATCTCAACCATGGCCAACTTTTATCGAGTATGTATCTCTCTCCATCGGAATTTCTCTCTCCTAAATCTCACATTCATGTGATCATCATTTTCAACCATTTAATGTTATACGTATACAATTATTTGCTAGATCCAATACCTGATGCATTTTCGAATACTATATAAATGTTTAGGGTCTCTACGTTGGTATACGCTAGGTCTGATTGATTCTAGTTTAAACAATTAGGTCTGATTGATTGTGCATTCATACACACTTTTGTGTTACATTCGTAGATTATAGTATATGCAGCATTATACACATATAGGTGATGTGATTATGTTCTGAAAAGTTAAATATTGTCCGCTCTTAGCTATTTGCACTCCACTGCAAATGATAATATATATAAATAAATGTAGGGCCGAGATTAGACTTAATGGCTACGACGAAACTCTTTGTATTGCCATTTATACTTTATATTGAATGATACGAATGAAATTAAAACTTTTTCCCCAAACCTCTTCTTCTTTCTCATCTACAAATTCTTCTCTCTAATTTCTGGAGTTCGTACCAAGACTAGAAAATCTGTGCCTTCATTGAGAGATGATTCTATCAAGGCTGCTTTTGACAAATTTGCAGACGAATTTTCTGCTTCAATGGCTAAATGGTTTGAAGCTAGGAAACAAGTTCGTGCCAAGCTTGAACCAGAGCATCATCGAAAAATACTCATCTGCGAAGAGGATTGCCTTTGTGTAGCAACAGATACCATTGGGTCAACATATTATGAAAGTGAGGATTCAATTGCTCCGGAGGATACAACAATTCCGAATTCAATCTCACAACTGATGAAGCAAAATCAGTTCAAGAAGGGTTCAGTAGTTGCAAACATAGTAATCCTTTAAACGAGAATGTTGATCAATTGAAGGTGGACAAAACTAATTTGTTATGAATAGCAATGTGAGCTTGTAATATGGGGGCATATCCCACATCGGAGATATCAATGTTGAGGAGAAAATTGGGTTGTACATTTGTATCCGTTGAACTATAAGAGGCCAAATTAAAATACTGATAGGTGTAAAGGGCATCGGGTCAGTGTCGCTAGGTGAAGCTAACTTGGATGTGTAACTTTTTAGGAGGAAATCGGGGTTTGAACTTATATAGTAACAAATACCTTTATGAGAAAGGTCACATAATATAAGACCTCGATTTTTAATGAAAAACTGAGGTATACCTGGGATGTAATCACATTCTTGGTCAGCTTTGGATCTTTTTCGCATAAACTCCTCAGCTGAAAATTTGTCGTGCTCTACTTTGGAAGAAATTTCAAACCTCTGATCCTTACTATTGCAAAATTCCACAAAAACTTCTTCAAACGTTTCTTCATTCTCATTTGAAAGCATAAAATTCTGCTTTGTCACATCTTCATAGGTCTCTTAACACACAAGCATTCTTCTTCTTGATTAAATACATAAATTAAGAGCTTCCTGTTTGACATACCTCTTGTAGATTTTTCATTAAACACCTTGTGAGCACCACCATTTCCTTGATTCACATCTGTTGTAGCTTTGATTTCATCACTATTTGAGCCTAAGATCTTCATTTCAGATATCATCTCTAGACCTCTTCCATCGCAAGCTCTTAAGTAATCAAATTTCTTCATGACTTGAACTTTTCATCCATAGAACTCTACAATTTTTTCATAGATTCTCGAAATGGTTTTCTAGGGTTGTAGAATTTTGATTTTCAGTTACCATTGTCCATCGGGACGACTTTGATACCAATCGTAAGGAACATAGAAGTAGAATAAGGATTTGAGAAGAATTAAGAGAGAAATTTGGAAAAGAAAAAAACAAAGAGGTGAATCAGGAGATGGAATATCACATTACCATTTACTAACTAAAACACAATTACAGCTTAGCTTAGAATACTATTATTACAACTATGCCCATACTAATCCTATATTTACTTCTATATCCTGACTATTCCTTACATAATTCTCTGCATCAAAGTGGATTGTCTTTGGTGAGCAACAGGAACATTGTGCAAATGAGAATGGAATACCTGATGAAGGGAGTTTGATGAAAGTCTCTAACGAGAAATTGGGTTACAAGTGGTAACCAAATACCAAAGGAATTGCAGAGATTCAACCACCTACTAACCACATGGCTTGCGAAATCAAAATTGAACAAGTAAATGGAATTGGTACTCATGGTTAATTGTTTAAAATCAATGATAGAAATAGAGTATACAACAACAGTAAGATTACAAATGTGGATAGGTTTTTCAAGGGTGTTCATGTAGTTCTGTATGTTCAATTAAAGCTTGATAAGGAATTTTTAGACAAATTTCAATTGACATATAATCCAAACAAAGTTGCACATCTTGAAGAGAGAACATTATCCGAGGAAGCACCTCAACCCACAATTTTTAAAAGTGTTGTGGACTCAACTGTTGAGAATTATTTCAATTTGAATAGCTTGTATGAAGGAGCTTACGGAGTGCATATTGCACCAAAACCACCAACAATAGTGAGAATACAGGTTGTTTAAAGGTGTTTGAGGAAGGGCCAAAACGAGGAGTTGAGCTAAATTTTAGTCAAGGAAATTGAACTGAAGTGTCATGCTATGTACTCTTGTTGGGGAAATTCAAAAGAAAAAAATAGTGACACGACTTCAAACAACTTTGCCATAAACTACTGTGTGGATCAAAAGTTTGATATGTTACAATATGGTTGTTCGATTAAAGGCAAATGTGATATGATCATCATCATTGCACCAACAAAACAAAAAGAGGAGCAGGTGTTTGAACGGATTGAAAGAGGAGGACAACAGAAATTGGACCAAATTTAGCTTTGGAAATTTTAGTAACATATGTGTGACGGATGGAGGTCTACATCTTGAATGTATGAGAATTCAACTTTGTAGGGAAGGTGATGACATAAAGTTAGATGGCAGGGAGCTTTTTCGGTTACTGGCTTGTTTAAGATCCAAATATCTTCAAGAGATTCTGGATAAATTTGGTAGGAACCGAGCTGATCTTGTTGCAGTAACATCCAAATATCTTCAAGAGATTCGGGATAAATTTGGTAGAAACCGAGCTGATCTTGTTGCAGCAGAGAGTCCAAACCATTATGGGACAATTAAAACCATTTCACGGCTTGTTTACCCAACTTGGTGGTCATGGATGCAAAAGTAAATGCTACCTTATTGCTGTAATTGTGTTCAGTAGAATGCTTGATATGAGAGGGAGCATATACATAGCGCTGGAGGACAGAGGAGAACCTCTCTTGCCAAGTGCAGCAAGTAAGAAGAATATTCAACTTATGAGGGTTACTAACAAGGAAGGCTTACAATACACAAGTACACAACAATGTTATCAAAGAAGTTTTAAGCCATGGGATACAAAATGTTATAGTGATTTATTTTGATCGGCCACATACATTTGAGGATGAATATGGAGGAGGTTGTAATACAAAAGAAGTGAGAGACTTTAACACATATATTTAACACATATATTGATGTTTGCCTCAAAGAATTGACTACTGATGATGCCAATATGTTAACAATGGCATGTTATGGTATAGGAATCATGGCAACAAGTTGTCAGTCTTTTCTATTATGTTTGGGGTGTACTAAAGAGTGGCAAGTTAGTATATGCAAGGAGAATTTTCAATTTTGTCGGATGCGTGTTATACTCATATTTACTCTGACTTGTCTGTATCGTATACTTGTCCTATGTTTTCTTGAGAAGTTTAATAAGTGGAAGAAAAAATGATGGGAGTTTAAGCCAAAGCACATGGACAAGGTTCTATTTTATAAGATGGACAAGTTTTATGAGTATTTGGAAATGAACAAGCATGATTTCGGAGTACGCAATTTATTTGACAAAATTAAATCATCACTTGATGAAATCAAGTATTGGACATGGTATGAAACTTTGGCAACCATAAAGTAGAAAGAGGTGGTATCTCACTTTTTAGTGGGGCTGCCTAAAATTGAGATCCTTTTGGCAATTACTTCTGCTCCTGGGGAGAAGGGAAAACAATGGGAATTAATTCCATTTGTGAATAAGAACAATGATGGTAAGGTATTGCTTGCAATGATGGTAGAGTTAAGAGTGTTTATACATGATATTGAAGGTTTGGAGCATGCCCATGTTTTGAGTTCCTCTCTAGTGTCCAACATTCCAATGGCGAGGAGGTCCACTGCTATAGATTTGGTTTTACTGAAATTGTGTACCCAATCATAAAGCATGATAGCACTATTAGAGCTTACTAGTAGCTTATACACATGGAGTTGAGAAGGAGACTTGCACTGGGTAGCAGTTTGCATGTTTCTTAAGTTGGTTTCTTAGGCTAGAGGTGCATGTGTGTTGGTGACCACTTTATATTGGAGCTTAGAAAGAGTTTTGATGGGTCCAAATTTCAAGTAGCTTTCATTTCCACCTTGAGGACAAGGTAGATTTTTAGGGGATGGTAATGTAACAAATATAGACTAATATATATAAATAAATGTAGGGCAAAGATTAGACTTAATAGTTATGAGATGAATGGCTAGGATTAAAGCCTTGTATTGTCATGTATCCCTTTATATTGTGGCTTGTAAACACTGGGAAAGATATGAATGAAATTAAAAAAAAAATCCCCTAATCTCGCTTCTTCTTTCTCATCTACAAATTCTTCTGGTCTTCTTTCTAATTTCTGGAGTTCGTACGGAGACTAGAAAATCCGTAACAATTTATCAATTCCGCATTGTGTTGTATAAAAGTTTTTTAAGATTTATATTATGATCAAATGTGAAGTGGAGTACTCTGTGAAGTGGAGTACTCTTGTTGGATTGCAGAGTGCATCAATTGTTATGTTTATGATTAAAAAAAAGGTCTTTTTGAGACATGGGTGTGTTTGTCTGTGAATTTTTTTTGTTAAGTGAATTTGTAATGAAGTAGTCAGCATTCCATTCTTTTACACAAACTTGGGACTCTAATTGATGATTTATGACTATTTATATCTGGTACTTTCATTCACCACTGCAATTGATTATTCATAATAATATTGTTGACTGGGATTTATAGGAGGTATGCCCGAGTATCAAAAACATTCTTCTTTTGGACTCTGAAGGAAAGCGTGTAACAGTTAAGTATTATTCAGATGATTGGCCAACAAACAATGCAAAGTTAGCTTTTGAAAAATCTTTGTTTACTAAAACTCAAAAGACAAATGCTAGGACGGAAGGTATGTCAATGTTTGCCTATACTCACACTTAAATGTGGATTTATTTATTTTTTTGCTAAATCTTAAATGTGGATATTGTTTGAATGTTGCCATTTAGTAGTTTGATTACTGACCCAGGTTTTCATGTCTTGTTCAAAGTATTGGATGAGCATATCATGCCCCCTTTAGTTGGGTTTTTGTATATGATATTGCTTAATATTTATAACAGATTTGGCTATAGTTGAATTGGTCAACAATCCGAACATTTTCTTGACTTGGTGTAGGTAAAATCTCTCTATATATATACATAAAAAAATTGGCCCTTTGTGCTGGTGATTGATATATATGTCACTAACACTATTGGAGTCAACTGGAAGCACAATTACTATATGTTCAAGTTTTGCAAGTAAAAACAGATATCAATGTCATAATTATTGTTTGTGCCTTGTTCATAGTGTGTGTGTGTAGGGTTGCCTTTTGTTTGTGTTGTAGTAGTATTTTTGTGATATACCGCAAAAGTTTATCAAGGAATTGATAGTTTGTTGCCCTTGGCCGTCTTTTGTTGACTATTGTTAAATAATAGCCTAGATTTGATATGAAATTTGGGCACTATGGTAAAAGGCAATTATGAAGGGGCAGTAGCAGATTGGATTTGATGGCTCGTGTGCGCTATGTAGTTTTTTACCTCCTCCTCCTCGTAGGCGGCGTTATGTTTTGATTTATCAAATGCAAAAAATGATGGTATATATTTTGGTTGTTGCTGCAATCAACTGGACGTGAGTAACATAATCATGTTATTTAATTTTAATTTATTATTATGTGTAAATTACACATGCATGTGTTAGTATAGTGTGTGTATATATATATATATATATATATATATATATATATATATATATATATATAGAGAGAGAGAGAGAGAGAGAGAGAGAGAGGTTGATTGAGTTATGGTTTTGGGTTACAAATTCAAATTCAATGCATGAATGATGAATGTGTTGTCGGTTTTGTCTTTGTTGTGGGATATCTTATTCTCAATCAATAATAAATGGAGAATGGAGATATGTATCTACTCCCGGGCCCGGCTCTTTGATTCAAAGTTTCAATAATCCACTAGACTTTTTGTATGTTACTACTAAGGGGTAAACCAACCAAGTCGATTCGAGTATTGAGTTGTTTAGATTTGATTCATAAAATTTATCAAGTATAAAATAAGATTTGATTGAGGCTCATTTAACTACCGAGTCGAGTACGATTCCGAATCGAACCCGAATAATTTGAACTTTTCCAACGAATATGATCCGAGTATAATTTGAAAATTACAATTTGAGAAGGTTCGAGTAATTTATCAAATTTTAAAATGTCTTTCATATTTCGACTTCGTTTATATTTCGAAATTAATTCGAATCGAATTTTTAATCGAATACTGAATCGGTAGAAACCTGTTTTATTTCATTTTACGAACTTTATTACTTCTACTGCTATGAATCCTGGTGAGCGGGCACTGGGCAGGCAGGCAGGATACATACATAAAATTTGTCCACAAAAATAAAAGAAAAGTTAATTAACTCACCAGTGACAAATATATATATATATATATATATAGATACGGTACTACTAATTTCTTAACCTTTTATTTTCAGAACAATGTAGACCCCCACTTTCAATTTTCAAAACTAACACAAACACTCACGGGGCAATTGTTAAAATCTTTACTCGACTTTTTAGGTATATTAAGAATAAAAAATTGATAAAATTATTTATATTTAAATTCTTATTTAATTACATAGTTTTTTCAAATGACTAGTGATGCCTTCATGAATATGCATAGATAATATAAATATGGCAATTAATATAAAGAGTATTATAGACACATTATTATAAAAAAATAATTTTTTTAAGGTAAATATACACGTAAGAGGCCACAATAATCAAAAGAAAAGGTTTAGACTAGTCTAAAAGACTATGTATATATGAAAGAGAAGGGATTTAAAGATGGTGGAAAGATAAATTTAATACTAATAGATTTTACTAGTAGTAATATGTAATATTAAATTTGCCCAAATTCATAATAAATATTTATATGAGCAATAAATTTATCTCAAATTTTGAACGGTCTAAATGATTTATTGAGTGAGCGTGAAATTCAAAATTATTTGTATTTTATTAGATAGATTAGATAGACTAGTTGTGTCCCGTGCCTCCGGCACTACATAGATGGTGAGATTAATCTCAAATTTTGGACGACCTAAATGATTTATTAAGGTGAGCGAAAAATTCAAAATCAATTATACTTTGGATAAATTTATAAAGTTGTTGGGATAGAAAGCAAATAATAATTTAATTAGGTACCGTGTATAAAGTTTTGGGGACGTGAGCCTCACACATTTTTGCAATTGTTCAAACACATCTCTCACACACACATACACACACACACTCTCTCTCTCTCTCTCCCTTCTCCATAAAATAAAATCACCAAAATCAGCATCACATACTATTTGTAATCAACTAATTTTCTCCAAGGAAGAATAAATATGGCTTTCAATTATAAAAGAAGAGAAATATGGAGTATTCCTTTCATCTTCCCAGCAATTTGAATGAATGAATATTTTTTATACAAATAAAAATTATGTTATAAATTACATATGACTTTATAATATAATAAACTTTAATTTTTTAACACAAACAAATGGAGTAATTTGTATGTATATTTTTTGGAAGACTTGTTATTATATGGGGGACCTATACCTATTTGTGTAATTTCCCAATCCATTAAATCCTTCATGTCCACGTAGGACTTAGTGGGACCCATACAGCTCTCGGTGGTTGTTCATTCTTCTTGCGACTTTATTTATTTATTTTTAAAGTATTTGCCAGCCAGTTTATTTAGGAGAAATATTTTTAATTAATTTCAAAAAAATAAAAAGAAATACTAACATGGAAAAAGAGAGAGCAGTAGACCAGTAGTAATTTACAAACGGAGAGGGGCCCTGAAGCTATTGGCGTTGGTTCGGACTCGGGACGGAAAGAGACCTTCTTTTGCTTAAACCCCTCCGCCTCTCTCTCTCTCCCATCTTTCGGTGATCTCTGCAAGTTTGGAGCTGGGTTTTACTTGATCTCATTACTTCTCTTTCACTGTTCTGAAAAGATCACCACCCATCTTAATTACAGGTAAAACCTTTTTCTATCCTCATTGTATATGTATGTTTGTCTCTGTGTATATATTATATATATGTGTGTGTCAAGATTTGTTCTTTTTCTTTATGGATTTTTTTTTGAGTTCGGGGTTAATTTACTGATAGATAGTAATCTGAAGCTGTATTATATATTTTAATTTTTGCATATTCTCTTTAAATTCTTTATTGTTTAGCTGGGAAATGCAATTATTTTTCTTTTTCTTTAATCGTATATGTAAATTTGCCTTTGAGTAATTTTTTGACAACTAGGATGTGGCTATTAGATGAAGGGACTATTGGGGTATGCAGTTTTAAATGACAATTTTGAATTACTGGGCTAATTTTTGTGTTTGGTCCCTTATTTTCAAGATTTTGGATATGAAAATTTTAGCAGTGTTTGAGGTTTTGAATTCTGAAAATGAGTTTTAAAGTTGGCAGGATCTATGTTATATTTATAGTTAAGATTGACTAATAGTTCAATTTGAATCTCAGAGTTTATAATTTGTAAATCTGAGGATAAAGCATTTTGAATTTTAACTGATTTTTTATTAGAGTGTTAATGCAAAATTCCCTTTTGGGGGTGTGTTTTATTTACTATTTGTGGAGTTTGATTTATGTTCTTGGGTTTGATGCATTCACAGATTGTGCTCAGCTGGATTTTGTCCAATCAGTTTGTTTGACTTAATAAACTCCAATACTATTGAAATTCAGTCTTGGGAGTAGTTTAACGTGCACATTGAGTTCTTTTGATTGACTGGTGAATGCTAAAGTTCTTATGTGGTAATCGCAATTAAATTGAGCTGAAGCCTGGGAAATGGCACACGGAGGATCAGGGCAAAGCTTGAAGGAGCAGTCTTTACACATTTGGATGTGTTAGGGCAACTCCTGACGATGTGGAGGGTCCACATCAATTCCAAGGCCCTGGATATTCACGAATCGTATACTGCAACCAGCCCGTGTCCACCAAAAGAAACCTCTTAAATACTGCTCAAATTATATATCAACCACAAAGTACAATATCATAACTTTCATACCCAAGGCAACCTTTGAGCAATTCCGGTAGCGTTGCCAATGTTTACTTTCTACTGGCTGCAATTCTGTCACTTACACCTGTTACTCCATTCTCAGCTGTCAGTATGATTGCTCCTCTGGCCTTTGTGGTTGGGCTTAGTATGGCAAAAGAAGCTCTGGAAGACTGGCGCAGATTTATACAGGATATGAAGGTTAATTTACGGAAAGCCAGCGTTCATAAAGAGAATGGGGTATTTGCTTATAAGCCATGGATGAAGATTCAGGTCGGAGACGTTGTAAAAGTAGAAAAGGATCAGTTTTTCCCTGCAGATTTATTTCTTTTGTCATCTAGTTATGAAGATGGGATCTGTTATGTGGAGACTATGAACTTAGATGGAGAGACAAACTTGAAGGTTAAAAGAGCTTTAGAGGTAACTTTACCCCTGGATGATGATGAATCTTTCAAGAGTTTCTTGGGAACAATTAAATCTGAAGACCCCAACCCTAACCTTTACAGTTTCGTGGGTAATCTTGAATTTGACCGCCAGCTCTATCCTCTTGATCCCAATCAGATTCTCCTCAGAGATTCAAAGCTTAGGAATACAACTTATGTGTATGGAGTGGTAATATTTACCGGTCATGATAGCAAAGTCATGCAGAATGCTACAAAATCTCCTTCAAAAAGGAGCAGGATTGAAAAACAGATGGACAAAATCATTTATATCCTCTTCACACTCCTTGTGCTGATCTCAATAATTAGCTCTGTAGGGTTTGCTGTAAAGACAAAATTCCAGATGCCGGATTGGTGGTATTTGCCTCCAGATGATAAGGGTCTTTATGATCCTAGCAGGGCCAACTTGTCTGGCTTTTATCATCTGGTCACTGCTCTTATCCTTTATGGATACCTAATTCCCATCTCACTCTATGTTTCTATTGAGGTTGTGAAGGTCCTGCAGGCAAAATTCATTAACCAAGACATACACATGTATGATGAAGAGACAGGAACCCCTGCTCAAGCACGAACATCAAATTTAAATGAGGAGTTAGGCCAGGTTGACACTATTCTCTCTGATAAAACTGGAACTTTGACATGCAACCAGATGGATTTTCTCAAGTGTTCAATAGCTGGAACTGCATATGGCATGTCTGCTAGTGAAGTAGAAGTAGCAGCTGCAAAGCAGATGGCAATGGACTTTGACCAGGATCCCGACTTTTTAAGCAATCCCATCCATAGAAATAGTGCAGATATTTCATGGGGAAAAAACGGGCGTACTTTTGGACAACCAGAAATCGAGTTGGAGAGTATCATTAATTCTAAAGATGAAAAGTATCAGAAGCCTGTGATCAAAGGGTTTAGCTTCGAGGACAATCGTATCATGAATGGAAATTGGTCTAGAGAACCCTATGCAGATGTCATTTTGTTATTCTTCCGGATACTTGCAGTTTGTCACACTGCAATCCCTGAGCTAAATGAGGAGACCGGCAGCTTTAACTATGAAGCAGAGTCACCAGATGAAGGAGCTTTTCTTGTCGCAGCAAGAGAACTTGGCTTTGAGTATTGTAAAAGATCTCAAACAAGCATATTTGTGCGTGAAAGACATCCTTCTTCTCAAGAAACTGTTGAAAGGTCAGACATGTTCAATTTGCTTTTTATATTAGTTCACCTTGGATTCGATGTCTTGACAGACCATGAATTTCTTGGTAATTTTCAGGGAGTTCAAGATTCTCAATCTGCTGAATTTTACTAGCAAAAGGAAGCGAATGTCTGTCATTGTCAGGGATGGTGATGGACAGATTCTTCTGCTGTGCAAAGGCGCAGACAGGTCTGGCTCTAGACTTTGTGCTGTTTTCGACTCTTTTAATTCTTCATTCAAGTAACTCACGGATGTAGCTATGCGTTGATATAATTAGTTTCGCACGTTTAGATTCTTCACTTAGCTCCTAGTGGTGGTGGTGTAGCATGCATCTCTTCATTTCATTCGTGTTTTATTCTTAAATCGGACGTACAATGAGATTATGTTTGAACTTTTTGACTTGTCATTGTCTCTTCTAGTTCGTCTCTTTGGGCTAGACTTCTTCTAGTTCTTCTCTTTGGGATAGACTGTATTCAGTGTATATTGATTTATTGAGATTTAGTTTTCTTTGTATGGGTTACGCAGCATCATCTTTGATCGTTTATCAAAGAATGGAAGAATGTTTGAGGAAGCTACTACGAAGCATCTGAATGAATATGGGGAAACAGGGTTGCGTACACTAGCACTTGCTTACAAGAAGCTTGAAGAGGCTGAGTATTCTGCTTGGAATGAGGAATTTCTTAGAGCAAAGACTTCTATTGGTGGTAACAGGGAGGCAGTGCTTGAAAGAGTATCAGATTTGATGGAAAGGGATTTGATCCTTCTTGGTGCAACTGCTGTGGAGGACAAACTTCAGAAAGGGGTAGGAGATATGGTTGCCATAGAGCAATAATTAACTAATCTATAATATTTCTCCTTTTCTTTTTTAGGTTCATCTCTAACTCAGTTACTGCATCTCAACTCCAGGTTCCTCAGTGTATAGATAAACTAGCACAAGCTGGTCTCAAAATCTGGGTTCTGACAGGTGATAAAATGGAAACTGCAATCAACATAGGGTATGTAAGGCTCTGCTAATCCATAGTTACTTTGTGACTTGACTTTTCATTTAAGAATGTCTAATAACTGAAATAAAGCTCTATTTTCCTGGTGCAGATTTGCCTGCAGTCTGCTTCGACAGGGAATGAAACAAATCTGTATAGCAACGAATGCTGGCACGTTAGCCCAAGATTCCAAAGAGGTACTTGTTTTTAGAAGCATGATAAAATTTCAGGAGTGTATTTGAATTCATGTTAGGTCTAATTTCTGTATGTTACTGAGCAGGTAGTAAAGGAGAATATTTTGAGGCAAATCACCAATGCCTCTCAAATGGTTAAGCTTGAAAAGGACCCTCATGCTGCGTTTGCTTTAATAATCGATGGAAAAACACTAACTTACGCGTTGGAGAATGATATGAAGCACCAGTTCTTAAATTTAGCAGTTGATTGTGCATCTGTTATATGCTGTCGCGTCTCTCCTAAGCAGAAGGCTCTGGTAAAATACTTCTATTCACCATAAAACTTTGTCTTCTTTCTCTCATTACTGTTATTCAATTTTCAACAATAATATTTATAATTGTTATATTTTATTTGGATTTCAGGTAACAAGATTAGTAAAAGAAGGAACTGGAAAGACAACCTTAGCAATTGGTGACGGTGCAAATGATGTTGGAATGATTCAAGAGGCAGATATTGGTGTAGGCATCAGTGGCGTGGAAGGAATGCAGGTTTGTAATACCTCTAACAGGCTGCTTTTAAAGTATACTTCTTGTAAACAATTGTACTTCTGTTTATAGTTTTAAAATGTATATAATTTTACGAAATCTTCATCCTAGAGCGCATAGCATATTATCTTTAGAAAAAATAACTTATGACCTTGACAAAATTATTGAATTCCAAAACGTGCATTTTTAAATCAAAGAAGGCCAATGACTTAATTTTCTATAAAATATACAGACCCTTTGTTAATACTATTTGTAAATGAAATTTCTGGGAGTTTCTCTGGTAAGTATAGTAAGTGCAGGCTATGATTTTCGGTTTTCCTGTCAATGGTTGTGTCGGCACTTCTCTCTTCTCCAGTGACCTTACTACATTCACCCTCATGCCGGAGATGAGACTCTGTCAACTAGCCCATCTCTAGCCAGGTTCTATGGACTGTCAGTGAAGAGGAATTATCATATGCTTAAGTGCATAACTTGCACTGTTTTCTATATTATTTTATTCAAACATTCAGCATTGCTTTGTGCATTATTTGGATACAACCCTTATGATATTCTGATACACACCAGTCACTGTTGGCATGTCATTATGAACAGACAACACACTTCATTACCCTCTATTGCATTTTAGGAGTATCTAACGATAGAAGCTCTATGGACCCAATCAAAATTTTCCTAACTTTTAAAAAACCCCACATGTTGTAAAGGGAAATATATTTTACATTCCTTAATCTGTATCAAGCAAACAACTTTTCCACCGGGGGGAGGGGGGGGGGGGGTTCTTTACTAAACTGATGATTGTTCAGGGGATTTGGCAGACCAATTAACTTTCTGGCAATAGACCAAGTTGTGCATATCCTTATTAGCAATAGGGATACATTCAATTTTGCAAAATACTAAAAACTACTGGCAATAATGATGAAGTGAAAACTCAATTTACTGCATACTGCAAGTGGCACTTTGTATGATATGTACATGACTAGCTTAATTCCCATAGACACTTAACCACTGGGTTGCTAATCACTTTTTGACAAAATCCCTACTTGTTATAGTGTAGTATTACTACTGTTACCGACTATATATAGTACAAATGACATATTCCCCTCTTCAATCTTCTTCAATTTTGTTTTCAAGCTCACAAAGTTCTCAGCTTTTTGCAGGCTGTGATGGCTAGTGATTTTGCTATTGCACAATTTCGGTTTCTGGAGAGACTTCTGGTTGTCCATGGGCACTGGTGCTACAAGCGGATAGCTCAAATGGTAATAATTAAGAAGTGGCCAAATTAATCTTGCCATATTTACTATAAACCAATCAGTTTTTTGCATGTTCACAAGCAGAAATGCTTATTTATTTTGGCATGTCAAACTAGTCTGAACTCGCAGGCGTGCGCTTGCGCACATAAACACATCCACACATCCACACATCAGGCATAACACATCTAATTCTTTTTTATTGTGTTGATCATTACTTAGTCTTTCTCATTGAACTGCAATTCTCTGCATTCAGATTTGTTATTTCTTCTACAAGAACATCGCCTTTGGCCTTACACTGTTCTACTTTGAAGCATTCACCGGCTTTTCTGGGCAATCAGTTTATGACGACTGGTATATGCTGCTATTCAATGTCGTTCTTACCTCATTACCTGTCATTTCGCTTGGGGTCTTCGAACAAGATGTTTCTTCTGAGGTCTGCTTACAGGTCAGTCTTCCAGTGACATTTGTTTTGAACTTTAATGTACATTCACTTCACCAATGCTTTCGCACTCACATGAACAACTTGTGACTTCACAGTTTCCAGCATTGTATCAGCAAGGACCCAGAAACTTGTTCTTTGACTGGTATCGGATATTTGGATGGATGGGAAATGGTCTCTATTCGTCCCTCGTTATTTTCTTTGTAAACATTATCATCTTCTATGACCAGGCCTTCCGCTCAGGAGGCCAGACTGCAGACATGGCTGCTGTAGGTACCACTATGTTCACTTGCATTATATGGGCTGTGAACTGTCAGATTGCTCTCACAATGAGTCACTTCACATGGATACAACACTTCCTTGTATGGGGAAGCGTTGTCACTTGGTACCTATTTCTATTTCTCTATGGCATGATATCACCGAGTTTACTCTGGGAATGCCTTTAGAATATTCATCGAAGCTCTTGCTCCTGCCCCTCTATACTGGGTTACCACACTCTTGGTAACAGCTGCGTGTAATCTCCCCTACCTGGCTCATATAGCTTTCCAGAGAGCATTCAATCCTATGGATCATCATGTTATCCAAGAAATCAAGTACTACAAAAAAGACGAGGAGGATCGAATTATGTGGACAAGAGAGCGGTCCAAAGCTAGACAAGAGACGAAAATAGGATTCACAGCAAGAGTCGATGCAACGATCAGGCAGTTTAGAGGGAGGTTGCACAAGAAACATTCCTCATCGAGTCCACGTGGTGTAATGTCCCCCGGATGATTGTGCACATTAATTATATGATACATTATTCTTATTTTTTTTTTCCCGTCTCTTGGTTAGGGTTTTGGCCGTATGCAATTTTGTTTGGTGGCCCTTTTCTAATTCATTTTGTTCAGTATAGTATATAGGTTAGGTTGGTTGAAGCAAATAGTATTGAGAAGGTTGTATGTACAGTATTTAAAATATCTGATTGCAGCTTATGAAAATACTACTACCTAGTTGATATAATTATATCTATATAGTTGCTTGTTTCTCATCTTGAGATGAGATGGTAACTAGTTGGCTTAATTGTTTAACCAACTTGTATAAATGTTTGTCGACTGAAGCTATATACTCTTTCTTCAACAGCCACACAAGAAATGCTATATGAGATGTTAGCTTATTAGTTATTTTCTATTTACTGCCTTTTAGTTATTTTTTATGCTATTTCTTTAAAGGTTAAGTTCAGATGACCACCTGGAGTTTGAACGGTTTCCTACTTAATCACCTGTAGTCAGTAAAGTTATATTTAAGCTCCCGACTTTTTGAGTTAAAGTGAAAAAATGTTTTCCGTCTTAACTCCGTTACTTTATTTGGTTAAAGACTTAATTACCCTCACCATGGTAAACAGAAAATTTGCAAGGAAAAAAGAACAGGCATAAACATCACCGTAAACAATTATATAAATAAATCTTTAAGGGACAAACACAATCAAACCCCAGCCAAGAACAGAAGAACAGGCACAAACATCACCATAAGCTTACTGGATTCTTTAGCATAAAGTTGCACCGCCGAACTTCCATCACCATCTGGCTCCTTCTCAAAGTGTTGTTTACCATCCTCTGATACTCTGTATTCTTGTAAACCCACAATGCAAACTTGTTGTTTACCATCCACTCTCATGCAAAGTTTTCTGCACAGAAGAGTTCAAGTACCATGAAATATAATGGATGTTGCACTAAACTAGAATTCTGCAACTTTACAGAGTCAGAACTTACTTCCCGATCATTGAGAAGATCGTAAAGTTTTCCTCCATATATCTCAAAAAAGCTGAAGAACAGTTAAATGTTTTTAGATTCACATAAAGCAAAGAAAGAGAAAAATACAGTACGAACTGCACAAACACCCATCACAATTAAAATTAATTAAGCCAGTGATGACTGAAGAATGGAGTCAATATGAGAGGACAAGGACATCTGAGATCCATTAATTACTGGGTTTACAAGTGTTGTTTACCATCACCATAAGTTCACTAATGCAGTATAGAGATAATAGAATGGACATGTCACCCTTCCCAGATAATAATTTCAACAGAAATCACCCAAAAGGGTTTCAACAGTATGGAACAATAGAATAGCCAATAATTTCTTTGTTGAGGCATTTTATCAAACAAGTGGAGACTATGAGAGCCAAAAAATGAAATCAACAGTGTGAGTCTTCGCCTTTGCATACTCTCGAGCAAATCGAAAAAGTCCGCTCCCTCCGACCACCGGCATCTCTCACTTCTGACAGCACCGAGTTCCGGCCCAATATGCTAAGAGTGCTCCCATTATACTTCCCTTCCGTAAAAGCATAGTTCAAAACCATCAAAAACCCCAACTCATTCAACGAAGCGGACGCGTAAATTCTTTGAGCTCGTCCCAATATGCTAAGAGTGCTCCCATTATACTTCCCTTCCGTAAAAGCATAGTTCAAAACCATCAAAAACACCAACTCATTCAACGAAGCGGACGCGTAAATTCCTTGAGCTCGTCCAACTTGTTTGGACTTGAGGTTCGGCCCAACAGTCAATGGATCGTCCATCATGACCACGGCCCCGAATAAAGTCAACGACGAGTTTGTCATGGCAGCGGAAGCCACCCGGACGGCGGTGGGAATCCGGCCACTGACTGTCATGGAAGTAGAAGTGGAGGTGACTCAGTTTTTCCTTTTTGAGGCCAAGGGATTTTCTGGGCAAGTTTCTGGAGAAATTTTGGGATTCTCCGGTGAGGATGAGAGAGAAAAGGAAAAGTGTGAATGGAGTGGAAATGAGGAATTTGGCCATGGGAGAGAAATGGGAAGATGTTTTTCTGGGGTTATTTTGGAGATTTACTAGTTTTTTTTTTGACTATTTAAGAACTTTCTCACGCGTTTTTGGGGTGTGGAATACAAGCACGCTTAATTTGAATGAAAAAAATAACGTTTTTATTTTAATTCAAAAAATTAGGAGTTTAAATATAGCTTTAATAACTACAGGTGGTTAAATAGAAAATCGCTCAAACCCCAGGTCATCATCTGACTTCTTTAAATTATGAGGCTTATTTATTTTCATTCAGACCTCAACTTTTTCAGCATTCCATTCTATTCTATAAAAAAGAATTTCTTTGTTAATTTTTGAAATCTTAAAAATCAATTAAATTATTTCAGTTAACAAACAGAAGTTAATATTGTAAATCAGATATTTAAAACTTCAAATAAATTCACATTACAACTTAATGTATAATATTTCATATATTAGCTATAATTAAAAAATAAGTGTGACTTTTAATATTACCTTCAGGTTCGTAATTATTATTGGTCGGAACTAATTTATAATTATGGAGTATATCTCAAGTATTCACTTACGCTCTGTTTCTGAGTTTTAAAATAGACAGAAAAAAAAAATGAACGGAAAATTTAAGTTTCTTTCCAATTCTTATGTTTTTGAGTTTTTTAATAAACGAAAAAGAAAATAAATGGATAGAAAATTTGGCCACTTTTCCTGCCAAAGTTTTCCGTCTAAAATTGGCATGATTTGGACGAAAAAGAAATTAGAATAAGTAATATTTTTATAATTTCCATATTATCCTCAACTTTTAATATAATAAATTTTAAATTACAACTCATGTCCTCAATTTTAAATTTTTTATTTTTTTTATTAAAATTTGAACACTTGAAGGAAAACTTTAAATTTTTATTATTTTATTTTTTTCGCTTACAAATTAAATTTTCTATTTTTTTCTTTTCTGTTCAAAACTCAGAAACAAAATGTTATTGAAAGAGGGGGAGGAAGAATTTCAGTTTGTGTTATAAAGAGGACGGTGTCGTTTTTACAACTCATGAAACGAAAGTGGAAAAAACGAAAAGAAAAGATGATAATAATAAAATTAATTAGAGTACAAACTAAAAAAGTAAAGCTTCGATTAGATCAAAGCAACAGGGAGTGGTGATATGATAATGCCTCCTTGTTCTCTTTTTCTGCAACTTAAACCTCCATTGGAGTAGCTCCAACGAAGAGAGATTGAATTCCCATTGATCTTCTTCAAAAATCTCTTTATTAATTTAATTGCCCATTTGATTCATGAAATCATTTTCCTACAAGTCCAGCAGCTAGGTGCGGGACCCTTCCGTCCGCGGCTGATTTTTCCCGATCGAACGATTGGCTAGCCGTCGATCCGTTTTGATTTTTTTTTATTTCAATTTCGTGAGTTATTAGGGCTTTAGTTTATAACTAGGGTTTCGGGTAATCAGCGATTCTGGAATGGAACCTCGGGTTGGTAATAAGTTCCGACTTGGTCGGAAAATCGGTAGCGGCTCGTTTGGAGAGATCTATCTAGGTTTGTTTATAGATGTTGATGTTCAAACTTGTCAATTTATTTTTCTTTTGTTTGTTTCTGATGGATTGTTGCTGAAAGATTAATTATTTTTGCTTTGCAGGTACTAATATTCAAACAAATGAAGAAGTAGCTATTAAGCTAGTGAGTGATATGTTCTTTTTTGTACTTTTCAATTCTAGAAATTATTCAGTACAAACATAATATCTTGGCGTTATCTTATAGAGCTATCAGTAAGGAGGGTATTGATGGTGCAACAGATTTGCATTTATAACTTTGTTATTTATTTGTTCATATTGTGCATAAAATTATCCTATTATTTATTTGTTCATATCGTGCATAAAATTATCCTATTATGTATACATTATCTTTCATAACACATGGACATTTGAAATTCTTCTGTATACAACCAAAATACACTTTCTTAGACTGAGTTATGTTATGTATATATTTAACCCTTTCGCACCTATGGAAATTGGCTATAAACTCGCACTTTAGTACATGGAAAAATGCATTGGCAAGCATGAGAACACCCATTGGAGCTTGTAGTACAAATGCATTGGTATACGTGACAAATTTCTTTTTGTAACACTACAACAAGATGAATAAAGGTTATAAGCTGCAGTGGCTGGACTGCTGGAGTAACAGTACTGAGATTAGAGAAATATGTTTCTTTGGAGACGGGCATTTATACATCTTGTAAAAATACTTATAAATTTTATGTGCCCAAAAAACTTTTACCAAATGCCAAAATAAATGCATATCCTCTATTGTTTTGATATTCTCGATTTCAATCAAATTCTTATAAAAATTGCAAGGGTTAAAGCCATATGAAGACCAAGAGCTGTGAAGAATTTTATGAAAAGCTCTATTAAATACATGAACACTCTTTTGGTTTTTCTAGCAACCTTATTTTAAGGACTACCTTTTCACTTTGCCCTTCTCCTTGTTATGAACCCCCCACTTGGCAGCACAAATTACTAGTTTCAGTCTTGTGACATGGACTCTACTTAACAGATGAAGTACTCGTGTTGGATTCCTGACCCCTAGACATGTGTGTGGAAGTATGGCATCCATGTTGGGCACGCCACATTATAGATTGAGAAGAATAAAAATGAGGCAAAAAAAGGTGTGGAAAAGGAAACATATTTGCTGTGAAAGATGAAAAAAGATGTAGTTGCACGACTTGTCAAACTTTTCATCTAACCATGGTGTTGTCTACGCACCCATATCCAAATATTAGACACTTTTCAGCCATGTCCATGTGTATAAAGAACTGATTTTACAGAATTTGATACCTAGACACATACCTATACCTCACACCCCACCTGTGTCCATGTAACATAGGCCTTGATAATTGTGTTGACCTTCAACATGGTTCTGAACAATTTTTCATTTCCTCTCACATCTCTCATTCTTTGTTTACTTTTGATTTCTCGTGTTTTTACTACTAAAATTAAGAACAATTTGGCGTAAGAACTTTTGGAGTAAACATTTGATTGCTATTTCCCTATGGAATTTACAAGCATTGGTACATCCTTTGTAGGCTAATCCTTGATTTTTTTTCTTAGCGTCTTAAGAAACAACTTGCTCTTACTTAAGATAAATTTGGTGAGAACATTTGTTCAGATTTTGCAGCATTAAAAATGATTGTTAGGTTGGGTGTTACCAGATTTTTGGGGAACAAGTTAAGATTTTATATATGAATTGTTTAAAGAAAATGTTAACCAACTGATAATGTTAAAATTTTCTTTATGAATTTTTTTATGGAAATGCTAAACAATTGTAAGTTCTGGTGTCCATGGCTTGCATAAATGGTTGATTAGAAATCATAGTTGTCATGGCGTCGACTAGGCGTCCTGGCGCTAGAGAAGAACAAAACAACGCCTTGGACTCCGAGCCGCCGAGCCGCCAAACCTTACCCTTGGTAGTTGGCTCAAGTTAAGTGATTAAGCCATTTTGTACCCATGACTCATCAAGGGACTAGTTATATGATGTAATTTTTATTATTTATTAGGCTTGTAATGTGTGATGGTTGTTGACTTGGTCGATTTTTTATTCTCTACGTAGTATTTGTTAACTTGTTCTACTAGTTTTCAATGTGAAAGTATTTTATTTTTGAATTTTAATTGTGGAGTATTCATATAATTGTGTTTTTAGTTGTATTCTGTGAGCCCAAGTACAAATTAGGGTTCACATACGACCAAAAGCATTGAATGACAAACAGAAAAGTCAGAAATAAATGTGCGAGATCCGAGAGAAGCCTCCACGTGTCCCGAGGCAGAAGACACGTGGAGGCGACTCATTTTGGGAATTGATTGAGGGATTGGATTGGTGGCTAGAAGGACAGGACGATCTGGGCATTACTCTGATGACTAAGGGTAAAATTGGGATTTCCCCAAGGTCATGTGCCTAGCACATGACCACTCTCCAGAAAACCCTATAAATACTCCTTCCACTCCATTGGGAAGGGGACCTCACGGGGACTTCTCTTCAGACTCAAGACTTGGACTCTTGGAAGATCAAAGGGACCCTTTTGGTGACTTAAAGGCTCGGAGATTCCACCTAAAAGCACCAAAGGGGTTTGGACATTCTCTCAACTTGAAGGACTCAAGAAGGCTCTTGGAATCCCTGTTACCCTAACACGGTTCCCGGATTCTAGGAGTTCTGCCACGCGTCGTTGGAGTAATCGCCCACCTGTCGTTCTCCCCTCTTCAATCAATCAATCAATCAATTCCGTACTTTTCGTGGATTTCTCTCCTCCTCAGCCAACACAAAACCCTAACCCTAGCAAGGTACGATTTCCTTGTCCACATATTCCATTGTGTTAGGTATTATGTTTTGAGTTTTAATGTATATAAAATTTTATTGTCGAATATGTTTTTGAAGTAAAACAAATAATGTATAAATTGTACATTGTTAACAACTTTTTTGCCTTATGGACGCCATGGCGGGCGCCTTATCGCCTAGGCTTCCTGGCGATCAACTACCATCGCCTCGTCGTGGCTCCATAACAACTATGTTAGAAATATGTCTGGTAGCCTAAGGCTTGATAGTTGAGTAGAAATGGAGTAAGCATATAAGCTCGAGTTATATCATTCTTTATTGCAGAACTTTGTTTATGATATTGAAGGTCTGTGAATCACCAATTTTTTTTGTTGTTTCTTACTTTACTCTACTCAGGAAAATATCAAGACAAAGCATCCTCAATTATTATATGAATCAAAGTTGTACAAAATACTACAGGGAGGAAGTAATGAACTTTTCGTCTTTTCCCTTACTCTTCTTGCATTATTTTTTCTTGTTTTTTGCTAAATCATTTTTTTCCTTTTCCTGTTACATATCTGATATCCTTGTGTTTTGGCTATGATTTCTAATTTTAAAGCTGGAATTCCGAACGTAAGATGGTTTGGGGTTGAAGGAGACTATAATGTTCTCGTATTGGATTTGTTGGGACCTAGCCTTGAGGATTTATTTAATTTTTGTAGTAGGAAGCTGTCTCTGAAGACTGTTCTGATGCTTGCAGATCAGATGGTATATTTTTTTTATTACAAATGTTGACGTTGAGTATTGAAATATATATTCGTCTTTCACCATTTAGTGGCGATTATATGTTTAACAGGTAAATCGGGTTGAATTTGTACATTCAAAATCATTCCTTCATCGCGATATTAAGCCAGACAACTTCCTTATGGGACTAGGAAGACGCGCAAATCAGGTTTTATTTAAATTTCATGGCTACCTTCATTTATTCTTTTTTAGCTTTTATATTGTCTATTTCATTGAATGCTATCCTATTATGATGTAGGTTTATGCCATTGACTTTGGACTGGCCAAGAAGTATAGGGACTCCTCAACTCATCAACACATTCCATATAGGTGAGCTCCTTTTGCTTATACTGAAAATAAGGTTTTCATTAATTTATCACTTCATCGAGCTGATTTGTAAGCAAAGGTGGCAATATGATTTTCTTTTAACCCTTTTGTTGGGGACTGGGTATTTGGGAAACAAGGGAAATATAACACAGATAATCTCACACAAAAGTCATTTAATTCTTATGATCAAAATAATAATAAAATACACTATTTATAATACTTCTAGACAACTTTTTTAACTTAAATTGGACTCTAATAAGATAACTATAAATTAAATAAGATAATTGCATTAAAAAAAATAATTAAAATACAACTTCTAATCCATGGGCATCCTCTTATATTGTTCCAACCAACTTTCACGGGCTTGTCCTACATCACCTTTGACATGCTATATTTATATTTTTTCCTTAATTTCTTAGTTCTTACTGTTCTTTTACTGCTTTTGGCAGTACTTTATGTTTTTGATACATTTTCTTTTTTGCACCGGTTGTGTCGGTCTTTAAAACTCATTTACTATATTTTTTGACATAATATGCACTTGGCATAATGTGTCTGGTTGAATGAATGCGGAATAGTCTCGGTGTTCGAAAAGTCGGCCGACTAGTCGGCGACTAGGTCGGAGTCGGAGTCTCAACGAGTTGACTAGGGCCTAGTCCTTTGATTTAGTCGCTGGCCGACTTTGTCGGCTCCAGTCGGTGACTAGTCGGTAAAGTCGTCCAGTCGGAGTAAATCAAAAAATCGGAATAAGTCGGGGAAAATCAGAAAAAATGAGAGCGAATGAGGTCCTTCTACCTAGAAGAAATAGAAATGTACGAGAACTAGATGAAGATGAGTTTGTGTTGGAAGATGATGACAACGAAGAGGAAGATGAGGATTATGAGTTTGAATCCGATGGAGAGCAAGTCTTGGAGGGATATGGAGAGGAGGAGTGATTGACTATTGATTTTGTGTTACTTTGTTTTATTTGGTTAATTGGTTTTGAACTTAGAGCGTCGAACTATTTGGTTTTACTTAGTTTTCATGTTTTTATTTGATGTTTTGTGTTATTTATGTTATTCTAATTCCTCAAAACTTATGAAGGATGAAGGAGAATATATATTTTAAAAAAATTAAAATCCGACTAGCCGATTAATCTCCGACTAATCCCCTAGTCTCTAGTCGGTAGTCAACCGACTTGGGATCGACTAGCGACTTTTAGAACACTGAATGGTCTAAGCAATAAAGTGGTTACCCCCTATCCACTTTAGTATATCATTGTTTATTTTTGTTTAGTACTCCCTCCGTCCAATTTTGTTGTCCTAAAAATACACGCTTATTAAGAAAATTTTCTTATCTTTAAAATTACCCATCTTAAATACTCTATTATCATTTTGTTTGTTTTAAATAATTTCCTAACCCATTCTTTCTCTTTCTTGGAATAATAAAATAGAGGAGAGGGGGAAAATGAGTTTAGTTGTGCTTCCAATGCAAAAGTTAATAGTGCTACTTTTTCAATGTATATCATGTTATTTTCAATGATTTTTTTATAAAAGTTAAATGAGGGTAGTTTTGGGAAAATAAGGACAAAAATAGCATTAAAATGAAAAAGGACAAATATATTTGGACAAACTAAAAATAAATTAGGACAAGTAAACTTGGACGGAGGGAGTATTATTTTTCTTTGTCAAATCAACATTACTTGCCTAATTTGGAACATTCAAATATCATGATCTACTTCAGCTAACCTGCGACCTTTTTATGCTGCTCCTTGGGTGGTTATGATGCATTAAAACAATTCTATGTTATCTTACAAGTGAATTTGATTGATAGTATAAAGTTGCTTTTCAGGATATTAAATATAAATGTTGAATTTAGCATGATTATAATATTACATTCGTCCAACTTTATGTATATTGTTCTGGGTTTGTACATAACTGTTTGGTCTTAGTTTTCGTAATATCATTTGATTTATGATAGGGTTTAAGCATGTATAATCGGGTTAGATTTCCAATTATACTAATTTTTTAGCCATGAAATATTATATTTATAAATTCTGGCATGTATGTTGTATTTGTTATGCGTATGGATGTAGCCCCTGATCCCTAAGTTGTATATCCAAGGTTTGGATGATTGTACGAGTTCTCTTAGTCCATGTTTAACATAACATCAAAGTAACATTAGACTCTAGGTACAGGAATATTTATTTAGCTAGTTTCCCCATTATTGTTGTTAATTTGTGCTTGGGCTTGCTGCTTTGTCTTGATGCGATTTAAGTTGGCAGCAACTTTTTGTCATCTTGTCTTTGATGTGACTTTTCTTAGGGATTTTTGTACAGCTTTTTCTTTGTTGCGTCAGTTTTGAAAATATTTCTTGACTTTTTGCTCTTTTTTCTTGGAAATGATGTCATATCAAATGCAGAGAAAATAAAAATTTGACAGGAACAGCAAGATATGCTAGCATGAATACGCACCTTGGCATTGGTATGCTTACTTCTTGCTTAATTTTGTTTTTGTATCTTTCTTGTGCAGTCACATAATTATAGAGGTCTTACTAAGCACCTTTTTCCTGGTGGTTTTACTTTTTCTTCTTTCTAGAACAAAGCAGAAGGGATGATTTAGAATCACTTGGATACGTTCTTATGTATTTTTTAAGAGGGTAAGGTAAAATGCTTTTTTGCATTATTATTATTATTGAACTCTTGATTACATCAGTATTTATTTATGCCTGCATTGTTTCTCTTCTGTAGCCTACCTTGGCAGGGACTGAAAGCAGGAAACAAGAAACAAAAGTATGAAAAGATTAGTGAGAAAAAAGTTTCAACTTCTATTGAGGTAATTTTTTGTTTTTTGGGGTTGTTATGATGCTAGTGAATATATGCACCATGAAAACTGAGTAGAGAGCTCATTGCTTATCCCTTAGGCTTTATGTCGAGGATATCCTACAGAATTTGTGTCATACTTCCATTACTGTCGTTCACTACGGTTTGATGATAAACCAGATTATGCGTATCTTAAGAGAATCTTCCGTGACCTTTTTATTCGTGAAGGTTTGTATTTTCCAAATGCTTATATGGTATTTATGGTTAATAGTGTTATCTTGTGTCATCAATCTGTTGGTCATCTTCTTGCTTCAGGCTTTCAGTTTGACTACGTGTTTGACTGGACAATTTTGAAATACCAGCAATCACAGCTTGCAAATCCTCCATCGCGTGCTCTTGTAAGTCACATATCTTTGTAGTAGTTTACCTACTTTTGATCCAATCATACTGGCTTAATATGATCTTGCAAACAGGGAGCTATTGTTGGAACAAGTTCTGGGATGCTTCCGAATGCTGCGAATGTTAGAGACAAACAGGTGGGTCTGTGTTTTCATTTCCAAATCCATGTTATTGTGGAGCTTACTTTTATTATGTTCGCAATAACTTGTTATTCAAACAAACCAGCTGTTTTAGTTTTTGTGATTTGATAATGTAGCAATAGTTTGTCACATGTCCTTCTATGTGATCACTATGTTATTCAAGTCTTGTACGAAATCAGCTTAGTATTCTGCGAATCATGTGTCTGAAGTTTTTATGCTCTTTTTATGGCACATGGTGCTGTTTAGCTCTTGATATGCTAGAAGCTTAATATATTCATGCTATTGTGAATGCAGGTGGTGATGAAGGTAGGCCTATTGGTTGGTCTTCGGCAAATCCCTCTCGTAATAGAAGTACTGGATTGCCTTTTATTTCTGGAAGCTTATCTAAACAAAAAAATCCACTTGCTGATGATGTGGCCGTGAGTAAAGAAGTAAGTTTTGCTTTTACTCAGAAAGAAAGCAGAAAAGAATAAACGAAAGAAAGAAAGAAAGACGAGTTATTTATTTCTTAAAAAGGTCTATGAACTTTACTGATCCATTGCATACAAAACCCATTGTGAGTTGAGTTACTGTTCATTTGATTTATGCATATACTGCATGTGGGTATGGGTGAGGTTGTCTTTCTGCTAGTTTCGTAGGAATTACTCCCTCCGTTTCAAAATTAGAGATACATTTTCCTTTCAAGTTTGTTCCATTATTAGAGTGACATTCCTAACATGCCATTATTTTAATTGTTAGTTGATTGAGTACTATCATGCCAACACTATTACATTTCTAGCTAATGTAAGGGATATATTTGGAAAAATAAAGCTTTCCTTAAAAGTCATCTTTTTAGAAAATTATCTTTAATTTTGGAATCGAGGGAGCAGTTGATAGAATTATTTTGTGGTAGTAACAGTATTGTATTACTGGTTGTTTTCCGGATTAGTTTTTGATTGTTTTCCTGATTAGTTTTAGGTTTTTTCCATGTTGTTCCTTTTCTATCAGTGCATTCCCTTACTGGGACTAGTACTATCAAATGATCTCTATGCATTTCTCTCGCTCTCTGTGGCCAGGGAAGTGGACGAGTGGTTCCACCTTTTTTGTGTTGGATCTGAAGGATTCACTTTGGTCATCCTTATAAATTTTCTAGAGTTAATTTTGTTGGAAAAACGACTATGGCCAATCTACCTTAGGAACGATATTGTATCTCTGATTTTCATTATGTGAATTTCCTTGGTGTTAGCTTATCTGGGTTAGTTGCTTCAAGATATAGTTGGCCTTGAATTATTATTTGCTGCTTCTTTTATTTGCTACTTGACTTGACTTGGGCTCTGCAGTTATCTAGTTCTAATTTTTTGAGGTCAAGTGGATCTTCAAGGCGACCTGCTGTCTCAAGCAGTCGTGAGCCAGTAGTTGCTGGGGGCGACTCCGACCCCTCACGTGCCTGCACAACTGATGCAAGCCCAGGGGCGGTCCACAAGATTTCTAGTACTGCACAAATAAGTTCACCAGTTTTATCGTCAGATCAGAAGCGCAGCTCTTCCAGTAGAAACCCCTCTAACATAAAGAACTTTGAATCCACTCTCAAAGGTATCGAAGGCCTGCATTTTAATGATGAGAGGTTGCATTTTTAGAAGTTGCGACCTAGTCACTTCCCTACTGTAAATTTTGAAAGGTCATATGTTATCAAGAATGGGTTTTTCTGCATAATATTACTTTTTGAGGAAATTTGGTATCTGGTATGTGTATTGGTACAAGTTTGGTATTGTCTATCCAAAAACCACAAAATGGAAGAGTTCACGCGGTTGCAGATTCCCAGTGGAGATCCATCCCAGTTAGGCTTAGTCAACATGTTGGAGTTGTTTTGGCATTTTTCTGTTCTGTTTGTGCTTTCTCTCTCTCTGTCTACATCCCTAAAGCCCAAGGTGACTTGAGCTATGTGTCCCTGTAATTTGGTGACTAAAGCCATTGTACTAATTTTTCTTTAAGCTCAACAGTTTGTGCACCTTGCTTCTGTAGCCTTTGCAGCACATGAGTTGTGTTGGCATTGTTCTGTTCTCTCTTGCACACACTCACTCTCTCCAAATCCTCAAGTACAGGCGTTCATCAATACGGTGTTGTCCCTGGAATATGGTGACTAAGGTCATTGTATTGATTTTTCTTTGGCTCATTATGAATCTCTCGTGTTTGTGTTACTTGAGCAGTGTGTAATAAAATTCTTTGGTTTAGCTGCTCTCCACAGTATTTGTTCACCTGTGTGTATCTTATTTGATGATGGAACTTTTATTTTGATTAATGACAAGCATTTTCTCCATTTAGCATCATTTATGAAGGCGGGTTTACTGAATCTGCATTCTTTTGTATTATCTTGTTGCAGTTGGCTCAAGTCATATTTTTTTTTTTGTAGTTTTCTTGATTTAATATTGAGTTGGCCAAATAACTATGGACTTGTTGCCTGTGTATTGGGAATTTCAATTGTTTAACATGAACAATTGAAAATCTACCAAATGTCTCTCAAATCAAAGTTAGCCTATGCATGTTATGTAATTTCCTCTGAATGTTTTGATTCATTTATCATCATTATCATTACTACATGGAATGGAGCTACGGAAAGATTTATGCCGTCCTGTAACTCTCTATGGTAGGAGGAGTTGCAAATTTTGTAGTAAAATATATGATGAGTTATGATGTTCATCTTAGTAGTAGGAACCAAAGTCATTTTTGGTTTGCGTAGAATAGAAGAAAATGTTATTCTTTTGCTTTATAACCCCAACCAATATCAAAGGGCCGAGTGCACATAAAAAAACAGCATTCACCTAGCCATAATAAGGTTTTTTATTGACAAGGAAGTGGAAAAAATTCATTTATATTATTCTCAGAAATGCATGTCTGAAAAGATGATGTTAGTGCTTGATGATAGCCGGTACCTGCAATAAAGGTAGTCACTTCCTCCACCCTCCCCGCGAGACACACACACACACACCCTGTAGAAGGAGCCCACAGATTTTTAGAATAAGATTAGTAGTGATTAGATGTTTGAAGGTTGATATATATATATAATAAAATAAAACTTGATGCAGAAAAGGAAACAAGGAATGGAGGCACCACCAGTGTAATGAGACATCAAACAGTAGACAATATGGATGGTCTTGGACAGCAATACTCTCGTCTAAAGGGACTAATTTCAGTGCGGGAACTTCAACTTTTAATTATTAGCCTAATTGTGGAAAGAAGAAGAAGAAGAAGAAGAAAGGTTATGATATGATATGATATGATATGAGGTTCTGGTTGTAATGAAACGTTTACTTTTGTTAGCAATAAAGTAAGTCTCCATCCATCATCAATTAATTAGTACATAGTCTATCTCATAAATTATAATTTCTGAGTTTTTAAACCAAATTCAAAAATATCAATCGATTCTAACCAAACTAATAAGCAATTCAATCTCTTTTCTTAAAATGCAACGCAACGCAACGCAATTTCTTGTAGAAAACAAAACTTGGATGGATATAAAAGACAACAAGCAAGTATATAATATACATTAATTGGCAATAATAATAATATTCAAAGATTAAGGGAAGGGAAGGTAAAATTAAAAGAAAAAGAAATAGGGAGAATTAGCTCCGCCCATAGACAATGTCCTTGATCCACCTGAAGCTCTTTCTGAGAGAACTTTTCATCTTACCCTCAACAGAATACACTTGATAGCCAGCAACCCTCTTCTTTCTCTTCAATTCTGGATTATTCAAACTCCCAAAACTACTACTAGTAGTGTTCTTCCCTTTCTTGATCTTACTACCCATCATCATATTATAAGTAGCAGGTGCGTGATTACTACTGTAACTCCTCGGATCATGCATGCCATTTGGCCTTTCTCCTCCATTACTATTACTATTATAGCTCTTACCATCTCTACATGATTTGGATCTAAAATCCTCCATTACCAACCCAATCAACAACAGACCAGACCAGAGAGAGGAAAGGGGTTGGTTATATTGGGATTTGCTTCAAGCTGTGATTTGTTCTTTTTTATTTTTTCATTAGGCCTTTGTACCTTTTGTAACTTTGCATTTGCATTAGGCTGCTTTATGGACACGTGTAAAGGTTCCAGTTTACCTCTTCAAGTAGATCTAGGAGAGAGAGAGAGAGAGAGAGGAAAGTGGTTAGAATGAATTTCATGTATGAGTAAATTGGTGAATTGATAGACTCAAAAATGAACTTTATGTTAATCGGATCCGAGAGATAGACTTTCACTCCGCCAAAAACTTTCATTATTACTTTTATATTTATTACTTGTTGTTATATATATAGTAGGATAATAAATTTAGGAACTTAATATTCTTATATGTAAAAATGACAATTTAACATAGATGAATGTGAGATTTAGAGAAATTATATGAAAATAAATTTATGTTTATATTAACTATTGACGTATGTGAAAAATATGAGATAGAAGAAAATAAATAAATAAATTAATAATGTTACGGTAACAAAAGATGAATACAAAATGATATGGCTTATTATAAATAATTGATGGGCAACTATAATCAATCATTATCATCATTTTGTGTTCTATTTTCTTCTTTTTTTGTATCTAATTTTTTTATCACCAAAACATTATTGTTGTTAAAATATGCAATTTCGTATGTTGGTTATGATTATTGTATCAGTGAAGCAAGGCAGGCCAACAAAACTTTCCAAAATAGAGTTGTTCACCTGACTCTCGTCAGACAATTCTTTTACCAAATTCAAATTCAAATTCAAATTCAAATTCAAGCAGTTGAGTTTAAATGAACTCCCCCAAGAAGACACTAACAAAACAAAATCCTTGAATTAAAATATTATTTTTAATTAATAACTTGTTTGCTTGCGTTTTGTCAATTAGAAAAAGGAAGAATATGGAATTCGTGTCGTGGACAAGCAAAAATGTACGTCAAAGGGTTAGCGTCTCAAAATTTGGCCTGCAAAAATCTGATATAACAAAATCAAAAATTATTTTATTTTATACATGGATGCTGATTGCATTTGGAATAGGGAGAGAATAATATATAGAGAAAGAAAGAGATGTTTCATCCACAGTAACTGGTTGCTGAGAACAACCTATTTTTTGGCCCCAGTTGCTGTGGATGTGTGTGTGTGTGTGTGTAGGTCAAAGGGTCGAGTATCTAGCTTTCTTCTTATCAACAATCAACTTCAGGTTTTGCCTATATGACCATATAGAACTCTAAAATACAACAGCTAAATAAAAACTGCAGGTCTTAAGATTGTCAATTCAGCCAATGATACTATAATTAAGTAATCTCATCCTAAACATTTCAACTCCCTATAATTATATATAAATAATAAAGGCAGCAAAATAAAGAAACAAAACAAAACAAAAAATAAAAATATGTTAAATAGATTCAAGGAGATATGATGCCCCCTTCTAAAGGATGGTTTTGAAATGAAGGTGATCCATCATAATGATATAATAATAGATACTATTTACCAGTAAATCATCATACAATAGTGTAGTATTTATAATCAAACACTTTTCTTCTACTACTTTTTGCCACAGGGCTTCACCTCTCTTGAATCAAGTCTAATCACGTGAATTTTCACATGCACAAAATTAATCCCACTTTGTAACTACTGAAAGACAAAAAAATCTCAATTATATCAGGATAAATCCAAACAAACCATCCTTATAATTAAATAATCAAACAAAAAATGAAAATTAAACATGAGGGAAGTAGGGGGAATACAATACAAAATCCTACCTGAAACAAAACTTGCAATTGCTTATGCCCGCCTGACTATATGGTAACCTGACAAATCCACCCTCAATTGCAATACGCAATAACCATATCAATTTAATGGCATGAGTGCTTTTGCAACATTAAATATAAAACTGGATCCAGAACCCAAAAAAAATGCTAATTAGGTTTAAGAACAACTTACCTAAGCAAAACCCCAGAAAAACCCTTCCCTTCCATTAAAGGAGTTCAGCCACATTTGATGGCAATTCCTCAACAACCACATTGTAGAACTTCTGAATGTCAAACAGCATTCTTTCATCGTCCTTCGTCACAAAATTTATGGCAACACCTTTTCTTCCAAACCGTCCACTTCGTCCAATACGATGGAGGTAATTTTCTGGCTGAGTCGGCAAATCGTAGTTTATGACAAGAGAGACTTGTTGAACATCAATACCGCGAGCCAATAGATCAGTGGTGATAAGAACACGGGAAGAGCCTGAGCGAAATTCACGCATAATTATATCTCTGATATTCTGATCCATGTCTCCATGGGTAGCTGAAACTGTGTGGTCACGGCTTCTCATTTTGTCAGTAAGCCAGTCCACCTTGCGCCGGGTGTTCACAAAAATGACACTTTGGGTGATTGCCAGGGTCTCATAGAGATCACAAAGTGTTTCAAGCTTCCATTCTTCCTTTTCAACATTAACATAAAACTGCTTAATACCCTCAAGTGTTAGCTCATCACGCTTTACCAATATCCTCACAGGCTTATTCATGAACTTCCTAGTGATCTCAAGGGCTTCTGGTGGCATTGTGGCAGAGAAGACTCCGACTTGAACTTTAGCAGGCAGCAGCTGGAAAATGTCATAGATCTAACAAGACATATATCAAACATCAGAAACCCAACCACACTACCAACTCAAGAAAACCAAATCAAGTAAAAGCTTTATAACCAATTGAACTGAGCAACAGAACTGAACTGAATACCAGCACAAAGGAAAAAGGAAAAGGGTACTGAATCAAAAAACCATCCGTGGACAGGACCAAATTAAATACCCAGGATTGGTATAAATGCGGCAAGTATGGAATCCAAAAATGTAAATACATAACCCCAAAATGAAATTTATATATGGTCAATGTAAAGTACCAGTGTTAGAAAATCCTGTACAAAATGGCTGTCCCCTATGAGTTATGTTTATTATATGCAATACTGATAATTTAATTAGCTCTATCCAGAAATCATACGACCATAGAATTTGATGAAGTAACTGCAAGGATCCCTACAGCTTAGTGGCTTCCAGTAGAACATTAATAAACAACTATTATTGACAAAAATTAACACTCACGTGTATACTTGTAGAGATTGTACGAGTACTAGATTTAAGAATATTATATCGGCACATTAATGTGATTGACCAAAACATACATAAATGTGCAAAACTGTAGTACGTTCATATACACACCAAGAGAAGAGAAAACAGAAAATAAAAGCAAAATAATAACATACCTGATCCTTAAAACCACGTGAAAGCATTTCATCTGCCTCATCCAATACAAACATCTTAATATAATCTGGACGAAGTGACTGCCTTCGCAACATATCAAACACACGACCAGGGGTGCCAACAACAACATGAACACCGCTTGAAAGAATTCTCTGATCCTCACGAACACTGGTCCCACCAACACAAGCATGAACCTTCACACCAAGATAGTCACCAAGTGCACGCATAACCTTCTCAATCTGTTGGGCAAGTTCTCGACTGGGTGCCAGGACCAATGCCTGACATTGGACTACGCCATAATCAAGTTGCTGCAATATTCCAGAACAGAAAGTTGCTGTTTTCCCAGTTCCAGACTGAGCCTGCTGAATAACATCAAGGCCCTTGCAGAAAGGGACAATTCCCCTTTGCTGGATTGCAGAGGGCTTCTCAAAACCTTCAAAATTAATATGGAAACTTACATCAGCCAACAGCGAAAAGATTAGGACAAAAAAGAAGTTAAATATCAAATATCTAAAAATAAGCATGCAAGCTTAAAAATATGATAGCTGTGACGTAGAAAACACACACAAAGAGGTGATCACTTGGAGACCTTATGAGGTCTATGTCCCATGTACAATATACAAAAAATAAAAATTCAAATTCATATCTAGACACAGAAAATAGCATCAGAAAACAAACCATAAGCATAAATGCCCCTTAGGAGATTCTCTTGCAATTCCATAGCATCAAAGCTGCCATAAACTTCATCATATGATGTGAAGAAATCTTGCCCATCAGAAGAGAGACTGCAACAATCAATTCATTATAAAAAGCATAGATGTTAATATCTACCACTTTCAGGTAAATAATTGATTTTAATTAAACTCAGTCAAGATGTGTATTAATCTAAATTGACAAAAAAAATGTTGTGTATGAGTAAGGAGCTTACAGATCACTCATTTTGGCATCATATTGACGAGCATCAAATTGTGTTTCCCTCCGCTGCCAAACCTGCCATGACTGCAACCAAGAAGCCAAATAGATGAAACAAAAAGCAATTAAAAAGACATCAAATGCAAAAGATGGAAAACTGAGAAATGTGGCAGTACAAACATATAATATGCGAGGAAAAGTAAAAATATCCTACAGACAACCAAAAAGCTTCCAGCTTGCAGAATTTTTTCAATCAGAACTAGCTCTATATTCTATATCAAACAACCAACTTCTGATTTGAATCACAGAATAATCCAATCTTTGATGTCTATAATCAAATCAATTAAAAAATATTTTCAAATAGCAATACACAAAATTTCGGTTGGTATATACAAAGAAAATCAAGTCAGATTTACTTATAAAAAAATCAAAACAAAACATATTTATGAAGTGTTCAATTCAAAACTCAAAATTAAGAAAACAACAGACATATAGAATATAACATGAATAAATCGATCTATGTAATACAGTTAGGATGCATGGGATCGATATTTGAAAGAGAGATAGAAGACGAACTTGCGTATAATGCTTTTGAGAGGTAAAAAAACAAGGCTCTGCTTTTGCCAGAGTTTGTATTTCCCCAACTCCTCGGATCTGTCTGCGCCGTGGAGTTTGAAAGTAGTAGTAGTAGTAGTAGTAGTAGTAGTATTGTTTTGAGGGGAAAAGAGGATTAGCAAACCGAGACAGATTTTGTTTATATCTTCTGTTGCCCTTTCACAGTTTCACCCTATTTTTATATTCCGACTTTGCCCCGGTTTTGTTTTCCAATAAATTAATGGATAATTAATAGTAATTGATTTAAGATGTTTTTTATTTTACCATGATAAATCAGTTTTAGATTCCTAGCTCTAACATGATATGGATATTTTTATCCCAAAAAAAAAATCATATGTATATACTTGGCCTTTAATAATTTTATGTTATTCCGATATTAACTTAACAAAATAATAATTATGATATTATTCACTTATCCACTAATTAATACAAAAGTATATAGTTTTTATGCAAATTAAATTTTTTAGTGAAATAATTTAAATTTTTAATTTTAGCTCTTAGAATATGCTTATTGCGTATAAAATATTAGTAAGTTTTATGTTTAAGTTAGGCGGAGTTTGTTTACCTTTTAACAGTTCTACATTTGATTCAATAAGAGAGTAAAGTTGTTTGATAAAATTTTGTTTGTCTAGTCTCTCAATCGGTGATGAAAAAAATATCAATCCAAACCATAAGAGTTATATTTTAACGAAAAATTTAAATTTATGGACAGAAATAACCTTAATGAATATTGTACTCATTCCATTCTAAATGTTAAGATCATTATTGTTTTTTTGAAAAGTTAATTTGAGATATTTTTAAATTTAAAATTGAAATAATTAAAAACTATGAACAATAAATCTTACAATGAATATTACTTCTTTGATATTTTTCGATATTCGTCATTGTATGAATTAAACTAAAAAATTATTTTAATTATGAGTTTGAAAATATTTTAAACCCACATTATGAAATAAGAATGATCTTGTATTTTGAACTGGAATAAGTATAATCCTTCTAATGAACTATTTGATTATGTTGTTGTTTAATAATTAATAATAGATAATTAAAAAAAAGCGAAACATGAATAACATATATCATCATAAAAATATACTAATAAAATATGTAAGCGGATTTCTTTTAATATTTGACTAAATATAATTATTAATCTAATTTTATATAGGTTGTGGCCTTTGAAAATTAGGTATCGTCCACCCATCTTGAGTCGCCACTTACATGATACATAAATTCAAATACAACTTACTAATATAATTGTAATGTATACTGATATGACGTAAACTCGTGAGTTTGAATACAAATATTGTTTACTATATATTATACAAACTCAAAAGGAGTCCTCATTACAACTATTATCACACTATTTCACGTAATAGTGAGGACTACTAATCTTATCCTCTCGGACCATTACTCCGTTCCCCGACTCGTCTCCAGGTTATGTTCTCATTTCACAAGAAAACGGTGAAAAGAAAGAAATTTGAAATTCATTAGCTAGCCGATAAGAAATATTATGACTAAGATAATGCGAATAAATTATCATTAGCCTTCAACAAATGTGTTAAACGATAAAATACAATAGACAACAAGTTTAATCTGCAATGGAATAAGCGATCCATTAAAAGAGTCAAGTAGAAAATAAAATCTACTATCTTTTATGATTTAAAAGGTTTTTCATCATTTATTATAAATTTGAGACTCACTTTAATAAATAATTCACATCATCGAATCACCCCGCACTACTACTGGTAGAGGATATTCTTTAAGATCACGACCACAATTATTCCCGCATTCTACGGGCGAGAGAATAGTTGTGTATTCATTAATAATTAATGATCACGCCAACAATCGTCCATCAATGCCTACTACTAATCGAGGACTTTTACCACATCATTTGTAATATTACGGTCACGATTACAAAGAATAATCCTCAGTATAATCATACCAAGTCCATCCACGCTTTCTACAGCCACGTATGACTTTAAAAAAAATATAAACATGAGGATGATGTGATGATATAAGAATTGAATAAAACAAGTTCGAGAATTAAGTTATTCAGGAACTAATAACATCCAAACTGTCGGCGATAATCTTTGCTTTGTAGAGTAAAATTCAAGAATGATCGGAAGAATATTTCCATGAAAAGATCTTTGGATGAAACGCAAATATCGAGGATATTCTACTAATTTCATGGAGTATAGAAGTCAAAGTTTTAACCAACCCAGGTATAATAAAGAATGGAATAACAAAAGAAATCACCACGCATGCGATGCTTGGCATGACGAGTTATTCCAACAGAATAATAATAATCGGAACCAGTCGGTGAAATTCACAATCGGCGGGATGTTCCAACAGAATAATAAAGATGGAACCAGATCCGGTGTAAAACACACAGATAGGATATTCCAACAGAATGATAAAGACGGAACCAGGTCCGGTGTAAAACACATAGACAGGATGTTCCAACAGAATAATAAAGATGGAACCAGGTGGGTGTAAAAAACATGACGGGATGTTCCAATGAGATAATAATAAAAAGGCGAACCAAGTCCTGTAAAACACATGCATGGATGTTCCAATGAGAATAATAGAATAATGGAATAAAAGAAGAAGATCACCAAGTATAGGGATTCAAGCATGATCTGAGTTATTCCAATGTAAATAAATAAGAATGGAATAACAAAGAAGTTCTCTTCGTGAATACAAAACGAATAACACTTTTTTACGGCATTACAACAAATAATATTCCCTACTTAGTAAAAGACAATTGGATATCAAAGTAGTGAAGTCTGAATACTTGCTTTCTCTCTATAGATTTTCTCTCTATAACCTCTCTATAATTTCTCTCTACAGAGTTTCGGTTGAATTAAATAAAGAAAATAATGAAGGAATGAGCTTCTATTTATAGGAAAATAGAATGCATAGTAATTAATCCATGAAACAGTCCAAATTGATTTACTTTAATCGGACGGTCCATATTTAAAGCAAAATCTTTTAAATAAAATATCATATATTCTATTTATATAAAAATATTTTACTATCTGCAAACATTTATACAAAATCTTATCTGACACTATCATAATAAAATATAATATATTCTATTTATAGAATAAACTTTAATAAAGTATTACATTTTTATATGAAAAGGTGTTTACGCTTTTATTACGTTAATAATACGAATAAAACAAAACGTCATTATCATTATAATAATTCATATTATTAATCGACAATAATGGAATCAAACCGGTGACTTCTCACATAAGCGTCGATAATCAATACTGGTGTATTACTTATCTGACCACACACATATTCTTTATCTTTTTCTACTACCGAAGTAGTTCAATGAAGATCAACCATTAAAACTTCCGCCGTTATTTCAATAAAATATTTTGGTCGTTTTCTCGATCCGAATAATAATTACATTGTGGGGTCCACTTTGATGATTGAGTAGTTTGTATACGAATATTCCTAACTAAACCGAATATTCTCCGACCAATCGAATATAATATAACCACTTGCATACTTTGCAAAATTTATAAATACTACCCACAACTATAATATTATCTCAAATTCACACCATAATATTAAAAATTATTTCGACAAAATTTAAATCTTTATTGATAAAATCTGGGATCTCACATAGGTTGTGTTTTGTATAAATATCATTATATTTTTCTATATTTTAATTTTCATTTATTTGGTTTTCTCTAAAAAAAACAGAACTATGCTTTTTTTTTTTTTTATGTCTCGTAGGATAGCTGAAAGTTAAAGGAACAAGGCAAACCATATTTGAACGGAAGTGGTTAGTATGAAATTTATTTTGGGAAAAATTGATCAATTAATTAATAGAATACTGACACATAAGTGAGGTTGTATGTGTGTCACTATTATATTGATCAATTGACCTACTTACCAAAAAAATAAATCCATATTCAACATGTTAGGCCCTTTAATGAAAAAAAACTTGGATAGTTTCGGGGTAGTTGGAATTGAAATAAAATATCAGGGCCAAAATATAATTTACCTGATTATACCCGTACAACAAACAAAAATTAATTATTTAACAGTGTTCTCTTTCCCTTCGAATCGTATATTGGTTAGGGCTTCACAGTTCACAAAGAAAAACTCGGACAAGAAGAAGAACATCGGTGGGATAAAACTGATCGGCGACGACATCGTTTCGAACTAGGCTTCCCGTTTGAGTTGTGAGTAATATGTTTCTATTATATTCTCTATAGTCGTTCTTCAGCTTCAAAGCAGGTTTATAGAGTATCAATCTTGCTATTATCAGTTAATTCATATAGATTTAAGCCAGAATTGAGTTCATGAATTATAGAAGAACACATATACACATACATACAAGTATGTAACTTTGTGAATCGGCATTTATTTATCTCAACTAGCTGTAAAACAGACTTGTACAAGATCTTGGATTTGTTGCTTTCATGGAACTATTGCTATTTTTGGATACTCTTGATCTTGTTTTGTTCAATTTTTTTGGAGGGAATTGAAAGCCAAAAGGATCCATTTTTTCCTTGTTTTGTTACCATTAAAAGGTTGAAAAAGAAAATACGAGGACGAGCAAGAGAGAATTTAAATTTGTTTTCCTTTTCCATGAAAAATTGCAATCGTATGCCTCGGAAAGCTATTCTTTTATTTTATCCTTGGATCTCAGTGTGAGAGAGGAATGCTAACACAGAAGAATATCAATACTGACTAAAGGTAGTAATCAAATCAACTGTTCACTAAGTGTATCTTTTTCCCCCCTTAAAGGGTTACTATCAGGCCTTTGTTGAAGCCCAACCAGAAAATAAAAGAGAAACAGAGATAGAGATAGAAATAAGAGAGAATTCAAAGAGGATAAAGGAGGAAGAGGGGGAACTCAGTTATTTTTCAATGAATTCGGGAGAGATAGAGAGAGAAAGCTTAACAAGCTGTTCCCATACATAAAATGAATAATATTCAAAAGTTTGAAGGTTACTCCACCCATTACACATATATATAGCTATTAAAATGCTGAAAAAATGTAAATAATCTTAACCTACACACATGCTAACTAACCATTCACATGCTTACATGTTCATACAAAATATCTTATTCTAAAATATACCAAGTACTTTAGAATATACTATCTTTTCCTTCCCAATTTACCTGGTCATTCCCTCCTCTTTTAGAACATTCACGTCTTCATGAATGAGCTTCTGATTTTGTTCCCTCTTCAAATTTCCTTAAAAAACTATCTGCAGTTGTGTTATATTCTTTCTCTTCTTGTAAGTGATGATACAATCATATCCCAGAAGCTTGCTCATCTATCTTTGTTGCAGGCAGGTCACCACCTTCTGTTCTAAAAAGTACTTCAAGGACTGGTGGTCTGTTTTGATAATGATCTGTCTTTGCCCTAAATAAGAATACCATTTCTTAATAGCTTCAGCTATAGCCATTGTTCTAAAAATTCCCGCCTAGGCGCTAGGCCCCCTCTGGCGCCTCACCTAGTCCCAAGGCGGCAAAAAGATCCATCCAGGAAATTAGGCGGGGTATAGGCGGAGATTTTTTTTAAATATTTTAATAACTATCCAAACCAGATCTTGATATATTTATTTTTCTAATGATTTATCATGTTCATAATACACGTTGTAGCATATCAAATCACAATAAGAAGTGAACAATACCAAGTCAAAATGGATAATTTTATTATAATTGTACTTTTTTTGAACTTGTACCAATGTCAAATTATATAAATGATGATACATTTGTGATATTTAGTTTAATTCAATATAATTCTTAAATTTATGTTTAGTTTCTTAAGTTTTAATATTGAATTGAATTCTTGAAATTTTATTATTTAATAGCAATCTTGTTTATGAATAAAATTAATACGTTAAAGATATGTTTGAACTTTGAACAATTGCATGTTTGAATTTGAACTTTGACATTGACAATATGGATGTGTTAGAACTTTAAACAAAGGTCTTTATTATCTTTATTATAGATTGTTTTGTTTTATATTATTGTTTTGTTTGGATAAATGTAAGATAAAATATTAAAATTGGTTTAAAATAAAAAATCTACTTAGGCCCCTAGGCGCTAAAGTGACGCTAGGCCCTCCCCACGACCTTGCCTTCCTTATTCTCTAGCCTTTTAGAACATTGGCTATAGCCATTAGTTCTTTCTCATAGGTTGAGTAATTCTGAGCTTTAGAATCCAAAGCTTTACTAAAATAGGCAAGGGACCTTCCTTGCATTAGAATGACTCTAATTCATGTTCCTGATGTATCAGTCTCAATTTCAAAGACTTTGGTGAGTCTAGTAATGTCAAAACTGGAGAAGTAGTGAGAGCTTTTTTAAGAGTTGTGAAAGCAAGTTGAGCCTCTGGATTATAAATTTTTTTTTCCTTTTTGTAGCAGAGAAGTCAGGGGTTTAGTTAGGATTCCATAGCCCTTTATGAATTTCCTATAGTATCCTGTAAGTCCAAGGAAACTCCTTAGTTGCCTGATAGTTCTTGGTTCAGGCCAATCTAGTACATCTTGGATTTTTGTTGGGTCCATTGTCAACCTTTGTGTTAAAAATTACATGTCCTAGATAATCCAACTGAGGTTGTGCAAAGGTGCATTTGCTCTCTTTAGATTGTCCCTTAGAATCTTAAATACCTCTTGAAGATGTTTCTAGTGTCCATCCAATTCCTTGGAGTAGATTAGGATGTCATCAAAAAACACCAAAACACTTTTCCTAAGAAGGGGTTGAAACACCTGATTCATCAAATTTTGAAATGTGGCAGGGACATTAGTTTACCCAAATAGCATGACTGTGAATTCGAATAGCCCTTGATGTGTCCTAAATGCTATCTTTTTAATGTCCTCTTCTTTCATTCTGACTTGGTGATACCCAACCCTCAAGTCTAGCTTAGTAAAATTTTTAGCCCCTTGTAATTCATCTATTAATGAGGGGAATAAGGTATTTATTTTTGATTGTTAGAGAGTTGAGGTGTTTGTAGTTAGTTCAAAATCTCCAACTGTCATTTTTTTTCTTAACTAGGAGCAACGGAGAAGCATATGGACTTTAGCTTGATCTTATGATCCCTGTGTGTGTAGAATTCTCAGCACTAGTCTCTCTATTTCATTTTTTTAGTCATAAGAGCACTTGTAGGGTCTGATGGAGAAAGTTGAAGAGTTGGCTTTAAGAGGAATGTTACGGTCCAGAGATCTTTTTTGGTGGCATACCTTGAGGTTCTTGAAAAATATACGAGTATTCTTTTAGCAAGGACTTTATTTTTGGGTCGATAGTGATAGAGTTTAAGGAATAACAATTGGAGTTGGTTTGTGGTGGCTGCACAATCACTAGGAACCCATGTTCTTTCTTATTGACATGTTGGACCAAACCTTCTAGTGATCATTTTCTGTTTTGGGCTTGTATTTTTATTTTTCCCCTGTAGATGTACCATTTCTCCTCTATAGTTGAATTGTAAAGTTAGCTTCTCATAGTCAAAGGTGGTTCACTCCCGTTGTTTCAACCCCTGAACTCCTAATACCATGTCACATCCCCTAGAGGTAGTATTCTCATTGCATCCTGAAAAAAATTCTCCCATTTTCCATCTAAACTGTGAACATTGTTGGTTGTTAGGGAGTTGAATACCATCTGACACAAAAATCATCATAGGTGAGGTGGGTTGTAGAGCACATTTGAACCTCTGTGCTGCTCTAGGATCCAAGAAATTATGGGTCAATGAGTATTGATATAGACTTGGAAAAATGAGTATTGATATAAACTTTTTTCCAATATAACTAGTCATTTTCATGGTTTGGGGACTAACTTGGCCTTCAAGAGCATTAAGGGATACCTCAATATTCTCTTTGGTTGGTAAAATTTCTGTAACCTCACAAGTTGGTTCTTCATCATATTGGGGAGGTCCAGACTCCAGAGTATTCTCCAAACTCTTGAAAGTCCTTACAGTTTTGGAAATCCTCACGAGGAGCTTTGCATTGATGTCCTATGGTGTACTTCTCATCACAATAGAAACATAATCCCTTGGCTCTTCTCTCATATCTTTGAGTTACAATAATAGGTTTAGGCTTTGTTAAAGTCATTTTTAGGATAGTTGTGGGTGTTGGCGAGTTTAGGAATAGGACTCTCATAGAACTTGGCTTGTTTGAAGGCTTGGGATAGAGTTTTTGGGCCAAACATCTTTACCATTTTTTTGGTTTCATCCTTCAATCCACCAACAAAGTTCCCCACAAAGAAGTCTTCAGTCAAGTGAGACAATTTCTCAAGTTGTCTCCCCTTATACCTTTCAACCTCATCATAGTATACATTCACAGTTCCTACTTGTTTCAGCAACTTTAATTGTTCATGTTTTCCACACCTGTCTAAGTGAACCTCACAGTGAAACCATTTGCAAACTCCCTTCAAGTAAGTCCCTCATTACCATTGACATAAGATTTGTACCAATATTTTGGAAAACCATGGAGGTGCATCCTAGCTATGGCAATCCTCCTATGAGAATAAATCTCATATATGCCAAAATACTCCTCGCAGTCCTATATCCAACTCTTAGCATCATCACCCTCAGCAAATAATGGGAACACCAATTTAAGATGTTTAAGTTCTCTCTACTCTTCACCATCGTCATTTTTTTGGTTCCTCCTCCATTGAGCATCATCTTCTTGATGTTTCCATGTTCTTTCTTGTTCAACATGCCTAGGGTCTCTAAAGAAGCCCATATCCCTCCTTTGCACCATATGCACAAGCCTCTTGCCCTTTCCATTATACCCAAAAGGATTTTCAAATCTGTCATCATTATCCAGGCTCCTCTGTCTCAGCAGTTCATTCATACTTTCCATGAAGCGGTCCATTTTCTCATCAATGAGTTGTAATTTCTTATTGGTGTACTCTCTGTAGTTTATGAAATCCTACTACAACATTTGTGAAGGACCAACCATATTTATGGAGAGTAGAGAGAAAATGAATCACAAAATAATTGTGATTTCGAGTTTGAAAATGAATTCAAGGAGTAACAACACTACTTAGACTTGAGTAATAGTAAGTGAGCTTGAGTAACTATATAAGTGAGAAGTGAACTTCGGTGAAATATCATTGGCCAAACATGTTTAGTATTGGAAGGTTTTATAATCGTAGGCGGGAACAACTTATAAGACTCTACGTTCGTAGACTGGAATAAATTATAAGACTACGATCGTAGACTGGAACAACGGATAAGACTCTACGATCGTTGGCCGGAACAATTAATAAGATTCTACGATCGTAGACTAGAACAACTTATGCGATCGTAGACTGAAACTACTTGTAAGTAGACCTGGCAATATAGTTAGTTAACTGTTGGGTCAAACCATATTAACCGGAACCAAATGGGTTGGTTAACCATTTTATTTATTCGAATTGCTTAAAGTTTGGACCCATATTTATTCAGTCGGTTAAAGTTCGAACCAGGTTTAACCATTTTTCAACCCATATTTATATAACACTTTTAATTTAAAGCGTGCACTTTTTCCACGTGATGTATCATTGTATAACATTATAACTTTTTAATTTAACCGTTCGAAATCTTGGGCTAATTACCAAGAGGCCTTGATCATCAAGACGATGGCTTAATCATTACTATCTTTGCTTGTGACTTTGAGTAGAAGACTATAATTGGAGTAGCAATACTCATATATTGATAATAATGTTAGACATTTACAATTCATGATAAGTATAGTTCCTTGATGTAGTAGATAAGTTGGTTCTACCGACTTTGCATTAAAATTTTAAGTTTGATGAATTTATTTATAAAAAAATAGTGTACATTTTAATTTTGTATCGTTTTGTTCCAAATTATAATTTTTTATTTTTTAAAAAATATTTTTAAACTTTAAATTGTAATAATTTTTAAAAAATTATAGAACAATAAAATCTTAAACCTAATAATTTTTATATCATATTATTACTTAATTAATTTAATTGTGACGGTCAAAATTTCATTCAAACCATCTTAAAATGGTTAATATGGTTTTGAACCATAACCATATAGTTCCAACTCACAACCCATATTAAAAATGGTTAATATGGTTTTAGTTCTTAAATGGAACCATAACTATATTTTGAAAACCAAAACCAACTCATAACCATATTTTGCCAGGCCTATTTGTAAGACTCTACGATTGAAAAACTTGTAAGACCCTACGATTGAAACAACTTGTTAGACTTTACGACTGAAACAACTTGTAAGACTTCGATTGAAACAACTTGTAAGACTACGATCAGTGTTCTAAAAATCTCCGCATAGGCGTTAGGCCCCCCTTTGCGCCCTGCCTAGGCGCTTAGGCCCCCCTTGGTGCCTCGCCAAGGCGCCAGGCGTCAAAAAAATCCTTCTAGGAAATTAGGCGGAGATGTTTTTTTTAATTTTAATAAATACCCAAACCAGATCTTGATTTATTTTTCTAATGATTTACCATATTCATAATACAGGTTGTAGCATATCAAATCACAACATGAAGTGAAAAATATCAAGTCAAAATGGATAATTTTATTATAGTTGTAATTTTTTGAACTTGTACCAACTTCAAATTATATAAATGATGATACATTTGTAATATTTAGTTTAATTCAGTATAATTCTTAAATTTATGTTTAGTTTCTTAAGTTTAATATTGAATTAAATTCTTGAAATTTTAAATTTTATTATTTAATAGCAATTTTGTTTATGAATAAAACTAATACATTAAAAATATGTTTGAATTTTGAACAATTGCATGTTTGTGTTTGAACTTTGACATTAGCAATATGGATGTGTTTGAACTTTAAGCAACGATCTTTATTATCTTTAGTATATATTGTTTTGTTTGGATAAATGTAAGATAAAATATTAAAATTGGCTTAAAATAAAAAATTCCGCCTAGGCCCCCCTGGCCTTCCGCCTAGCGCCTTTTAGAACATTGACTACGATTGAAACAATTTGTATGAATCATCTAACACAAATTAAAACAGATCAAACAAAATTAATTCATATAATCTGGAAAAAAAATTGTCGACAAAGAAAAACAAGCAAAATATGTGTGGGTGATGTTGTAATTGAGTTTTATAGAATGGGCTATTTGTATGTGATAGAATTCGAGTGAGATAGAAGTGTTTAATATCTGAAACAAGTAAATTAACTCTTGAATTTGCTGAGTTGAAGGTACACTGGAAACCAGAGCCTCCGATATCTATTTTCTGTTGCTATGGGTTAGAGATCTGCAGTTGTTGCCCATGGTTTTGTGCTTGTTCTAGGTAGTGTTTGAAGGTTGGAAGGAGGTATAAAAGTAGAAATCAACCTTTGAAGATCGAAATCAAAGGTTGAAGATCGAGAAGAAGATGATGTAGAGGAAGAAGATGATGAGTTTGGATGGAACTTGAGCTCTGATACCAATTTGCCAAACCTTTGTTGAAGCTCAACCAAAAAATAAGAGAGAAACAGAGAGAGAAATAAGAGAGAATTAAGAGAGAATAAGGGAGGAAGAAGGAGAAGAACTCGACTATTTTTCATTGAATTCGTGAGAGATAGAGAGAGAAAGCTTAACAAGTTGTTCACATATATAAAATGCATATATTCAAAAGTTTGAAGGTTACTCCACCCATTACACACACATATATAGTTACTAAAATGCTGAAAAAGTGTAAATACTCTTAACCTACACACATATGCTAACTAACCACTCATGTGCTTACATGTGCATACAAAATATCTAATTCTAGAATATACCAACTACTCTAGAATATAATACCTTTTCCTTCCCAATTTACCCTGGCCTGACAGTTACATATTGTATGAGATCTTAATAAGAATGCAGAGTTGTGTTTGAGTTAAATTTATATTACATTTCTTTCTCTACTTATGCGGAGTTGTGTTTTGTGTTCATATATAGTGCATTTCTTTCTCTACTTGTCATTTCATTTTCTCCCTACCCTCTCAAAGATCCAAAAGGAGTTTTATTTCCTCTTACTGCTAGTGTCCAAATAAATCACAGTTTTGTTATCTTACAGTCTGCCATATCAGAATTAATTGGAGATGGCTGACAACGATTCAACTTCTAATTCACTGTCGGAAAACCAAGCCCCTAATCCTGATGGGAATTCCGCTTCAGAGAATGAGAGTGATATATCAATTGATGCTCTAGCCAGACAGGTTCAAGAATCACTTTCTCTTGCAAAAAGACATAAATTTTGGGAAACCCAACCTGTTGGTCAGTTCAAGGATCTTGGTGATTCGAGCTTGCCTGAAGGACCTATTGAACCTCCAACACCACTGTCTGAAGTCAAACAAGAACCTTATAATCTTCCCAGTCTCTATGAATGGATTACTTGTGACATGGAATCAACGGATATGTGCACTGAGGTTTATAACCTCCTCACTAACAATTATGTGGAGGATGATGATAACATGTTCAGGTTTAATTATTCAAAGGAGTTTCTCCATTGGGCTCTTCGGCCTCCAGGTTATTACAAGTGCTGGCATATTGGAGTCCGAGTGAAAAGTTCAAAAAAGCTGGTTGCTTTTATAACTGGGGTTCCTGCAAGAATCCGGGTGCGAGATATTATTGTCCATATGGCGGAGATCAATTTCCTGTGTGTTCATAAGAAGCTTAGGTCGAAACGACTTGCTCCGGTCATGATTAAAGAGGTGACTAGGAGGGTTCACATGGAAAATATTTGGCAAGCGGCTTATACAGCTGGGGTGGTTCTCCCTACACCCATATCTACTTGTCAATATTGGCATAGATCATTGAATCCAAAGAAGCTTATTGATGTTGGGTTTTCCAGACTTGGGGCAAGAATGACAATGAGCCGCACAATAAAGCTTTACAAGTTACCGGATTTGACAGTTACTCCCGGTTTCAGGAAGATGGAGCTCCATGATGTTCCTGCTGTTACCCGTTTGCTTAGGAATTACTTAAAGCAGTTTGTTGTTGCACCTGACCTTGATGAAAATGATGTAGAGCACTGGCTTCTTCCGAAGGAGGATGTTGTGGACAGTTTTCTGGTTGAGAGCCCTGATACTCATGAGATCACTGATTTCTGCAGTTTTTACACACTTCCCTCATCCATTTTGGGCAATCCAAATTACTCGATTTTGAAGGCTGCTTATTCCTACTACAATGTATCTACTAAAACTCCTTTGCTTCAGCTGATGAATGACTGTCTTATTGTGGCAAAACGGAAGGATTATGATGTTTTCAATGCATTAGATGTTATGCAAAACGAATCTTTTTTGAAGGAGCTGAAATTTGGGCAAGGTGACGGAAAGCTCCACTATTATCTTTATAACTACAGAGTAAAACATGTCCTTAGACCATCGGAACTTGGGCTTGTACTGTTGTAGTTTGATCTTCAAAATTTGATGGTCTTGTGAAAGCATTTCTGGTATTCTGTGATGATTATTCAGGCTTCAAAGATGTATCCGTTGCTCTGTCATAGTATCGGCAATCTGTGATTGGATTCTTGTTTAATTTCTGTGACGCTGTGGAAGACAAATTTTGCCACCATGAACTTATCTTTATTTTTATTAGTTTGATGGGCATTTGGCCATTGTTGAGTTTGTGTATCTGGATTTTTTGGTTTCATTTGCATGTGCTGTACTTGATTCAGCACATGATTGATACTGATATCTCAAGAGAGTTATTTTTGGGTTTCATCTAGTTATGCTTCTGTATAATGGCACCAATGGTTAATTGTGATTTATTCTTACTATGACACTGTTTGTTTACTAATCAACTATGTTTGTAAATGATATCTTGGAAATCTTGAAGCCTTGCAGTTCAATTTTTGTTATTATAGGATTTTATTGATTCTTTCTTCATAGCATCCATCTGTATTGGCATCTATCTTTAGCCATTCGTTTATACTTGCAATTAGCTGGCATGGAGATATTTTAATGGAGCCTAGGCTAATTTGTAATCATCGATCCATGCTGCAGTCGATCTTTGTTTTTGTTACTACTTGTGTAGGCATATTTTAACTTTTGGATTGGAACATAAATTTCAAGGCAATATTTGTTTTATTGTCCTTAGCAATTTGATACCTTTTATTTAATTTTATTTTAAATTTCATCTAGTCCTGTATTCTATTCCTAACCCACACACACACACACACCAGTCTTCCTTCATATTGGAATGGGCATGTAGAGAAGAAAATAGTCAAATACATAGGGTTTGAAGGAATATGACAATAATTAATGAGTTAAAGAATGCTAGTGTTCTTGATAATTTCACCATAACATAATCACTCCCAGGCAGGCTAGGGATAGTTGAAAAATGAATTTACATTTTTGCCCACAACCAGCCACACAAGGATAATTCAAGTGTAACTAACTATATATAACCCGAGTCGAGAAAGATATTGGTATAACCGTATAACCAATCTAACACTGGTTCGAAATCGACATCCTTAAAACAAATTTCTTCGCTTGTTTAGATAAGTAAGTGGGTCTGGTGTTCAGCTCAAATAAGCCTGACTCTTTTTGCATTAAATTAGTTATTTTTATAATAATAAATTTAAACTACATTAAACTTGACTCGCTTAAGCTGGAATCAAACTCAAACGTGCTTGTTTTCTTTAATAGAAATTATATTTCTTATTTCTTTTTCTTTTATAAGATAGATGAGAGGCAAACCATATTCAAATGCTAAGGACCTTTAATGTAAAGTCTCGGGGTAGTTGGAATTGACATAAAATATGATAAATTAATGGGTTAAATACACTTGTATCCCTCAAACTATGATCGCTTCCACACTCGTGACCATAATGTTTAAAACTTTATATTAGCATACTCCAAGTACACTTAAATAAATAAAAGTGACTCAAAATACTTTTCTAGCCAAAAAATATGCATGCTAACTTGTATCTTAACCTTATAAATCCAAAAAAATATTTAAGGTTTTATAAAAAAAGACTATTAATAATAAGGACAAAACAGTAATATACAAATATAAATATAAATAAAATTTACACATACAAACCCATGGTCTTTTTAAAACCACTCAATTTTCCAAAAAACCCAACTTTACTATCTATACAAATACTCTCAATCTCTCTTGGTAAGCTAAACTAAGCCCAACTAAAAAAAATAAAATAAATAAATAACAATGGCTCCTACTATGCACTCCAATCCAAAGAAAAACTCATTAATTCCATAAATTCCTACCAAAATTCTCTCATTTCTTCTCCATCCGCAACAAATCCCTCCTTTTCCATCATCCTCTCTCTTCTCACCAAGCTTGATCCCCCCATACCGAGTACTTCAGGTTAATAAAGCCCCCCTGGCTAGAAGCACAAAAATGATGAATCTTGATTTGGCTGTATGAACCCTACATTTGATCTTCACTAAAGATCTTAATTGTGATATTTACATTTATGAATAAATGAATTTGGAGTTGGGGTTTCATTTGTGTAAGCGAATTTGGGGTTTTTTGTTGAATCATTGGCAGGGATGATATTACATTTGTAGACTTTGTTAACAAATTTATTGGGTTTGAATTTGGGGTTTCTTAAAATCAGTCATAACCTTAGAACGAAGACAATCCGTAAGAATGGGACACCTTTTATTTATTTTTTTTTTTTTCTGCGAATTTATTATTACCTGCACCGCCACAATTACAAACCCAACACCCACACCACTACAATCCCAATCCCCAAATTCATCTACACCCCCACCATCCACCATAAACCATAAACAAATAAATATTCCTCACCAACCCCTCAAAGCACCACATACATTTACAAATTTAAACAAAAAAATATAAATTAGGAGGAAAAAAGAGAGTTCTTTAAGAAAAAAGACTGATCTAAAAAATAAAGAGACATGGCTGCGCAAATCGGAGAAAATTTACTTATTTAAGATGGTGATTCTGATGTCAACAACTTCCCTCTTAGGTTAAATACATTAAAAATACACTGAAATACATGACTTATTTAGTTTTAATATCAAAATACACCGAAAATACAAATTAAATTACAAATACAAGCATTTTCGGTGAAACGTCAAACATTCAAGCCGGAAAAGTTTTTGGGGTCAACTTTGTTTATTGTGTATTTGGAGTATGCTAATGTAAGATTTTAAACATTAGTATCACAAGTGCAAAAAAGGTTATATTTTGAGGAAAATAAGTGTATTTAACCTAAATTAATATTGTTCTTTAGTCTGTTATAGGTTAGGGCTTCACATTTCACACAGAGAAACTCGGACAAGAAGAAGGAAACAAACAATTGTGGCATCGATGGGATAAAACGGATCGGCGGCGACATCGTTCGAACGAGGCTTTCCGTTTGAGTTGTGAGTAATTTATTTCTATTATTATTTTCTCTATAGTCGTTCTTCAGCTTCAAAGCAGATTTTATAGGGTATTAACCTACCTATTACCAGTTGATTCACATAGATTTAAGCCATAATTGAGTTCAAGGATTATAGAAGAACACATATAATCACACATACAAGTATATAACTTTGTGAATCGGTTTTTATCCATCTCAACTAGTCGTTAAACAGACTTGTACAAGATCTTGGATTTGTAACTCGTGGAATTATTGTCATTTTTGGATACTCTTGAGCTGTTTTTGAGGGAATTTAGCGTGCAAAAGAATCCAATTTTCCTTGTTTTGTTAATATGAAAAGGGATGAAAAAGAAAACTGAAGGAAGAAAAAGAGGGTATTTGAATTTGAACACTATTCTTTTATTTTATCGTTGGAGCTCAGTGTGAGAAAGAAATGCAAATATAAAAGAATATTAATACTGACTGAAGGTAATAATCAAATCAACTGTTCATTTTTTATTTTTTTTTTATTTTAATTATATTATTAAAAGAGCTACATATGTTATGAGATCTGAATAAGAATGTAGAGTTGTGCTTGTGTTAATTTATAGTGCATTTCTTTCTCCACTTATGCAGAGTTGTGTTTGTGCTCATATGTAGTACATTTCTTTTGCTTTTTTTCTTTTCATTTTCTCCATACCATCTCAATGATCCAAATTGAGTTTTATTTTCTTTTAGTGCTATAATGGCCAAATAAATCATAGTTTTGTTATCTTACAGTCTACCGTAATGGCTGACAATGATTCAACCTCTAATTCACTGTTGGAAAACCAAACCCCTAATCCTGATGGGAATTCCGCTTCAGAGAATGAGAGTGATATATCAATTGATTCTCTAGCAAGACAGGTTCAAGAATCACTTTCTCTTGCAAAAAGACATAAATTTTGGGAAACCCAACCTGTTGGTCAGTTCAAGGATCTCGGTGATTCGAGCTTGCCTGAAGGACCTATTGAACCTCCAACACCACTGTCTGAAGTCAAACAAGAACCTTATAATCTTCCCAGTCTCTATGAATGGATTACTTGTGACATGGAATCAACGGATATGTGCACTGAGGTTTATAACCTCCTCACTAACAATTATGTGGAGGATGATGATAACATGTTCAGGTTTAATTATTCAAAGGAGTTTCTCCATTGGGCTCTTCGGCCTCCTGGTTATTATAAGAGCTGGCATATTGGGGTCCGAGTGAAAAGTTCAAAAAAGCTGGTTGCTTTTATAACTGGGGTTCCTGCAAGAATCCGGGTGCAAGATAGTATTGTCCATATGGCAGAGATCAATTTCCTGTGTGTTCATAAGAAGCTGAGATCAAAACGACTTGCTCCAGTCATGATTAAAGAGGTGACTAGGAGGGTTCACATGGAAAATATTTGGCAAGCTGCTTATACAGCTGGGGTGGTTCTCCCTACACCCATATCTACTTGTCAATATTGGCATAGATCATTGAATCCAAAGAAGCTTATTGATGTTGGGTTTTCTAGACTTGGGGCAAGAATGACAATGAGCCGCACAATAAAGCTTTACAAATTACCGGATTCGACAGTTACTCCCGGGTTCAGGAAGATGGAGCTCCATGATGTTCCTGCTGTTACCCGTTTGCTTAGGAATTACTTGAAGCAGTTTGTTGTTGCACCTGACCTTGATGAAAATGACGTAGAGCACTGGCTTCTTCCGAAGAAGGATGTTGTGGACAGTTTTCTGGTTGAGAGCCCTGATACTCATGAGATCACTGATTTCTGTAGTTTCTACACACTTCCCTCGTCCATTTTGGGCAATCCAAATTACTCAATTTTGAAGGCTGCTTATTCGTACTACAATGTTTCTACTAAAACTCCTTTGCTTCAGCTGATGAATGATGCTCTTATTGTGGCAAAACGGAAGGATTATGATGTTTTCAATGCATTAGATGTTATGCAAAATGAATCTTTCTTGAAGGAGCTGAAATTTGGGCAAGGTGACGGAAAGCTCCACTATTATCTTTATAACTACAGAGTAAAACATGTCCTTAGACCATTGGAACTTGGGCTTGTACTCTTGTAGTTTGAGCTTCAAAGTTTGATTGCATGGTGAACTTATGAAAGCATTTCTGGTAACCTGTGATTATTACTCTGGTTTCAAAGATGTATCCATTGCTCGGTCATAGGATCAGCAATCTGTGATTGGATTCTAGTTTTATTACTCTGACGATGTGGAAGACAAATTTTGTGACCCATGAACTTCTCTTTGTTTTATTAGTTTCATGGGCATTTGTCCATTGTTGAGTCTTCGTAACTGAATTTTTTGGTTTCATTTGCTTGTGCTGCACTTGTTTCGGCACTTGATTGATACCTCAAGAGAATTTGAAATTTACTCTTCTGGTTTTTGGTTTTCTTTGAGTTATGCTTCTCTATAATGGCACCAATGAGCAAATTTGAGTTGTTAATTGTGATTGATTCTCACTATGATGTGCTGTCTACGTTGGCCAATTGTTTACTAATCAACTATGCTTCTAAATGATATTTAGAGGACTGCTTGGACATCTTGAGGAAGAAAGGCATTCAAATTTTTGTTTTTTTTATAGGATTTTATTGATTATTTCTTCATAGCATCGGTATTGGCTTCTTTAGCCATATTATTGTAATTGCAATTAGTAAGGAGATGATGGCATGGAGCAATAACCGTTCCCCCTTCTTTATCCATATTATTATAATTACAATTATCCCCTTTCCCCTGGTTGGGGTAAGTTATGGGAGTTGGACATCTGTGTGCTGCTTGTCGTGGTTGCTTTTCTAAATTAAGGGGTCAGATAAATATTAGATGTGCAGGGATAATGACTATGTTTCTGATAATTCAGTGGTGAAAGGTTCTCATTTAAGAACATGGGGACAAGCATGCAGGTTTATACACACATACCATATCAATTAAAGGCATGGAGGATTCTTGGTAATTGCTTCTTCTACTTTCATATGTCTACTTCTTAGTTCTGTTTCTGTATGTTCATGTTTTTACTTGCTTTCATGGTGAAAGAAAAAAATCAAGAAGTATTTGTTGATAACTATGTTTAAATGTCTGTTTTATTTCATTTTATGATGAATTAGGTTTTGAAATTTTGTTGTTCATAAAATTTGATGTCTGAACCTCGTTAAAGTTGGAATGGTTCCTTGACTCCTTGTGTTGACAAACCAAGTATGCCACAAACGATAGAAGGCTGATTGAAGGTAAACTTTATGCCGAAGAGGAGCATCTATCCGGAATTGGTGTCCTCAGTTTCAATAACCTTAGCTCACTGTGTTGTGTTGGCATCAACAAAGTCCATAGACAGATATTGATAACCAATCAGGTTAATGCAACAAGTAAATTGCAATCTTAATCATTAACTACTTAATATCAAACTTATCAGTCAAACTGACTTTTAGACTTTAATAGTGGAACTTATTTTGGAACCAAGGGAGTATTAACTTTCAAAACTTGATTGGAAAGTATTATCGTCTATGAAATGGTATGAAACAGCTACAGGGACGTCATCTATAAGTTAGTATCTAAAAGCTACAAGAACCTTATCATAGAACCTTGAAACCAATCCAACTATCATCTTGGTCATAAATGCATCTGCCTGCTTTCAAGGGTGCCCTTAAACTCTTTTCCCAATAGCGTTTTGAGAAACGAAGATGGTAGTCCTTTTTGCTACACGAAATCTAAATAGTCATACCTACTTCCCATGTCATTTCTTATATCAACAAAATTACAAAGGATGACCTGTATCAGAGTCGCAGACAAAAAAATTGTCTCCTGAACCTGCAACAATGAAAAATCAAGTCAGTTTCTCAAGTAAACAGAAAATAAAAGATGATAATTTCTTTTGTTCCCCCAAAATGAATATGGGTTTCAAAAATTACATTGTTCATAGATCCCCTTCACTATTTGTAGCATAGACTCAGTCTCTTCAGCCATATTTGAGATTCTTTCTGCCTCTTTGACTGCTTCAGATGCCACAAATGATTTGTTTTCTGCGTCAGCTATCCTGTAGGCAGTCGTTCTTACAGCCCCTTCTCGTGTGCTAGGGATCACAAACCCAGAATTTGGAGAAGGCCTAGGCTTGACATCCTTCTGTTTTGGGGAAGGTGTTTTTGTTCCCGAAACTGAATCTTTGATCTTGTAACGTTTCTGAACCTGCATTGAAGAAAACCTACAAGTGATACAATTGATGAAAACAATTCTTTAGGCAAATAAATAATAAAACCTACAAGTGATACAATTGATGAAAAGCAATGCTTTACGCAAATAAATAATTAGTAAATGGGGATAAAGCTGAAATAAAAGTTTAGATACAAGTTGAAAGTTGTTGCTCTCGGGAAGATATTGGGTGCATTCAATTGTATAACTTATTCTCACTTAGGTTTGCAAAACAAAAAAAATATGAGGCCATTGGTTCTGTAAGAAACTTACTCAAATAATTCTCAAAATGGTTACAATGTTATATTTTAAAGTAAACAATGGGGAATCCGTAATGAAAGTAAAATACAAATAATGGGGGGGGTTGAACACATAAATTAAAAGTCTAAAGAGTTTACACCAGACAATATGAAAATAGGGGCTTATCTATCAGCGGGAACTTGTCATAGGCTCATAGCAAAGAAAGTGTAAAGATGCAAAATTATTACTATGCTTCCATTTAAAGATCAAGATTCAAGAAAGTCCTTCACCTTTTCAAGTTTCCCTTGCAAAATAAGTCTTCTAACTATTGAACTTAATGATCTTCTGAAATTCTGGGGTACGTCATTCCTTTGCTGCATTATGTATACAATCAGAATCACTTACTAAAGTTGAATAGATAAAAACTGGTTACTGCAATTAATTTTCTGCACAGGGTGTTAGGTATAGGATTTTTCTTTCTTGCATTTAAGACACTTCAATCAGGGGATATTCTTAATCAGGGCACAGCCAGAAACTTTTATTAAAGGGTCAATGAATTACCTCAATAAAATTACACCACCAGCAGCAAAATTATCACTACATACCAAAAGCATAACTATTTTACAACTGATTTTCCTTGAAGTTTAAAGAATCCATGCTTATCTTTTCTAGATAAAGTATTCTTGTATAAATTTTGGGTACGTAATATACAAAAGATAAGGTGGTCAAACCTTTGAAATATGAGGGTCAACTTTATTTTTATTTCTTGAGGATTTTAGAGCTACTTAAATAAATCTTCCAAGAAGATAAGAGGGCCAATTGTCCACCATGCACTTAAGGTGGCTTCGCCCCTGCAATTTATTGACACTAAATGGAGGATCTGCATATCGATATAATAAAATTACTTTTGGATGCACTTTTTAGGAAAAAGAAAAGACTCGAATAACAATTTACCGATGTACATCTCTTGCAATATATAAAATACTCTTCACCCTTATCATGCTAAATAGTTTTGTTGTATGAAATATGAAGAGTGGTAACCAACTATTATCTCGAGGTTAATATATTTACTTTAGCAAGTCTTAGCAGGCTTCAGAACCAAATTGCAAATACAACATCAGCCAAGGAGAAATTTTCACATAAACACCCAGATCTTTAGCAGTTGTTGAAAGAGTTGGAACATAAATCTTTGCTTGGGTGCCTACAGTGTGAATTGACCACTAGAAAATGAGATCCACTGGAAAAAGCATATGGATGTATAACGTTCAAAGCTTCCTAACTACTAGTAAACCTGATTTAAAATAAAAAGTTACTGGTTTTAATAAGTCATAATAAACTACTTTTTGTTTAAGGTAGTTTTAATAACAGTTTCTGTTTTCTTATGCTTACTCTTCACTTATCTGCTTCTTCTAGTATTTTTTTTTGTGTATTTAACAGGGTCTTTTTGTTTTCTTACTAAGACATCCTTGATAACACCTTACATGAAGAAAAATAATAGATTCATCCTCAGAATATTTAAATTCTACAATTCATTTCAAAATCAATCAAACATCACACCAAATACATGTGAACAAGTCTGGCCTCATTATATTATTCACTAAATTACCTCCACCATATAACTTTCCATAGTTTATAGAACAACGTAAAATATATACTTCTCATGAGAAAAATGAAAGATCCCTATATCTGACCTCAATAAATCTGGCAATAGCACCAAGATCAGACCCCCTTGAATCATTTATGGTCGATAGTGCTTCAAAAGTCAAAGGATAGTACCTGATACAACGCATTGACATCAAGTATCTGATGAAGATCCGGTGAACGTATATACGAATGAGCTATGGAAATAAATTTTGAATAGAGACAAATACAATAGTGGAATAAGCATATTAGAGAAATGCAAAAGTAACACCTAGGTAAAGTTTATTACTCACAGACAAGATTGTTAACTCAAAATAAATTGCAACCGTCGCCAGTTCAGGAGTGCTTTTGTAATGTCCAAAAGGACCGAAACCAAACAGCTTAAGTTGCAAGTATTCCATGATCCACGTCAAAATTTAGGATAGATGGAGATCTCATTTTGGGCCAACTCGTAACAAGGTTCAATACTGATAACTGTAATCTTGAACCAAATTCTTGATTATTAATGGGTACAATAGTGTGTTGAGGAATCAGATTTATAATAAAAGTATAAGTCTGTCTAGGGCAATTTTAATTTTAATTCTGCAACCTTTTCTTTATAATTGTTCTAAAAATTCCCGCCTAAATTTGGCGCCCTGCCTAGGTGTTAGGCCCCCCATTGTCGCCTTGCCTAGGCGCCTATTGCCTAGGCGTCAGGCCCCTTGGCGCCTCGCCTAGGCGCTAGCCCCCCCTGGCGCCTCACCTAGGCCCAAGGCGGCAAAGAAATCCCTCCAGAAAATTAGGCAAGGTCTAGGCGAAGAGATTTTTTTTTATTATTTTAATAACTATCCAAACCAAATCTTAATATATTTATTTTTCTAATAATTTACCATATTCATAATACAGATTGTAGCATATCAAATCACAACAAGTGAACAATATCAAGTTAAAATGGATAATTTTATTATAGTTGTAATTTTTTGAACTTGTACCAACTTTAAATTATATAAATGATGATACATTTGTAATATTTAGTTTAATTTAATATAATTCTTAAATTTATGTTTAGTTTCTTAAGTTTTATAATTGAATTAAATTTTTAAAATTTTAAATTTTATTATTTAATAGCAATCTTGTTTATGAATAAAACTAATACGTTAAAAATATGTTTGAACTGTGAAATATTGCATATTTGTGTTTGAACTTTGACATTAACAATATAGATATGTGTTTGAACTTTAAGTAAATGCCTTTATTATCTTAATTATAGATTGTTTTGCTGTATATTATTGTTTTGTTTGGACAAATGTAATATAAAATATTAAAATTGGCCTAAAATAAAAAATTCTGCCTAGGCCCCGCCCAGGCCCCCTAGGCGCTAGGCCCCCCGACCGCCCGCCACCAGCCTACCGCCTTTCAGAACATTGTATAATTGGTAAAACCTCGCCAATGCCTTCCACGGGAACATAGGGCAATTTTAATTCATGAAATGAAGTAGCAAATTTCACTGTTCTTATTAGCAAATTTTCCCAGTAAGATATATAGTAAGTATAAACTGCGACTACAAAAGGTTCCACGTATCAAGTAGAGGCAATTTCCAAATTATTCTTGCTTGTTTTAAATTTCTTTTGCTTGAAGCTTTTACTTGCTGCATCACCCTGGCACACGCTATCTTCTGTCAAACCCTTCCCGAATATCGTCCATGAGCTGAAGAACTAATGAGTCATACCAAGTGCCACCAAAATATCAGATGCATTCATGCCAAAAAAGAAAAAGAAGTCCAACAGCTAGAATGAAACGCATTGGATTGATTTGATATTGGCTGATCCTCCTAGAAATATGTCAAACTACAATGTGTTAATGCCAAAGACGAACTTTCCAAACCAATACAGATTTAAAGCGAACAGGATAATCTGACTTTTCACTGATCAGCTGTGAGCTCAGACCCATGCATGTTTATGGCGGCTTAATGTCTGTCAATTCAGGTTTGGTAATTGATATGTCTAACGTAAATGTGAGGAAGAGTGCATCGGTACCAACTCAGTCCTCATTCATCTTACGTCTAATCTTATAGATGTAAAATTACATCGGTACCTTTGTTAATTAGTGATGTAAAATTACAGATGTCGATAATGACTATAGGTTTCTCAAGCTCGGTTAAACAAATTCACAAGCTGATATTTAATCTAATTTACATTATTCGACTCTCAAGCCAAGCATCCCAAGCAGGTCGAGTATTTTGGATTTTTATGGTCTTAGAATGCTTGTTAGTTTGTCAGTTAAGTCATGCAAATAAAACAATAAGTTTAAGATATTATCAAGTTTGGTTCATTTGTTTTACAAGCCAGTTTCAACCTTCTAGCCAAGTCTATAACAAACAGGATCTATCAAACTTATTCGGCAAAAAGCACTTTTAACCCACTGTGGTTGTAGTGTTTTAAGCAATTAGCCACTGTGCTTTTAAAATATTCAATTGACCCACTGTGTTTTTTAAAAATGTACAATCAAGCCATTCCGTCTAATTTGAGTAACAGACTTTAACAATTTGCTTACGTGGCTTTTTGAAAAAAAATAAAAAATTACGTGTCTTTGCTGACTGGGCAGGAGAAAGCTTGGTTGGCTTTTTTTTTTCTTTTTTTTTTCCAAATAATACAAATTATCATAAAATAGAAAATTAGCTATAAAAATAAAAATAAAATATTAGTTTGATTGAGACGGCCATGGTGATAATTTTAAAAATAATTAATTTTAAAAATAAAAATAAAATATTAATTTTAAAAATAATTAATTAATTTTAAAATAAAATAATTAATTTTAGAAATAAAAATAAAAAATTAATTTTAAAATAAAATATTAATTGATATAATGCTTGTTGAAATTAAAATGCTTGTTTTCTATATAATTTTTAATAATAAAATTAATTCATTTTCTATATAATTTTTTCTTTTCCTTTTATCTTTTCCTTTCTTTTAATAATTATTTTTTATTTTAAAATTAATTTCAAATAATATATCAAAATTTTTGTATCAATGAGATCTATTACAACATTACATTAATTTAAACAAAAAAATAAAAATAAAAATCATTAATTATTTTTATTTTTATTTTTAAATTAATTATTTTATTTTAAAATTAATTATTTTGAAATTAATTAATTATTTTTAAAATTAATATTTTATTTTATTTTTAAAATTATCACCATGGCGCCTCAGAAAAATAGCAGGATAATTTTTACTAATTGTATGAAATTTTTTATTTTATGTTTTATGTACTTATCTTTTTTATATCATTAAAATATATATTAATATTAATTTTAAAATAAAAATAATTATTAAAAAAAATGAAAAGAGATAAGAAAAAAATACAAATAAAGAAAATGAATTAAACATATGAATAATATATAACTTTTGTCAAAATTATATTTGAAACTCAAAGTTTTTAAAATATCTAACTAACAAAGAGATTTAACCCAATTTCCCAACCTCCCCCCCCCCTCCCTCCTCCCCCCTCCCCCTCCCCTCCCCTCTTTTTATGGATTCTTTTTCCTTTTTCTTAGGCGGTGTGCAAGATCTTTTTTTTTCTTCCTTTTCTTGACCGATACTTGGAAGACTTGTTGCGATAGCGGTGGTGCGAGATCTGAAAAATCTTTAGTCTCTCTTTTTTTTTTCCACCATTACTTGGGAGATGTGTTATGATGGCGGTGGTGTGAAGACGTGTTGTGGTGGTGGTGAGAACTCAGCGTGGATCTAGTTGAGTACTGATTGTGGAGGTCAACGTAAATCTGCTTCTCTTCTTTTTATTTTCTGCACTTTACTTGCGAGAAAAATTGATGATGGTGGCGACCTCTAGCTTGAAGATGATGAGCATTGATGGTGGCAGGTTTAATGAAGAAGATGAAAATATAATAAATTTGGGGACAAAAGAAGAATTTTATAATATTAAAAATGTTATTTTTGTTCAAAAAAATATAATTTTGGATCGGCAAAAAAAAAAGAGAAAAATATTATTTTATTTTGAAATTAATTTTTTTATTTTTATTTTTAAAATTAATTATTTTTAAAATTATCACCATGGCCGTCTCAATCAAACTAATATTTTATTTTTATTTTTATAGCTAATTTTCTATTTTATGATAATTTGTATTATTTGGAAAAAAAGATAAAAGAAAAAGAAAAAAGTCAACCAAGCTTTCTCCCGCCTAGTCAGCAAAGACACATAATTTTTAATTTTTTTCCAAAAAGCCACGTAAGTAAATTGTTAACGTCTGTTACTCAAATTAGACGGAATGGCTTGATTGTACATTTTTAAAAAGCATAGTGGGTCAATTGAATATTTTAAAAGCACGGTGACTAATTGCTTAAAACACTACAATCACAATGGGGTAAAAGTGCTTTTTGCCCAACTTATTCATTTTACATTACTAATTAACAAAGGTACATGTGATAGTCGCATCAATTGGTTTAGGTGCTAGTAATCATAGCTTTAACTAGGTCTAAGAATATGAATTTTCTATTTTCTATTATATTTTTCCCTTCCTCTACATCTAAGCATAGATAGGAAAAAAAATAATTAAATTAATATCTTTAACTAGCCTAAAATCTGACACAAGAGGACAGCAAATCAGACAAATAAATGATCTGTACGATAATAAGTTCCTCCATGTGGCTGAAGAATCATAATGAAGAGCTAGAAAAAAAGTAAAATCTATATTCCCACTTAGAAAAAATGTATAAACCTTCAAGACCACTTATAAGTACGAACTTTATAATAAGTACTTAAAAATACTAGCATAGAAATGCATATCTGTAAAAAGTAATGGACCATTGCCAAGTACCAAAGGAAAGAAAGTTCAATCCGAATGTCAAATAGTAAGCCAGGAAAAGTAACAGAAAAAAACACACCGCTGAGCTGTTATTCCATCTGGTGGAATTCTGGAAGAATCACAGGTAACATCGTTCCCAGCGAGAGAAGCAGCAGAATTCGAGTTCTGAGCACTGGAAATTGGACCATATGTGATTGTTAAGCTAGAAACTTTATCTCTATCTTTAGAGCCTTGCAGACCAGTACTAATACCCAAGTTACGCCATTTATCCTGGTCATTCAAACAAAAGTGCGCTTATTACTAAAATAGCCCGTGAAGTTTAAATATTGCAATTTAATAAGTTATAAATAAGCAACAAAGACAATATATAGATGGGCACCAATATATCCTAATGTTTAAATATATGTACCTTTGATATTTGCACAACACAATTATAGATCAAATAAAAATCAGTAGTAACAAATAGCATTCAACTTATGGTGATACGTAATGCACTGAGCATTCTGTTGGTAACTCCATTCAATAATTTGAAAGAAACAATATATATATATATATATATATATATATGCACAAGTCTGTGTGTATAAGCCTTAATAATTTGTACCAAAACACATTGAATCTCATTAGATCAGTAAGTACTCAAATTACACAATTTGTCCTGCTCATTCAAACTAAAGTCTAATAATTAATAAATAGCCTAATAAGCATTCTATTTGGTAATTTCATTTTAGAGCTTGCAAGCGCGCACATCCACCCAAGAGACAACAAAACTCCCTCCATCTGAAAATTAGAGTCCCACTCTAGAAAAACATAGAAAAGTTGTCAATTAATAAGGTATTACAGGAACAAAATGAACATACAAACAGCACAGTAGCATCAGCCTTGGTTCAGTGTACTCAAGCACAAGCATTGCAGGCTAATGTAATTACATCAAAGATACAGCAAGGACAAGCCAAGTTATCAAGTTCTATACAGCTGTCACTAGCGTAGGAGGTAGTTTGAGAGCTATTATACTTGGCACGTGATGATTGAAATGTATAACTTCTTATTTGTTATTAGTCCACATGTACAGTTAATTAGATTAGTCTAATCTGTCTATATATACATCAAGTTGTAGTAATGAGAAATAAGATTTTCCTTTCACACTTGTTATCATGGTATTAGAGCTTCTCTAGAATCTTCTTCTTCACTTTCATCATGTATCTTCGGTCTTCAAATCGTTTATTTGTTCTTCATTTACGATTCCTTCTGCTTTGATCTTGTAATTTTTTGTTTTTTTATCTTCATCATAATTCAGTTTATCATTGTTCAGTTTTCTTCTGGATCCATTTCCAGATCAGAGTTTGATTCTTCAATTTTAGGCATTGAATCTGAAATTTGTTCTGATTCTTCATTGTTTGGTTACTCATCATGGTGAATCCTGCAAATACTACAAATCCTTGGAACAGAGCTTCAATTTCGCAAAACACATCAAATTTGCAAACACAGCAAGGCAATCATGAGCATCTATTGAATGATGTAGCTACAGGAGTACAAACGTTTGAGCAGATCACTATATCAATTGATACAAATACTCATCCATTGTATTTGCACAACAATGATCAACCTGGTTTGCATTTCATTTCGAAGAAACTTACAGGTTCTGAAAACTATAACCCTTGGCAAAGATCTATGCAGATTGCTCTTAATGCTAAAAATAAAATGGCTATTGTAAATGGTACGTATGTTATACCTGCTTCAGATTCTCCTATTTTTCCACAGTGGGATCGTGTGAATGATATTGTTACCTCATGGATACTCAATTGTGTGTCTGATGAAATAAGTAATAGTATGAATTTTATACACACTGCACAGTCAGTTTGGGTTGAATTGAGAGAAAGGTTATCTACAATTGATGGTCATAGGCAACTCTTAAGAGACTTGCATACACTAGAACAAGGGACAGCTTTTGCGGATTTCTATTATCACAAAATGAAAGGAATCTGGGATGAATACTTTGTTCTACAAACTCCACCACTTTGCACTTGTGGAGCATATAGAATTCTTGAACAACAATAGGACTAAATGGGAGCTATGCTAATGCTAGAGGACAGATCCTCATGATGAGTTCACTCCCAAATGTAACACGGGCTTTTGCACTAATTAGGTAGGATGAAAGACAGAGGCAAGGGTATGTTCCTAATCCTACTAATAGCACAGCTTTGATGGCTAATAATAATAGAAAGGCTAAAATGGTCTATGGTGAAGCCGTGAAGGACAACAGTACCATCCAATGCATGGATCTAGTTCCCATACTGGTTTACAACAACATATTTCTGGTTCTAATGCTGGCGTTGATAGTACATATTCCAGATATGTTCCCATTCCAAGAGGGGATATTATTTGTTCACATTGTCACAAAGAATGCCACATTAAGGAGGAATGTTACAAACTCAATGGATATCCTCCAAGTCATCCAGCTGCAAAATGGAATAAAGGAAAAAGTATTGGTATTGGTGCACAACAATTTTCTACATTATACAAGAAGAACAACAATGTCAATTACAAACAGAAAACTACTGTTGGAGGTACTACTGGGACCAGGGCAATGCAAGTGACAAAGATAGCGGATGATCCTCGGGTGTCATCAGATGGATCAGTTATTCTCAATGTTTGGTAAGCCTCAAAAACATGAATCTCTTGATAATCCAGAGGATCACATCATGGCAGGTATGGTTACTTCTTTTGCCTCCTTCACAAATACTAATATAAATGTTTGGATTGTGGATACTGGTGCAACTGACCATATGACATGTAACAAGATCCTTTTTCATACTCTCACTAACCTAGCTACACCTGTTTTTGTCAGTTTACCCAATGGAAGTCATATTAAAGTTACACAGTCGGGATCTATTCCTTTGAATTCTTCTATTTCCCTGCATAATGTTTTGTATATATCAGATTTTCATTGCAATCTATTGTCTGTTAGCAAACTGGTATTGGCTGATTCTTTACATATTGTTTTAATTCCAATTCTTGTATTCTTCAGGACCAACATCAGATGCAAATCTTGGCAACTGGTGAACTGGTCAATGGTCTCTACTATCTTCATTTTCCATTACCAGTTGCAGCTACAGCTGTTTCTTCTTCTTCCAGAGTCTTATGGCATCAAAGACTTGGGCATGCACCTTATTCTATCTTGAATAAAATTCCAATGCTTTCATCATTACAAGATAAACTCTGTGACACATGTGATATTTGTCCTTTAGCAAAACAGACCACTTTACCTTTTCCTACTAGTTTATCTTGTACCTCAGATTTGTTTGAAATAATACACTGTGATCTTTGGGGTCCTTACTGGACATCTACAAGAAATGGTTGCAAATATTTCCTAAAAGTTGCAGATGATTTTTCCAAGGCTGTATGGACTTTTCTTGTTTCCACCAAGCAACACATTTTCTCTATTGTAAATAATGTTCTCATCTCTGTCCAGACTCAGTTTAACAAACATGTTAAAACCTTAAGAAGTGATAATGGGACTGAGTTTGTTAATAAATTCATGTATTCCATATTAAGTCAGATTGAAATTATACATCATACTTCTTGTCCTCAAACACCACAGCAGAATGGTGTGGTAGAAAGAAAACACAGAACCATTCTCAATATGGCTAGGGCTTTAAGATTTCAAGCAGGACTTCCTATTTATTTCTGGGGATATTGTGTCCTTACAGCTACTTATTTGTTAAATAGGATACCTGTTTCATCTTTACAATATAAAACTCCAAATGAATTGTTATTTCATCATGCCCCATCTTATTCACACTTAAAATCTTTTGGTTGTTTATGCTTTCCCTCACAACAATTGAGTGACAAATTTGCACCAAGGGGCTATAAAATCAATTTTCATTTCCTACAGCCCAAAAAGGTTATAAGTTGTTGAATTTAGATTCTAAACAAGTTTTCATTTCAAGTCGTGTCATTTTTCATGAACATGTTTTTCCTTATCTTCATTAGAATCAGGTTTCTTCTTTTATTCCTTCTAACATTGTTCATGAATTTTCTCATTTTAATACATCTCCATCTGTACCTTCACAGCCACCTAATCCACTTAATTCACCAAGATCTTCTCTGCCAACTACTTCATCTCCCATACACTTCCACATATATCTACATCTATACCTACACTTACACCTGTTTCAAATCCATCACATGCTTCTATTCCTGCTAGAGTTTCAACACTAAACAAATTCCCACATAGCATGAGGATTATGATTTCCCTCCATTACCAAAATCTTCTACACAATTTTTCTCCAAATTTCCCATTTGTAAATACATATCATATGACTCTTTCGCACCTTCACATCAGCATTTTGTTAGCAATTTGTGTACTATACAGGAGCCTACTACTTATTCTCAAGCTGCAAAAGATCCAAAGTGGGTAGAAGCCATGAATAAAGAATTACAAGCTTTAGAGGCAAACCTTGCCAAGTTACTAAACTTCCACCTCTTAAAGTTCATATTGGTTGTAAATGGTTTTTAAGGTCAAATATAATATCGATGGGTCTGTGGAGAGATATAAGGCTAGGTTGGTGGCAAAAGGTTACACCCAAACTGAAGGAGTAGATTACACATAAACCTTTGCACTAGTGGCCAAGCTGGTAACTATCAGATCTATCCTAGCTTTAGCTGCCGTTAAAGGTTGGCAATTACATCAACTGGATGTAAACAATGTGTTTCTCCATGGGGATCTCAATGATGAAGTTTATATGGAACCTCTTCCTGGATGCACTCAATTAAAACAATCTTTCTTGGTGTCATGGCCTGTCAATTAAAGAAATCTTTATATGGGCTTAAGCAAGCTTCTCGACAATGATTTGCAAAACTGACTTCTGCATTGATTTCTGCTGGTTATACTCAGTCTAGGACTGATTATTCATTATTCACTCTTCATACAGATAACATTATTACTCTAGTGGTGATTTATGTTGATGACATATTAGTCACGGGCTCTAATTCTGCAGAAATTACTAAGCTCAAGTTATTATTGGATACTTCTTTTAGCATTAAAGATTTGGGACCAGTAAAATATTACTTGGGGTTAGAATTTTCTAGGTCATCTTAAGGTATATTTGTTCATGAGAGAAATATGTTTTGAATTTACTTGACGAGTTTGATTTATCTGAATCCAAACCTTTCTCCATTCTTATGGAACAGTATCTCAAACTTCACGACTCCGCTAGTGCTGTTATTCCTGATGTTGCTTCCTATAGGTGTTTGATTGGAAAGTTGCAATACTTCACCATCACTAGACCAGATATCAACTTCACTGTGAATCAACTAAGTCAATTCTTACAAGCTCCACTCTTTGTTCATCTTAAAGCTGTTATCCGAGTATTGAGGTATCCCAAAGGCACAATAGGACAAGGTTTGTTTTCCCTGCTTCTAATACTCTTATTTTAAGAGCTTACTCAGACAGTGATTAGGCAGGAGAGACAGGGGGAGAAGATCTATATCAGGCTACTGTATGTTCTTGGGTAATTCTTTAATTTCAAGGGGTGACAACACTGACAAGAAACAAACAATTGTGAGTAGGTCTTCAGCCAAGGCTGAATATAGGGCTGTTGCAGATGCTACTTGTGAACTTGTATGGCTAAAAAGTTAACTTGTTGATTAGGGTATTTCTGTTCCACTTTCAGTTGTGTTACATGTTGACAATTAGTCTACCATTTCTTTAGCTGCTAATCCTATGTTGCATGCTCGAACCAAGCATATTGAGGTGGATTGTCATTTTATTAGAGATAAGGTTCAGGAAGGTTTTATTATGCCTACATTTGTTCCTAGTTCTCATCAGCTAGCAGATATTTTCACCAAGGCACTAGGCAGGCATGCTCATTGGACAAATGTTTCCAAATTGGGTGTCCACAAACCCTGTGGAAACACAATATGTGGGGGAATAAGAAGGTATTACAGGAACAAAATGAACATACAGCACGCTAGCATCAGCCTTGGTTCGGTGTACTCAAGCACAGGCATTGCAGGCTAATGTAATTACATCAAAGATACAACAGGGACAAACCAAGTTATCAAGTTCTATACAGCTGTTACTAGCATAGGAAGTAGTTTGAGAGTTATTATAATAGGCACGTGATCATTGAAATGTATAACAACTTCTTATTTGTTATTCGTCCACGTGTACAGCTAATTAGAGTAGTCTAATCTGTTTATATATACATCAAGTTGTAGTATCAGTTGTAGTAATGAGAAATAAGATTTTCCTTTCACACTTGTTATCATCAATTTAATTTTATTTCCTTATTTTTGCTAATTTCCTATTTCACCTAGTCACTCATTTTATATAAACATATAAAGTGAAGACGAAGTCTAGAGACTTCACATAAGAGCAAATTTGGAATTACATCATTTTACATCTAGCTTATTTTTAGGAAGCAAACTCTTATTTTGGGACACACAAACAAGTACTAAGCTGGTGTTTGATAAAATTGAATTAAGATCTGAATGGTTAGTATATCTTAATAAATTAGACCATCTACTTAGCAAAAAATAAATAAATAAATAAATTAGACCATCTGAATAAAATAGTATTTGAATTTAAAAGGACTGTTTGGTAACTAATATGTATAAAACATCTAAGTGACACTATTTTACCATTTTGACTCTCTGAACTGTTTAAAAAAATTATTTGGTAATTCTATATATGCAATCTAATAAAAAAGTGAGTGAATGATATTTTCAAACTCATAATTGATGAATTTCTTTGATTTTAGTTCATAGATGAATATAGAAAAATATCAAAAAAGTAACACTCATCGTAAAGTTTATGGTTTCATAATTTTTAATCATCTCAATTTTAATTTTGAAAATATTTCAAATTAACTTTTAAAATCAATAATGATCTTAGAATTTAAAATTGAGGGAGTAAAATATTTATTGAGGATATTTTTGTTCATATATTTAAATTTTTTGGAAGGAGGTAACTGTTAGTGGTTTGGATTTGATTTCATCTCTTACCAATTTAGAGGCGCTTAGAGGTATGATTATCTTTTACCAAACAATTTGAGCTTCTTACCGAAACTTATAGAAGGCTATTTAAGAGCCTTGAAGACTATTTAAGAGCCTTGAAGACCCAAACAAACACCACCTAAGACTCTGGTTTTGGGACTTGGGATGGAGGGAGTGCATAATACATAGATGAACCTGACTGATATATTATAAATGTATACATATATATACAAATGCCTTAAGTTTCCAGAAATAATAATAGTAGTTTAAGCTCTATGACCACAATAAAATCATAATAAGTATTAGTTATACAAGCAAAAAAGTTGAGGCTAATGAATAAAATATCATGCTAATAAAAAATCAAATCCGAAGTTGGACAGAATCCCAAAATTCAGAATTTTATAGCATATATAAACATAATTTAGAGCTTGAATTGCGATCAGGAGTACAATCAATTCAGTAAAACCGTAAAATCCAGTGATTGAGCATACTGGGTCGAGACTGAAACAAACTAGCAAATCAAACATCCTAGTAATTGGTAATTTCAACTCAATAAGTTGGACAGAAGAATAAGATACATTATTTAAAGACTCAAAGGAGCATAGAGATGCCCAAATTGAGAAGTTAAAGCTCAAATCAAACCAATGAAGAAGCCGCGGATTACAAAATTAAGCAAATGTCAGAATAAAAAATACAGTTGCATAAAAAAAATGCAAGGCTACTAAAGTTGCAGTGGAATAAAAGATACTAGTTAATAAAAGATACTAGTTACATAGAGTACGATAAAAGGAGGAGGAGAAGAACCTTGAGGTCAATGTTGGAACGTTGGGTAAGGAAAGGTGCGAAGTGAGGATCGGTGAGGATGTTCTTCCACTTCCCGGTGCCGTGCTTGGCTACCCCGGCTTTAAGGGCTTCTTCTTCCTCCGAAGTCCATTTCTGCTTTTGATTCCCCATCTATTTTTTTTCTCTCTCTAAAAAATGGAGCAATGCTGCTAGGGATTTGCAGGGCTGTGGATACGAACTCCAGTGAAGAGGAAACGGAGATTTGTATATACAGTATTTATCGATTCGGTCATTTAATTTTAGGCCTTTATCCAGTTTTTAGTTGTTCGTGCCTTTTTTTTTTATATAGAGTACCATCCAACCGAAGAGAATTCATAGTCGGTTCATTTTTAGAAGCCGACTATATATATATATATATATATATATATATATATATATATATATATATATACACGAAAGATTAAGAACATTTTCATTATCTAGCATTCTTAAATAAATAGGATCCGGATTCTCTATGAGAGAGGATTTCTCTATACGATCTTGTGAGGGTTTTGTTGTAAAGTTGAGAACTCGTCAGAAAAGAAAAGAGATCCAATGACTCATAATTTTTTTTTTCTGTGTATCAAAACTCATTTTGATAAAAAAAAAATAAAATTACAAGTTCATAGAAAATTAGAAGCTACCAAACGCAGTTTACTTTTACCAAACAAATAAAATAAAGTAAAAAGAGTATATTTAAAATAATATTTGAGTTGTGATGGTAATTGTCTCTATTGAGCAGTGGATTAAGATACGTAAAATATTTTTAGAATATTTTCTTGGTTTACCCATCCAGCCCAATGGTTAGAGTAAATAATAATAATATTTTTAATGGTGAGAGTAAACTATTTTTATGGAACAAATAAATACAAATTATAATAATAATAATAAATAATATAATTAAACAAACAAAAACAATAATAAACAAAAAATAACTAAAGCCACATTGAAAACATTAACGATAATTATAACCGATATATTATTCATTTTTTTGAGTCAAGTTTATAGTCATCCTAATATTAATAGCAAGCTAAGTTATTAAATATAAAAAAAAAATCATATACAAAAGAAATTTAAAATAATTATATGTAAAAATAAACGGTGTTTGATGGCTTCAAATTATTTGTCAACTTGTAAAAAAAAATCTATCAAAACGACGTCGTTTTGATACACAAACAAAAAAAAGAGTTATGGGCCATTAAATCTCATTTCTGATGTGTTGTCAACTCCAGAGCAAAACTCTCACAAAATCTTCGTAGAGGATCCAGATCCAAATAAATAGCACTTTTTTTATTAAAATTACGTAATTTTTGGAGTTTCTTTTAAAAAATAAGTGAAGCGCGGGAGATGTTTTTGTAAATAAAAAAAAAAACAAGTGGGACCATTCTCTTTTAAAAAAACAAGTGCATAAAACGCAACTTCTTGTTTATTTAATTCTTCTTGTTTATTTTTAAAGTTAGTACAAGGCCATCTCCCTGAAACATGCCTATTATGGTACTACTTGACGGCTGAGTATAGAAAACTTCCAAGTGATGAAAAGAAAACAGGAGAAAGCTACACACAAAAATATTAATGTACATTCATTGAGCAGTCATTAAGTGTATCAGTAGCAACAAAACATCCAATAAGCAATCACTCAATATAAGAAGATTGTAATTCTAATTAAGTGAAAGCTAAATAACGAATTAAACAAAAATTAATTGTGCCACGATTATGAAAGTAGTATGTATACAAATCAATTATGTTTGATGATAAAGCATATACTTTGTAACAATCTTATTCATTTATTAATAAAAAGTATTAATTTATTAAAGACTTTTAATTATCTACATGATGTTGTTTTATAATATGTGATAAATCCATAGTTTTAAGCAATAATTTTAGAATAACGAGGATGATCATTGAGATCTAAATTTTTACAAAGCTTAAAACAAAAATAGTTCCCAATCGTTGGATTACTAAATTGAGGATTAGTGAATCCAGATAGATTGGTACATACGTTGCTTGTGTTAGTGTTTATGCCCTAGAGGCTAATTATTTGATATAATTGCTTAACATTTTGATATTATATTTGATTGAATAAATATATGATTTTATTATGGTTTTATTTACTGCGTTATATAAATGTTAACATAATAAAATTCCTTAGAATAGTGATACAAATTATATAGTTTCAAGTATGTGACTTAAACATGAGATTATATGATTATAATTAGTATCATTGTTCTTAAATGTCCCTAGTCGAGTATTATTGTTGATGGAACAACAATGATGCATCGAGACTAGTATGTGGATTGACTGATGACCAAATCTCATTGGTCATAAATATATGAGATATTAAGTCAATGCGTAAGTACGTTGTAGAATCCACGATGTCTTTGACGGAACTCACCATGAGAATTCTATATGGAGCATTATGCGAAGTGTCATTAGCAATTCTCATAGTGACAATGATGTAATGGTCCTCCGACCTGAAATCACTATATTACTACACGGGAATTTATATACTTTGATATCATCAAATGTCACTTTTAATATGGTGGACTATAAAGGTGATTATTGGGTACATCATGAATCGTGTGAGGAATATGAGTGATCTAGATGGAATTTTACCTTCCTATATATTAGGGGTGATATCCATAGGCCTCTTGATTGAGTAGAGATTGTGAAATGTGGTAGTACTGCTCAAATAGTGATTTGTTTCATATAGTCCTACTCATTGATCAAGAAAACTTCAGTTAAATTATGAAAGAGTATGACACATTCCATGACTTGAGTTTAATCTAGGATATTAAGGTTAAAATGATTAAATTACATTGAAACATTGGTCACGAAAAGGTTGTATCGAATCATCGATCTTATTACTACTTGGGTAGCGATGATGCATTACTAGATGCCACTTTCACTGCTTTATAATTTTATAATATGATTTTAAAATTATTGTCAACGTAATAATAACCTATAGGGTCACACATGTAACGTAATTAAAAGATAATTAATTTAAATCGTAAATATTTAAATATATCAATATGATTGATAGTATTTAAATTACGAATTTAAATTAATAGGATAATTTATGTATAGGTATATTACCTGGTTGTTAAATATTGTGAGTTATAATATTAATGATGAATAAATTCGTGTTGATTAAAGATGAATTTGATAATTTTATTGTGTTGGGATTATTTGTGTTAGTAGAAATCGACATCTATTCCAACGATAATTGATGTCTAGAGGTTATATTGTTCAATCAATTATTCGGGACACTTTTTGTGTGGAGTATTATTCACGATTACTATTCATGAGTTCTTATTCACGATTACTATTCACTAGAATAATATATTTCTTTTCGGTCCAAATTATTTTTGGGTACAATATTATTCCACGAGGAGTTGTCTTAAATTTTCGGCCATCGTTGGTTGAATTTATATTAGTAAATCAATATGGATCGTTGGTTTAAAGTTTTAATAGTGAATCAGTATGGATCGCTGGTTTAAAGTTTTGTATATCCTTTTTAGCGACGGACCAGGTGACAATTCGGTCTGTCGCTATATATAGAACTGTCGTCCTAGCTTTTAACGGCGGACAACATATAGTGACGGACCGAACCTATAACGACGGATCGAATCATCTCCCGGTTCGTCGCTAAAGAGAGTGTGCAAGGTATGTTAGATAAGGAGTGAGCTTAAGATCCTGACCGTATATATATATATATATATATATATATATATATATATATATACACACACACACACACACAATCCCGTTCAAGAGCATTCTCCTTAGATGATATTACTCCCTTAAAGAGCATTCTTATTTAAAAGGAGTGCTTTTCATTCTTTCTCCTCACTTAGTGATGATAGACGACTGAGCTCTTAAACTAGTTCCTTTTCCATTCGAATCTTCAAAAAACTTCTCCAAATCTTCTGAAAATCGAAGTATGCCACAAAAATCGAAGTCGAAGCCCTCAGTTCAAAACCCTTGATACCCTTCAGAAAATCGATTATTGCAAAATCGAAGCCCTTGAAATCTCAGTTCGACCCCCCTCAAGCCCTAGAAAGGGGTTAGATTATTTAATTGCGCGCTAATAAGGAGAAATCCTTATCGGAAAGCCCCCTTTTTCTGAGAATGATCTTGCTGTCAATATTGTGAGTTATAATATTAATGATAAATAATTGTTGAAAAATTAAAAATGTACTTATTGAAGATAAGTGATTTGTGATAAATATTTATTCAATTTTTGATATAAATAGAGGGGTTTTGTAACAACCCCAAAATAGGTTCATTCCATCCAACCCATTATGAGTCGCTAAATATATGGTACGAAAAACAACTACAACTTTATTACAACAATTGTCGTGCAAAATACAACAACACATATATCTCATGTGAGTTTGGATACAAATATATACCAATCAGAAGACGTCACAATGACACCTTACATAAAGGTATAGTCAAAAAGCATTTTAGAAATTAGAATCTTTGGGAAGTGCTCAAGAAACCTTCATACACATGGGAGGCCATGCTTTTAGGTTATGGTAGATATCATATGGCCACGAAATTATCCTTGGTTGACCCAATAAACCCCAAAGAAAAAGCGAGAAGATTACTATCATATTCTTCCCAATGGTGAGTCTTCTCTTGACATATCATTATCTCCAATTTGCTCTCTAATTGGGTATTATACTCCAAACAAACACCAAGATTCTATAGTAGTGCTTGTAAATATACTCGGCAAGTGGATGAAAGACAACCATGTCTTATGATAACACGAGGTTGTATGTCATTAGACTTCTTGTATGATAGTGACAAAACACCCTTCCAAGTTAAATTCACCTCACCCTCAACATCTATAGACCACCACTCTATTCCTCATTATCCCCGCCAACCCAAATTACACTTTTATTACACCGAAAGGAATTGTGAAACAAAAGGTGAGCACAACTAGCTCAAGAAAGAATATTATGACTAAAGATAAATAAATTATCAATAGTCTTCATCGATGTAATAAATCGTAGATTTAGAACATATGGTAGATGATAAAACTTTTCAACCATAGTTGCGGTGAAATGAAGCGATCCATTAGAAGAGTCAAATAGACTATAAAGTCTATTGTCTTCTCCATGTTAAAAATCCACCAACAATGTTTTATCCCTATACTCAACTTATATATGTATAACATATCCAAAAATTACAACGATCCAACGGTCGGATCAAAATTTATAACTCACGCAATATAGTCAAAGAACACCGATTTTTTTGGACTATTAGTCCTTCTGACCGATTTCATTCAAAATTTCACCACGAAATATCTACAAAGAATTTTTGGGTGATTCAAATTTCTACAGTTAGCTTACTTCTAGGGCTTTCTTTTGATATATGGCTCATCTCTTAACTCATTATACACAAAGAGTTATGGATTTTACAAAATCAAGTAATAAACTAATTTTTCTGAAAATCCCATATTTTGTTCTCCATTTCGACAAATACTGATAAAACACCTCATCTTTAATTCCTTCACTTAAATACATAAATAAATCCATCATTTATATCCACATCAAATAAATATTTCATTGTCATATAAATTAATAATTAATTATTCATAAATAATATTATAGAATCACAATAATGACAACCAGGCAGTTCCCAGGAAAGAGGGGGCTTTCCAATAAGAATTTCTCCTTACTGGCGCGCAATTAGGTGACCAAACCTCTCCTTGACAGAACTTTCTAGACATTGCCAATAATGCTATCTAATAATATTATTCAAATAATATGAATTATTGATCCGATAATGGAAATATCTGCAAGGTTGATAATTATTGAACAACAATAATATAAAATATCAACGCATCAATTATTGAATCAATAAAATAAAATATTGAGCGATAATTCTTTGTAACAATTATTGAGTAGTGCCTTCTTACGTAAGAATCAATAATTCAAAAATCACGTGTATTACTGCAGGTGTCTTCTTGTGCAATAACGCCAGACATTTTTTTATTTTACCAACCGGGTATTCAGCGGTGTACTAGATAGTGAACGATTACGTCGTTATTTATAAAAACTTAATTTTGTCGTTTTCTTCATCCGAGCCTTATTACATTATGGGGCCCACAAATAGGCTGCGGCAAATAAATTTAATATTCCCGGAAGCAAAGAATATTCCACGACCAAACGAATATTCCCCGACAATAATGAATACTTTATATACCCTTGCGTATTTTGAAAAAAAAAATTCATATATCACCCTTAACTTTAACTTTTATCAATTTAACCATTTCTTGAATAAAAAATTGAATACTTTTATTTCATAAAATTCGGGGTCTTCTGATCTCCCTCCTTATGAAATTTCGTCCCGAAATTTACGTGCTGACAGTATTTCAAAAGTTGAGAATACCTTGTTTTCATTTCATTCTATCTCCCCAATCATCATGATTTCTCCATTGCTCATCTCCCGTATTTCGGATATCATTCTAGAATACGACTTCAAAACAAAGGTTAATTTAACAAATTAACATATCACATAATATCTCGATATTATGATGACCAACAAATAAGCTTAGGTAGGACACACTTGTAGCGAAGGATTTACTCATCTCTCCTCACCTGTTTCTATTCCCGATCTCCGCCAGAGATCATATCCCTAAGCTCGATACCAAATGTAACAACCCCAAAATAGGTTCATTCCATCCAACCCATTCTGAATCGCTAAATATATGGTACGAAAAAACAACTACAACTTTATTACAACAATTGTCGTGCAAAATACAACAACACATATATCTTTGTGAGTTTGGATACAAATATATACCAACCAGCAACGTCGTCAAATGACACCTTACATAAAGGTATAGTCAAAACCTGTTTTAGAAATTAGAATCTTTGGGAAGTGCTCAAGAAACCTTCATACATGGGAGGCCATGCTTTTAGGTTATGGTAGATATCATATGGCCACAAATTATCCTTGGTTGACCCAATAAACCCCAAAAGAAAAAGCGAGAAGATTACTATCATATTCTTCCCAATGGTGAGTCTTCTCTCGACATATCATTATCTCCACATCTCTAATTGGGTATTATACTCCAAACAAACACCAAGATTCTATAGGTAGTGCTTGTAAATATACTCGTGAAGTGGATGAGCACAACCATGTCTTATGATAACACGAGGTTGTATGTCATTAGACTTCTTGTATGATAGTGACAAAACACCTTCCAAGTTAAATTCACCTCACCCTCAACATCTATAGACCACCACTCTATTCCTTGTTATCCCACTTTCAACCCAAATTTACACTTTTATTACACTGAAGGAATTGTGAAACAAAAGGGTGAGCACTAACTAGCTCGATAAAGAATATTATGACTAAAGATAAATAAATTATCAATAGTCTTCATCGATAATAAATCGGAGATTTAGAACATATGGTAGATGATAAAACTTTTCAACCATAGTTGCGGTGGAATGAAGCGATCCATTAGAAGAGTCGAATAGAATATAAAAGTCTATTGTCTTCTCCATGTTAAAAATCCACCAACAATGTTTTATCCTGTAACATCAATCAACAATTCCTCATCCCACAATCACGTGTATAACTTCATAATCGTAATTGTAGTTCTAAATTCCTTTCCTCATCCAAGACAAAGATAATTTTCATCACTTGTCTTTACGAAACATCAAAGATCATGGTTATACCAAATCACGGTTCTGCTCATAATCATACTAATAAATTCATCTCTTTACTTACGGGCCAAAGATATTCATCAACAGTTCATCTTTACACTACATGCTAAAGATATTCAACAACGAGCCATCTTTGCATTCTGAAGCCAAGATATTCATCAATAATTCATCTTTGCTACTGGCAAAGATATTCAACAACAGTCGTCTTTGCATTCTGAAGCCAAAGATATTCATCAATAATTCATCTTTGCCTTTCTGGCAAAAGATATTCAACAACAAAGTCATCTTTGCATTACGAGCAAAAGATATTCATCAATAATTCATCTTTGCACTTCTTAAATTAAAGATATTCAACAACAGTCATCTTTGCATTACGAGCAAAAGATATTCATCAATAATTCATCTTTACTCTTCACAAAGATATTCATCGATTAATCATGTTCATTTAAACACTGTTCATCTTTGCACTACTGTGCCAAAGATATTCTTCGAAATCATTCATCTTTGCATTGGTTTTATCCACGTCCAAAATACCTCAAAAATAATCATAGTGGTGTAAAATTCAAGAATGATCAAAACATGGATACAATCAAAGCTAGTATCCGAGAATAGATATTTTAGACGAAAAGAAAAATTTTCATTTTTTCTTTGAATAGTCTTCAATGATAAGTGAATAGTCTTAGTATCGTGAATAAAACTCTCAGACACCAAAAGATAGAAATTCCACAAAAAAACATCTTCACGCTTAATGAATAGTACTCGTGAATAGTAACTCGTGAATAGTAACTCATGAATAGTAACTCGTGAATAGTAACTCGTGAATAGTAACCCCGAGACATGAAAAAGTTCCAATTTTGATAAAAACTTCAGATCAACATTTCAAAGATAATGATATTGAAGAAATAATATCATTACGAAAAAAAATAATATCCCTTACTATCCCACCCTCGAAAAAGCGACTTACGGCGGGGATATCTGGATATAACGTTGAAGGAAACTTGCAGCGATGAATATCAACTCACCAAGTATCTAAATACTCACAAATTACACTCAATAATCTAGAGAGAAAAAGAGAGAAAGCTTATGTTTCTGGTGTGATTTTCAATTCTAACTTAGCCCTCTATTTATAGGAAAATGTTATACGTCAAGCAGACTTAACTCTCGCAACTTTGATGGCTTTACCTCGCTACTATTCCACCCACCAAAAATCAGCCATCTTCCCCAACAACCAAGAGTGGGGCCCACTCAATTCTAGAATTTTCCACCAAAATCATTTATAACCTAATTTACTAATCAGTCACCTCTTAAAATTCATAACAAATCATACGTTCATTTTTAACGGTTCAAAATTTGTGGACATATACTCAACTTATATATGTATAACATATCCAAAATTACAACGATCCAACGGTCGGATCAAAATTTATAACTCACGCAATATAGTGAAGAACAACAACGATTTTTCGGACTATTAGTCCTTCGGACCATTTCATTCAAAATTTCACCACGAAATATCTACAAAGAATTTTGGGTGATTCAAATTTCTACAGATTAGCTTACTTCTAGGGCTTTCTTTTGTATATGGCTCATCTCTTAACTCATTATACACAAAAGAGTTATGGATTTTACAAAATCAAGTAATAAACTAATTTTTCGAAAATCCCATATTTTGTTCTCCATTTCGACAAATCTTGATAAAACACCTCATCTTTAATTCCTTCACTTAAATACATAAATAAATCCATCATTTATATCCACATCAAATAAATATTTCATTGTCATATAAATCAATAATTAATTATTCATAAATAATATTATAGAATCACATAATGATGACCAGGCAGCGCCTCAGGAAAGAGGGCTTTCCAATAAGAATTTCTCTCTTCTTGGCGCCAATTAGGTGACCAAACCTCTCTCTTGATGTAACTTTCTAGACATTGCCAATAATGCTATCTAATAATATTATTCAAATAATATGAATTATTGATCCGATAATGGGAAATCTTCATGCAATGATAATTATTGAACAACAATAATATAAAATATCAACGCATCAATTATTGAATCAATAAAATAAAATATTGAGCGATAATTACTTTGTAACAATTATTGAGTAGTGCCTTCTTACGTAAGAATCAATAATTCAAAAATACGTGTATATTACCGGTGTGCTTTCTTGTCTTGACAACGCCAGCGTATTACTTTATTTTACCAACCGGGTATTCCAACAATGTTAATTGATAATGATTACGTCGTTATTTATAAAAACTTAATTTTGTCGTTTTCTTCATCCGAGCGAGTTATTTTGTTATGGGGCCCACAAATATCTACTGGTGTGCATTTAATATTCCCGACGTAAAAGAATATTCCACGACCAAACGAATATTCCCAAACAATAATGAATACTTTATACCCCTCTTGCGTATTTTGAAAAAAAAAAATTCATATATCACCCTTAACTTTAACTTTTATCAATTTAACCATTTACTGAATAGAAAAATTGAATACTTTTATTTCATAAAATTCGGGGTCTTACAGGTTTGTCGTAAAGTATTTGTTATGAGTTTGACTTATTACATGGACTTCCACTTACTCATTTTTCAAAATCATCGTTAGAAAGTTGTCTCAGTTTTGTTTTATTATTATTACTATTATTATTATTATAGTAATAAAACAGAAAACGTTTTATATAAAACAAAATACTTTTTATAATATATATAAAGTTATCTGTTTTATTAGATTATAATTAGAATATATTATATTTTATATAAAAAATTGATTTTATTAGAATATTTTATTGCACACTGATAAATAGTAAAATCAAATTTTTGCCGAATTCGTCCGTGAACTTCGCCTGTGAATTTTTTTTCTGTGCGTCCGTGATTATATTTAAATAGTGCCCTGTCATTCTCTTATAAATAGGATGCTTAGTTAAGAAATGAAAATCACACTAGAATCAGAGAATCCTTCTTCTATAATATTGTGTGTATTTCTTTCTAGTATAAGAATACTTTGTGTGTTACTAATAGTTCAAGATTTTCTTAAGAATATCTTCGCTATATCAGTTAAATTTAGTCTTTTAATAAGGTAAATGATATTATTTTTTTCGTAAGGGATATTATTTTCGTTCAATATTTGTAATGAATATTATTTTCTTCCATACTCTATAGTATGTAAGTGATATTATTTCATTTCATATTCCTAAATCTACACTTATTTTGATAAGTATTGCTTCTATAATCCCTGAAATTAGTAGAATATCCTTAAATTTTGTGATTCATCTAGTATCGTTTTATTGAATATTGGTGTGACGCCCCCAAAATTGGTATATAACACCCATTCTGAGTCGCCAAATACATGGTACAGAAAGTAAACTACAACTTCAATAAAACAATTGTCATACAAAATACGACAACACATACTGTGAGTTTAAATACAAATATTGGTTTTTAGACAAAATTCACACTCAAATAAGTCCTCATTACAATTATTCATACACTATTTTACAGAAAATAATGAGGACTGCTAAAACATCTTTCTAGAACCATCACTCCATACCCATTAGATTCTCGCTTATGTTCACCTCCTGAGAAGAAAAATGGAACAAAAAGAAAAAGGGTGAGCTCAACTAGCTAAGTAAAGAATATTATGATTAAGATAATATACAACAAATTATCATTAGTCTTCAACAGGAAAAAATCTGATAAAATACAATAGACAACAAATTTTAGATCAACAACTGCAGCGAAAACAACAATCCATTAGAAAAGTCACGTAGAGAATGAATTCTACTATCTTCTAAGATTTAACGATTCATCATCAATATTTTATCCTCAGAACAACAATCAATATACATCTTTAATCAAATATTCATCTTTGCACTACAGCCAAAAGATATTCATTTAGATCACCAAATCATGTTCATCTCAACACTGTTTATCTTTGCAGACTACGGGCCAAAGATATTCATCAGTTAATCATTCATCTTTGCACTACAGGCCAAAGATATTCAGTAATATCATCATTTAAGACTGAGGATGATGAAAAATATTTTAAAGAAAATGAATCCAGTGAGACAGAAGGACAAATATTAGGGATTCGTTTAACAGTTTATCCAAGATCAATAATACTCCATAATAACCAATTTTTAAGCAGGATTCAAAAATAAAGATCAAAATATGGATACAACCAAAGATAGTAACTATAATAAACATCTTGGACAAAAAAGAAAAATTTAATTTTTTGGTGAATAATGTCGTATTCGTGAATAGTGCCGTATACGTGAATAGTAACCCCGACACAAAAGTTCCAAATTTGATTAAAAAATTCAAACCAATATTTCGACATAATGATATTGAAAAAAATAACATCATTTAAGAATAAAATAACATCCCTTACCTCAAAATAACGGTACTTCTGATCGGAATATCGGATATAGATCCGAAGGAAACTTGTACCGAACAACAACTCTCAAAGTATCAAAATTCTCACAAAAATACGCTCGATAATCTAGAGAGAAAGAAAACTTGTTTCTGGTGTGATTTTCAATTCTAACCTAAGCGTCTATTTATAGGAAAATGCTAGAACGCCATAGGAGACTAAAATAATAAAATAATAATATTTTTTTTAAATCATCTACGCCACCCACCATTTTGAGTCAAGCATGCCTTCTTGGACAAAAATCAGCAGCCCACGTGTATTTAACACCAACCAAAAGTGGGTCCCACCCATAATTTAATAAAAATTATTTTATTTTCTGAAACTTTAGTAATTCATAGAAAATAGCCCGTTTATCAAAAAAATACGAATTTTATGTCTATTCCACACGAAATCGAATTCTCTACAACTTTGTAGTTTTGAGTCTTTCCAAATTCCAAACATAAAATATCCGAAATCCATAAACGGATGATTTTTAATACCTCCATTCCGACAAAATACTGATAAAATACATCAGCGTTAATTTCTTCATTTATAACCACATAAATAAATAAATCCATCATTTATATCCACATCAAATAAATATTTCCTTATCATATAAGTCAATAATTAATTATTCATAAATAATATTACAGAATCACAATTATGACAACCAGTCAGTTCCCAGAAAAGAGGGGGCTTTCAAATAAGGATTTCTCCTTACTAGCGCGCAATTAGGTGACCAAACCTCTCCTTGACAGAACTTTCTAGACATTGCTAATAATGCTATCTAATAATATTATTCAAATAATATGAATTATTGATCTGATAATGGGAAATACTGTGCAGTGATAATTATTGAAACAACAATAATATAAACTATCAACGCAACATTTATTGAATCAATAAAATAAAATATTAAACAGTAACTATTGTAACAATTATTGAGTAGTGCTTTCTTACGTACGAATCAATAATTCAACAATACTGTGCAATACCATGTGCTACTGTGTAACCACGAGTATTACTATATTTTAACCACGAGGTATTCCAACAGTGTTAACGGTAACAACTACGCTGTTATTTATAAAACTCATACTTTGTCGTTTTCCTTCATCCAACCGTTTTCCGTTATAGGGCCCACAAATGGTTGCGCCGTCGTACGAATATTCCCCGATAAAAAGAATATTTCACGACCAAACAAATATTCCCCGACAGAAATGAATATTTTATAACCACTTGCTTATTTTGCAAAATTTGCACATTTCACCCATAACCAAAGCATTATATCAAATTAACACCTTGTTAATTTAGAATAATGAATAGAGAAAAAAATTTAATTTTATTTATAATAAGTTGGGGTCTTACAATTGGTCTGAACTTTCTTATTAAATTTTAATATTTTCATTCGAGATACTATTCACGGGGTACTATTCATTCGGGTACTATTCACGGGATACTATTCACCATAAATTTGGTTTTTTTCTGTCCAAATTATTTTTCATCCATGAATATCATTCTTGAATTTTACTCCACAATTAGTTATCATGTTGACAATTTGGACATTCTTGAACTCGTGATAAATTGATTGATAAATATATAATATTTATCTTTGATTTCACTTGATTTATTCTTTATATCATTGTCATCATCCTCATGCTTGTATTGTGATGAAATTTATCTTTGGCCCGTAGTGCAAAGATGGACTGTTGATTGGTATGATTATGACCAAAAATTATGTATTGGTATAATCATGACCTGTAATGTTACAGACAAATGTTATGGTGAAAGTCCTCTTTGACCCATAGTGCATAGATGGACAGGTGTTTGGCATGATCATGACCACTGGTGATACAAACGAATATCATTGGCCCGTAGTGCATGGATAATTTGTTGATTTGAAATATTTATTGATTGGTGTTACAGAGATGAAATATTGATGATGGACTTTTAAATCATAGAAGATAGTAGACATCATGCTCTACTTTGACTGTTCTAATGGATTGCTATTTCTGTTGCAGCTATTGATCTAAAACTTGTTGTCTATTGTATTCTATTAGATTTTTCTCTGTTGAGGATTAATGATAATCTATTCTGTATTATCTTAGTCATAATATTCTTTATTGGGCTAGTTGAGCTCACCTTTTTCTTTCATTGTCCCCTTTAAGAAATGAGAATATATTTGGGACTAGTCATGGAATAGAGTGATGGTCCAAGATGGTTGCTATAGTAGTCATCATTATTCTATAAAATAGTGTGATAATAATTGTAATGAGAATTTTATTTGAGTTTGGATATTGTCTATTAGACGATATTTGTATTAAAACTCACAACGTATGTTTTGTTGTATTTTACACGACAATTAACAATTGTATAAATGAAGTTGTATTTGATTTGTGTACCATGTATTTGGCGACTCAAAATGAATTATGTGGACCTATTTTGGGGGCGTCACAACTACTGCGGAATACCCTATACTAAATTATGAAGCTCATATCCTTCTTATTTTCCCTTACCGTTCGATTCGTGGATAAATGACTAAAATCATTTATAAAGATAACTTTATCCTTACAATATTTATTATGGATCAGTCTCATATATATATATATAGAACCATGGGGAGCGAACTAAAAATAAACTGGCTATAGCGACGATTTTATCCGTCACTATAGCATATAAAGTCAGTTTTTATGTTATAACGACGGATAAAATCGTCGCTATAACCGGTTTATTTTTAGTTCGCTCCCTATGATTCGCTGAAAAGAGTCAGCATATATATATATATATATAACAAAGTTGGTAATCAAAATACCATATACATATTTATATTTATTTAAATGTATGTTTTATTTATATTGTATAAGTTCATTATATCTATAACGGATTAAACTATATTTTGGTTATACAATACATTAACCAAATTTTTAAGTTACCATATTTTAAATCAAATAGTCTATCATTAAGTATAAAGTATTATTAATGATTGAAACCCTTCAAGTTATTAACAATAATTATTTAAAAGTTATTATATACTCCACACACGAATGCTTGGATAAAAAGCTCTTTTTGATTTTATAGAAGATTGTAACTAGGTCTATAAACAAACACAACCATTCACGAATCGGTTGAAGTTTGAGTTTGATGCCTTGCCGAGAAGAGTTCGCTCATGATTTTACGATTTTACGTTCGATTGCTTGATCGAACATGTTCGTGAACCATGTGGTTCAGTTCGTCTGGGTTCGCGAATAATTCGGATTCGGTTCGAGAAGTTCTAGTAGTGCGATTTCTAACACGTGTTCGAGTGGTTTGGTTTCTTACATGTGAAATTTATTAACCAACTTGAAAGTTGACAATATAATTAGCTAACATGGTTTGTCAAAATGTTCACGAACTTGATCACATTCGCGAACGAGCATGTGTTTGTGAATATTCGCAAACTGTTTATGTTCGTAAACATTCACGAACTTGATCATATTCGACTATGTTTTGCGAACTATTTGCGTACCCGATCATTTTCGCGAACAACTAACGATCGAACTCGCACATGAATATTGGTTCAATCATGTTACTCGAACATGTTCGAGTTCGACCAACAATGTTCGAGTTCAACCAACAATATTCGAGTTCGACAATGTTCGAATCGATTAGGTTCGTTTGCAGACCTAGTGGTAATGCATTAACGACCTATTCAGTGTAAAACTAGGTGTTATGTACATGGTGATTTACTATTAATAATTTTAAAAAATTTATGGGATGATTTCTTAAAATGGCAATATAATATATGAACAAAAAAGAGAGTATTGCTATATATATGGCTACAAAATTATATTCACCTTAAATACTGATGTAAGAACTCAACTTTTATGAATAAAGATTAATTTCTCTCGAAATATATTTTTGAATATTATGGTGTGGATATGATATAATGTTATAGTTGTGGGTAATATTTACAAAATTTGCAAAGTAAGCAAGTGGTTATATAATATTCCATTGGTCAGGGAATATTCATTTTATCAGGGAATATTTGTACGACGGCACAATCATTAGTGGACCCCACAACGGAAGTATTGTCGTAGTAAAAAAAACTGATGTAATTATCTTTTATAAAATAACTACGCGGAGTGTTACCGTTAAAACTGTTGAACTACCCTAGTAAAAATGCGATAATATATCGTGGTTGCATAAGTAAGACACCAGTATTTATAAGACCACAAAATTTTTTAAATAAAAAGGAATTTCATTTATTTATTATCTTGAAATAGTAAGGGTTGATTTGATTAATGTGGATAGTTAAGGGTTAAATACGCAAATATTTCAAAATAAGCAAGTGGTTATAAAATATTCATTGTTGTTTGGAATATTAGTTTGGTCGTGGAATATTAAATCTTTGTGAAGAATATTAAATGCGGGCCTGCCATGACCGTGACCATGTGTGCCCCATAACTGAGCGATTGGATGAGGAAAGCAGACAAAGTTTGGGTGGTTATAAATAACGGCGTAGTTATTACCAATTAAGATCATTGGAATACCCGGTGGTTAAAATACGATGTCTGGCATTGGTTGCCGATGGCACGCAGTATTACATGCGTATTGTTGAATTATTGATCCTTACGTAAGATGGCACTTTACTCAATAATTTTCACGATGAATTCTTTATTCAATATTTTATTTTATTGATTCAATAATTCTTTGCGTTGGTATTTTATATTATTCTTTGTTTCAATAATTGTCATTTGCACAAGATTTCCCATTATCGGATCAATAATTCATATTATTTGAATAATATTATTAGATAACATTATTGGCAATGTCTAGAAAGTTACATTTAAGGAGAGGTTTGGTCACCTAATTGCGCGCGCCAGATGAAGGAGAGATCCTTATTGAAAGCCCTAACTTCTGAGGAACGACTGGTTGTTATAAATGTGATTACGTAATATTATTTGTGAATAATTAATTATTGATTCATATGATAAGGAAATATTTATTTTATATGAATATAAATGATGGATTTATTTATGTGGTTATTAATGAAGGAATTAATGTTGAGGTATTTTATCGATTATTTTATCGGATTGGAGGTATTAAAAATTAAATCGGGGTTTTTGAGATATATTATGGGGGTTATAATTTTTAATCCGACCGTTGGATTGTGGTAATTTTGGGTATGTTATACATACATAAGTTGAGTATATGTCCACAAATTTTGAGCCGAATTAAAAATGCACGAATGATTTGTTGTGAATTTTAAGAGGTGTCGGATTCGGAAATTAGGTTTATAATTGATTTTGGTGGAAAATTCTAGAATTGAGTGGGCCCCACTTTTGGTTGGTGAAAAAATGTGCTGAATTTTATTTCAAATGTGGTGGGTGGCAATAGTAGCGAGTAAAAAGCCATCGTGTGGCAGTCAAGTCCGCTTTAGTGGCTAACATTTTCCTATAAATAGAAAATTTAAGTTAGAATTGAAAATCACACCGAAAACAAAGTTTTCTCTTTCTCTCTATTATTATTGGCGTATTTTGTGAGTATTTAGATACTTTGAGAGTTCTTTGTTGAAAGACAAGTTTCATTCAAGATCACTTGAGCCTTTCCTTCCGGAAATCTTGATTCTTTGAGGTAAGGGATGTTATTTTCTTCTCAAATGATATTAATTCTTCAATATCATTATCTTTGAAATATTGGTTGGTACTTTTATCAAATTTGGAACTTTTTCATGTCGGGGTTACTATTCATGAGTTCTTATTCACGAGTTACTATTCATGAGTTCTTATTCACGATTCTTATTCACGAGTACTATTATTGAAGCGTGAAGATGTTTTTTTGGAATTTCCATCTTTTGGTGTCGAGTTACTATTCACGTATACGGACTATTCACGTATCTGACTATTCACGAATCGCACTATTCACCGAAAATGAAAATTTTTCTTTTAAATCTAAAATATCTATTACGGATACTAGCTTTGATTGTATCCATGTTTTGATCATTCTTGAATTTTACACCACCGTGATTATTTTTGAGGTATTGTTGGGCGTGGATAAAACCAAAATACTGAATCCTTAATCCTTGTCATTTTGTTTCACTTTGGATTCGTTTCTTTAAAAATATTTTTCATCATCCTCGATCTTAAATGATGATATTATTGAATATCTTTGGCCGTAGTGTCAAAGATGAATGATTTCTGAAGAATATCTTTGGCCCGGTAGTGCAAAGATGACAGGTTGTTTAAATGAACATGACCGACTGATGAATATCTTTGGCCTTTAGTGCAAAGATGAACATGTGTTGAGATGAACATGACCGATTGATGAATATCTTTGGCCTTTAGTGCAAAGATGAACAGGTGTTGAGATGAACATGACCGATTGATGAATATCTTTGGCCTGTAGTGCAAAGATGAATATTTGATTTGAGATGAATATTGATTGATGTTACGAGGATAAAATATTGATGATGGATTTATTAAATTCATAGATTATAGTAGATTTCATTCTCTACGTAACTCTTACATGAATTATTATTTCCACGCGAATATTGATCCAAAACTTGTTGTCTATTGTATTCTATCGATTTTTTCCTGTTGGAGACTAACGATAATTTGTTGTATATTATCTTAGTCATAACATTCTTTACTTTGGCTAGTTGAGCTCACCCTTTTCCTTGTTGTTCCATTTTTCTTCTCGGGAGGCGAGAATGTAGCGAAGTCTTAGTGAAAATTATGGAATGAAGAAGTTTCTGAGAGAGTTGTTTAGTAGTCCTCACCATTATTGTAAAATAATGTATCAATAAATGTGATGAGGATTTATTTGAGTATAAATATTATACAGAAGATAATATTTGTATTTAAACTCACGATTTTATTGTTGTGATAATAAAGTTGTAGTTGTTTACGCATACCATGTATTTGGCGACTTCGAGAATGGGTTGGATGGAATGGACCTATTTTGGGGGCGCCACGGTTGAGTATCGAGCTTAGGGATATGATCTCCATGCGGAGATCGGGAATAGAACTAGGAGGGAGGCAGAGTAAATCCTTTGCTAGTGTGTCCTACCTAAGCTTATTGGTTAGTTGGTCAAGATATAGGGATATTATGTGATTGATTTCCTTAATTAACCCTTGTTTTATGGACAATGAATTGAGAATGTCGTTCGAGAATATTAATAGTGGTGTAAATGAGACCGTGGAGATGCTCAGACTTAACAACTAGGAGAACGTGCAACAGTTGGCAATGTACCTCCTGTGAATAACACCACCGAAAGCGATGATGAACGAGGGATGTTTAGAAGCTTTTGCGATTCATGCAAAATCGATTTGAGGAGACTCGTGTTCAAAATACGGAGGAGATGATAAAGAATTCACGGGTTGTCACAACAAGCGAGTTCAAAGAGTTGGGACCACCGAGTTCAGGGAAAGCCGGATCCGATCACGGCGGAAACATGGGTCAAGCAAATTACCAAGATATTCGATGTCTTGGGATGCGAAGAACAAAAAGTTCCATTCGCTACTTTTATGTTCCGTATGGCGAAGCGATTCTCGGGTGGGAATCGCATGAAGCGTACCCATTCAACAGCACTCAAAGATATCAGTGGGAGACGTTTGAACAAAGATTCAATGACAAGTACTTCCACGAAAGTATTCATCGTATGAAGGAAGTGGAGTTTATTAGACCGGAGCGAGAATAACGTGGCGGTGTCCCGAAGACGAGGCGAAGTTCATGGAGTTATCGAGTTTGCGCCTCATTTGGTGGAGAATGAGGAACGATGACGCGGATGTTTCGAGAGGTTTGAAACCCGGCATACGTCGTCGATATCTCATTTCTCATAAATTTTCTCTCTATTCGGATGTTGTCAATGAGGCTCGATTGTTAGAAGCGAGATAACGAAATGCGTTCAACCGAGGGACCATAACCGAGGATCATACTAAGATAGCGATCATCGAAATAACGATAACCAAGGAGAAAGAAGAATACGGGCAAAAGCGGTAACCACTACTCCGTGGTAATCGTGGCCATGAAAATAGAAGAAGCGAGTTGGGAGGAGATTTTAAAAGAGGAGATTCAACAACGACCATGTGAAGACGCTGGCGCCAAGATGGCAATCCGGTTCCAAGGAGGAGAAAGACCATCGATTCGTATGTTACAAATGTGGGAAAGAGGGATATATCATTATCAAACCCACAACAGCTTTAAGGTATGCTATAATTGTGGAAAAGAAGGACATATCGCTCGAGATTATGCGATATCGAAACCCTAGTGCAATGGTGGCGGTGACTCAAAAGGATGTCCAAGAAAAGTCAAAGTCAACGATTTACGGAAGAGCGTTTGTCGTGGCCGGTCATTAAAATACGAGGAACCCGAACGAAGTTAGCACGGGTTAGTTAATTATAAATTCTTGCGAAGTTTATACCTTACTAGATACTGGGTTCTACCCATTCTTTTATCTCTCTTGCTTGCGCTCAACGTTTGAACTTGACTACTGGAGAAATTAGACTTTGACCTATTTATGGAGACTCAGTTAGAGAAACTTTCATTACATCCGTTGTTTAAAAATCTTGTTTGATTCAAGTTGGCACCATTACCTTACACATTGACCTTATCTCTTTAAAGATACTTGCTTTTGGGGATTGATTGGTTAACTACTCATCACGCCAAAATTGATTGCTTTTGTAAGGTTGTTAGTTTTCATATTCTTAAGCAACTTTGTTATTCAATTCAAGCAATCAAACCATTGTAGTCAAACATTTTCATATCAAGCCATGAAGTCATTTGTTTATTACGGATGTCAAGTTTTTTAATCCATGTTATGGATTTGAATAAAGACACGTCGATTTGAATAATATTCTTGTTGTTATTGATTTTTCTGACGTATTTCTGAAGAATTTCTTGGCTTACTCCCAAAGCCTCGATATTAAATTTTGTATCGAATTTGAACCCCCGCAAAAAACTCATTTCTAAAATCTCATATCGAATGGCTCTATTGAACTTGAGGAGTTAAAAATTCAACTATAAATTTGGTACACGAGCCTTTATCTTGTGACTTCCTTTGTGGAATTCACCTAAGCCGACTCTCTATAGGGGCGTCGTATTAGATGCGATAGTAAAGCGATAGGTGTCATTGTGACGTCTTATCCAAGATTGGGATATGAGTCACGAGTTGAGAGCAACCTAAGTCGATGAATCGAAATACGTAGCTTTCTAGGTTTAGTTGGTTATTATCGAGATTCGTTGAAGGATATTCTCGAATCGCTATTCCATTAACGTGGTGACTCATAGAGATACAAAATTCAAATGGAGCAAGGAATGTGGGAAGAGCTTGAAGAACTCAAGAGGAGACTCATTTCAAAGACATGTTCGACCATGCCATCTGGAAAAGCGAACGTGGTAGGCGACGTGTTGAGTAGAAGATCGTATACAAGTCGAAGTACAATATTATCAAAGACTCATTTCAGTATAATATACAAATAATAGAGATGGAGATGAAAACTCTAGGTACCCACGTGATGATATACTCTGAGTGCGTGATGATATACGAGTATAATCGACTTTAATCGATAAAGTTAAAGTTTATTCAAGCTACACACCGGAATGATGAATTTGAAGAAGGAGGTGCGAGAAGTTGTTATTTCAAAAGCGAGAGAATCGGTGAGGTGAGGAAAGCTCAAACCTTGATTTATTTGAAATCCTCGATCGAGTAGAAATCGTGGCCTATAAACTCGCGCCTTAACGCTAAGTATGTTGCGTGTTCATAACGCGTTTTTCACGTGTCGATGTTACGTAAATATGTGGAAAACCCAAACCACATTATTGAGTTAGAACCGGACAAGATAGCCGAAGACTTAACGTACGAGGAGGTACCTGTCAAGATTTTGTAGAGGAAAGAACATGACCTATGTCGCAGGTTATACCATAAGTTAAAGTTTTGTGGAGAAACCATGCTATTGAGGAAATGACACGGGAGTTGGAAACGAAAATGAAAGCGAGGTATCTTTACCTTTTGAAACACTGAGTATCGCGTCGTCAATTTCGAGGACGAAATTTCATGGGAGGGAGGTTGTAAGACCGAAATTTTTTAAATAAAAGGAATTTCATTTATTTATTATCTTGAAATAGTAAGGGTTGATTTGATTAATGTGGATAGTTAAGGGTTAAATCGCAAATATTTCAAAATAAGCAAGTGGTTATAAAATATTCATTGTTGTCGGGGAATATTCGTTTGGTGGTGGAATATTAAATCTTTGTCGGGAATATTCGTGACGGCCAGCGACCATGTATGGGCCCCATAACCTGAAGCGATTGGATGAGGAAAACGACAAAGTTTGGGTGGTTATAAATAACGGCGTGGTTATTACCGTTAAGATTGTTGGAATACCCGGTGGTTAAAATACGAGATGTCTGGCGTGGTTGCATAAAGAAGACACTTGATTGGTATTACCGATTTGTTGAATTATTGATCCTTACGTAAGATGGCACTACTCAATAATTTTCACGATGAGTTCTTGCTTCAATATTTTATTTTATTGATTCAATAATTGCTGCGTTGGTATTTTATATTATTCTTTGTTTCATAATTGTCATCGCACAAAGATTTCCCATTATCGGATCAATAATTCATATTATTTGAATAATATTATTAGATAACATTATTGGCAATGTCTAGAAAGTTACTCATAAGGAGAGGTTTGGTCACCTAATTGCGGCACAAGAAAGGAGAGATCCTTATTGAAAGCCCCTCTTTCACCGGGAACGGCTGGTTGTCGTAAATGTGATTACGTAATATTATTTGTGAATAATTAATTATTGATTCATATGATAAGGAAATATTTATTTTATATGAATATAAATGATGGATTTATTTATGTGGTTATTAATGAAGGAATTAATGTTGAGGTATTTTATCGATATTTTATCGGATTGGAGGTATTAAAAATTAAATCGGGGGTTTTGAGATATATTGCGGGGTTATAATTTTAATCCGACCGTTGGATTGTAGTAATTTTTGGGTATGTTATACATACATAAGTTGAGTATATGTCCACAAATTTTGAACCGTTAAAAATGCACGAATGATTTGTTGTGAATTTTAAGAGGTGTCGGATTCTTTAAATTAGGTTTATAATTGATTTTGGTGGAAAATTCTAGAATTGAGTGGGCCCCACTTTTGGTTGGTGAAAAAATGTGCTGAATTTTATTTCAAATGTGGTGGGTGGCAATAGTAGCGAGTAAAAAGCCATCGGTGCTTGTCAAGTCTGCTTGGTACGGCTAACATTTTCCTATAAATAGAGGGGCTAAGTTAGAATTGAAAATCACACCGAAACAAAGTTTTCTCTCTTTCTCTCTCTATATTATTGGCGTATTTTGTGAGTATTTAGATACTTTGAGAGTTCTTTGTTTCAAGATAAGTTTCATTCAAAGATCACTTCCACCTTTCCTTCCGGCACCGATTCTTTGAGGTAAGGGATGTTATTTTCTTCTCAAATGATATTAATTCTTCAATATCATTATCTTTGAAATATTGGTTGGTACTTTTTATCAAATTTGGAACTTTTTCATGTCGGGGTTACTATTCATGAGTTACTATTCACGAGTTACTATTCATGAGTTACTATTCACGAGTTCTTATTCACGAGTAGTATTATTAATGAAGCGTGAAGATGTTTTTTTTTGTGGAATTTCCATCTTTTGGTGTTTGAGTTACTATTCACGTGTATCTGGCACTATTCACGTATACTGACCTTATTCACGAATCATTTGGACTATTCAATCGAAAATGAAAATTTTTCTTTTAAATAAAAATATCTATTCGGATACTAGCTTTGATTGTATCCATGTTTTGATCATTCTTGAATTTTACACCACTGTGATTATTTTTGAGGTATTGTTGGGCGTGGATAAAACCAAGTCTGAATCCTTAATCCTTGTCATTTTGTTTCACCGGATTCGTTTCTTTAAAAATATTTTTCATCATCCTCGATCTTAAATGATGATATTATTGAATATCTTTGGCACAGTAGTGCGAAGATGAATGATTTCTGAAGAATATCTTTGGCACCCGTAGTGCAAAGATGAAGCGGTGTTTAAATGAACATGATCGGTGATGAATATCTTTGGCCTTTAGTGCAAAGATGAACATGTGTTGAGATGAACATGACCGATTGATGAATATCTTTGGCCTTTAGTGCAAAGATGAGCAGTGTTGAGATGAATATGATGGAATTGATGAATATCTTTGGCACAGAGTGCAAAGATGAATATTTGATTTGAGATGAATATTGATTGATGTTACGAGGATAAAATATTGATGATGGACCGTTAAATTCATAGATTATAGTAGATTTCATTCTCTACGTAACTCTTCTATGAATTATTATTTCAATTATGAATATTGATCCGAAACTTGTTGCTCTATTGTATTCTATCGATTTTTCCTGTTGGAGACTAACGATAATTTGTTGTATATTATCTTAGTCATAACATTCTTCTTCGGGCTAGTTGAGCTCACCCTTTTCCTTGTTGTTCCATTTTTTCTTCTCGGGAGGCGAGAATGTAGCGATGAGTACTTAGTCGGGGTATGGAATGAAGGTTCTAGAGAGAGTTGTTTAGTAGTCCTCACCATTATTGTAAAATAATGTATCAATAAATGTGATGAGGATTTATTTGAGTATAAATATTGTCTGAAGAGATAATATTTGTATTTAAACTCACGCTTTTATTGTTGTGATAATAAAGTTGTAGTTGTTTCGCATCATGTATTTGGCGACTCGAATGGGTTGGATGGAATGGACCTATTTTGGGGCGTCCATGATTGGTTATTGATCTTTACGTGAAAGTCACTTCAGTTATACTCAATTATTGCTTTCTGAATGGTCTTTGCGCATCATATCTCTCATATTATTGATTCGATTATTGTCACAATATCATCTGCATAATATGATATATTATTAAATCAATAATTAAGACGACAAAGTTGTTCATATTATTAAATTGTAATATTTACAATGTCTAGAAGTTCTGTCAAGGAGAGGTTTGGTCATCTAATTGCGCGCCAATAGGGAGAAATCCTTATTGGAAAGCCCTCTTCCAGGAACGACACGTTGTTAAATATTGTGAGTTATAATATTAATGATGAATAAGTTCGTGTTGATTATAGATGAATTTGATAGTTCCATTGTGTTAAAATTATTTGTGTTATTGAAAATCGACATTTATTTCGATAATAATTGATGTCTGGAGGTTATATTGTTCAATCGGGTATTCGGGGCACTTTTTGTGTCAGAATACTATTCACGAGTTACTATTCACCCGATTACTATTCACTCTAGTATTATTCACTCGGGTATTTGAGACACTTTTCGTGTCGGGGTAATATTCACGGGGTTACTATTCCCGAAGTACTATTCACCTAAAAAAATATATTTCTTTTTGGTCCAAATCTTTTTTTGGTACAATATTATTCCATGAGAAGATGTGCTAATTTTTCAGATCGTTGGTTGAAATTATAATAGTAAATCAATATGGATCGTTGGTTTAAAGTTTTAATAGTAACTTGTCATTTCGGTTTTCTAAGAGTTATTTGTCCCTTCAGTTTTCTAAGAGTTATTTGTCCCTTCAGTTTTCCAAGAGTTACTTGTCTCTTCGGTGTTTCAAGAGTTAATTGCCCATTCGTAAATAGTAGTTGTCTCTTCAATATTACCAAAATACATTTTGACCCTTCGTTAAGACCAAGAGCCACTTTCAGTTCTTCTATAAATAGAAGCTCATTCCTTCATTATTTCTTACGAATTCACTGAAACTCTAGAGAGAGAAACTACAGAGAGAAAAAAGGAAAGTATTCTACTACTTCACTTTTTCAATATCCAGTTTTTTCTAAGGTAAGAGATATTATTTGTTGTACTCGTAAGGGGTATTATTTTTTTCGTATTCATGAAGAGAGCTATTGTTGTTCCATTCCTTTTATTCTCATTGAATAATCAGATATACCTGACTCTGTGATACATGGTGAAATTCTGTTGTTATTCCATTCTTTATTATTCTCTTTGAATAACTTTGTCTATCTTAATCGCATATATGGTGAAATTCATTTGTTATTTCATTCTTTATTATTCTCTTGGAATATCCTGCATGCTTAATTTCGCTGCGGACGATTTCGTTCTTTTATTATTCTGCCGAATATCATATACGTGCATTTACGCATGACTAATTCGTTCCATTATTTATTATTATGTCGAAATATCATCGTATGCGTGCGTTTCGCGCGTGACATGGTTCCATTCTTTATTATTCGCGGGAATAATCATGCAATGCGATCTATCGCACGCGCATGGTGAATCCTTATGTTATTCCATTCTTTATTATTCTCATGGAATAACTCGTACATGTGGATTACCACATGCACGGTGAATGATACTTTGTATTCATTCCTTATTAAATTGTGAAAATGATCTCAGATATCGTAGATTACTGTACGTGGCGCGTAAAATCCATTCATAGCTTTCATATATTCTATTATACTCAAATGGTTAAAGTTTTGACTTATATACTCCATGAAATTAGTAGAATATCCTCGGATATTTAACTTGCTTCATCCAAAGATTTTTCATGAAAATATTCTTCCGATCAATCTTGAATTTTTCTCCACAAAGCAAAGATCGTATTGACAATTTGGACGTTGTTGGGTTCTGGATAAATTAATTCTTGAACTTGTTTTATTGAATTATTATGTCATTGTCATCATCCCTCATGCTTATATTGTAATGAAAGTCATCTTTGGCTTACGTGCATAGATGGACTTAGTATGATTATGACCAGGGATCATTCGGTATAATCATGACCTGTAATGTTATAAATGATATGGTAAAATTCCTTAGTGGCCTGTAATGCATTGATGGAGAGTTTTTGGTATAATTATGACCGGGATTGTTTGGTATAGTCATGACCATTGATGATTTAATGAATATCCTTGGCCCGTAGTACATGGATGATTAGATGTTGTGTTTTATTTATTAAGTTGAGTCTCAGCGATAAAAATTGATGAAAACATTTTAAACCATAGAAGATAGTAGATTTTATTCTCTACTTGACTCTTCTAATGGATTGCTTTGTTCCGCTGCAGTTAAACTTGATGTCTATTGTATTTTATCAGTTTAACATTGTTAAAGACTAATGATAATTTATTCTGCATTATCTTAGTCATAATATTTTTTACTGGGCTAGTTGAGCTCACCTTTTTTTTCACCGCTTCTCTTGAAAATGAGAATATAGTTTGGACGAGTCGGGGAACGGAGTGATGGTCCGGATGATAAGCATTAGTAGTCCTCACTATTCTACATTAAATAGTGTGACAATAAATGTAATGAGGACTCCATTGAGTGTGGATATTGCCTGTATTGACAATATTCTTATTAAAACTCTTAGTTTATGTTTTTGTCGTATTTTACACGCTACAAACAGTATTATTAAGTTGTATTTGTATTTTTTACTGTGTATTTGGCATTTCTCAAGATGGTCGATGATACCTATTTTAGAAGCGCCACAACCCATACATGTGATGTGATATAGTATAAGATTTGGATCCCCATCAATGCATATTTTCTTTAATTTTATTCAGCACACCATTTATTTGATCTTAACAATTTTGTTAATAGTGATTAAAATATATTACTAAATAGTTGATTTCAATCCTACCAAAAATTAAAATTATTTTCAAAATTATTATTAAAAATTTAAATAATTTTCAACTATTGAAATTTTAATGAAAACTATTCATAATTCATCAAATGGTGAAAAAATAACACGTTACTTTAATTTGTAAAACAATTATAATACTGAAAAATATAAATTAATTGTCCGGTGTTAGTTTTAGTTATACTATCTAAAATTATATTTATACTTACTAAAATTTGAGGGAATGTATAATGGATGAGAGCCGAATCAAATAAATATAAATACAAAGTAATTAATTTATTGACTAAAATATAGTTTGGACCCGAAAATTTGTACGGTAGTTGAAGTTTGCATTACAAATGTTTAAAAAGTATATAAGTGCACCCTAATAATCTTTCACGTTAAACAAAATGTACCTTTCGAGGTAGGGGAGAACATGAAATCATATTTGTAACTACAACCGTATAAAATCTCACAATTTGTGGATGAAATGCAGTGTGATTATGCAATGCAATTTTTATTTTTTACTAACCGCACATTATGGTTGCGGTTGTAGATACATCCCTAAAACCGCATAACAAACAACACCGCACCACACTTTATAATAAAATATATATTTTTATATCAAACTGTAGTGCATATAATAAAATTGTAAGTGAATTGTGTAATTTATTTTGTTTCTTGCGAGTTTTGTGACTTGTACGTGTAATATTACATTTAGTGTATATTTTTCTTAAAAATTCATTGGTTTCCTTCATGTTTATGTAAATTAATATGAAAGACAAGATAATCCATGATAATCACTACTAGTATAAGAAACATAAATGACGTGTTAAGAACTTTATTTGCGGTGAATTATTAAATATCTTTAATTAATGTAATTAAGTCTATAACTTTATTTATTTTAGTTTAACATATGTGATAATAGTTCCTTGCATATTATTCATGTATACATGTATATTAATTTTTTTTTATTATTTGTGTTATATATAAGATTTTAAAATATATTTGTTTAAGTGAATAATTTTTATAATGTGAATTAGTAGCATAAAAATTATATATTATATATTTTTAAATATATATAAAATTGGTTATGCAACCGTAACACCACCACACCACATGTAATCGCAACCGCAAGTAATCACATAGTTGTAATTGTTAATATTAATAATCGTATATTGTGGTTGCTGTTGCAGTTGATACTTATAAGCGCACCACATCGGATCACGTTCTATCATACTTTGAGGTTTAAATTAGTCAAAAATAAAATACACCTAAAATTCTTTTTTAGATTAATAAAATGCACCCCAAAGTTTGTTGCGCTAAACAAAATACACCCTCACTTTTGAATGGTTAAAACATCGATTTTTTTTTTTTGAGAATTTTGGTGTACACTCAAATATATTTTAAATATTGAGATATATAACTCAAAAACCCAACAAATTTTAATGTGCAAACTATATTTTAGACTAATTTGTTTTATTTTATAAGCCAAGCTATACATTCTCCAAATACTAGCGAATTGAATACTAAAATGAAGGGGAAAAAAAAGTTGGAGGACGTAACCAAACGCGGCATATGGGAAGAAAGAAAGCACGACTATATACAAGTACAACGTGGAATTGCATAAAAAAAAAATACAGAAGACAAAAGGAAGGACAGGTGCGGAAGACGGATTGTGCAAGCCCTAATTTTTAACATCTCTACGCTGCCAATTCCAATTCCAATTCCAATTCCAATTCCGTAAAACGACGATCAATTGCCGGAGAAGAATTAAGAAATCGAGTAAAAGGAGTACCCAGCCATCATGTATTACGCTTCTCACATCTTTCGTCACTCTAAAAAGGTTCAGATTTCGGAATTTCCACTGTTGTTTTCCTTCTTTTTGTTTACGTAGCTGATGGATTTTGATTCAAAATTAATTGCGGATGTAACTGTGAGTGCATTAGGTATGATTTTTAAGGATATATCTGTAGTCTAATCTGACAAGTTTAAGGTCGTGTGTAATCAGAAAATCACTTAATATATTCGAGCTAAGACCAAAGGGAAACACTCATTTGTTTCAAATTATTCGATGTGGGGGGATGGGGGAATATTTATGTCTAAATGCATTGGAATCATATGGTCAACTGACTGATTAAATCTCCAATTTGATCTGATACTCGTACTGTATTATGTTATCAGTGGTGAAGCCAGATTTTTGATTCAGTTCAGGGGCTGCGCCCCCGAGCCAATTTATTTAGATAATTTTGTGCTTTCCAACCGGTTGCATATGTAAAACATAAATTTGGTTACAATATTGTTAATATAACAATATTGAATATATATATATATATATATATATATATATATATATATACACACACACACACACACATATATACACATATTGACCCCTAATACTCATTTTTAATAACAAATTTGTTAATAAATATTTAAATTCCTTATGTTATGAAAATAATTTAAATTAGATTACTATTTATTTTAAAAATATTAGAGGAAGATGCATACATAAAGGAGTAGAAGTAATATGAAATTGAGAAAGTTATAAAAATTTCAATTTGACCCCATATATTAAACAAGTTATAAAGTTTCAGTGGGGTCAATTTGTTCATTACACTTAAATTTCTTCTAAATTTATCATTTATCATAAAATATTTTTTTTCCTAGTGGGTTCAATTGACCCCACAAGTTCTAACATGGCTTCGCCACTGTATGTTATGGTGAAGACTTACGAATTAATGTATACCACATGTAGTTATTCTTCGACTATTGTCTGTTTATCATATGCAAAGTAATAAATCCACTGTCCCAATTGTATCTTTCTAGTTTTTTTCCCACAACAGGATTGGTAGTAGATTGTGACCTTATATACCGTGTTCCGATGTAGGATTGAGGTGTCACAAATCGGTTCACCTTTTGAGTTTTGTGAAGTCAAAATCGATTGATCCTTGATTATTGTGAAATCTGTCTGCTTCTGCTAAATGTTCAGCTTTGATACAATGAATATGCATCTTATTGAATGACAACATGAATCTTAAACTTACATGCACATCTGATTTAGTTAAAATTGTATAATAGCCAGATTTGCTGTCAGTGCTTATGTGTTAACTGTGTTTATGTTGTGTCTTTCTATAAATTGAGGTCATATTTTCCCCAGCACAATTGAGGTCAAGTAGCTGATTATGGGTTATTAATAATTTTTAATTTTGGGACAATCACATTACTCTTTGGATAAGAGTAATAAGAATATTATCTGAAGCCATTTGCATTGGTGGTTTGGACAATAACACATTTTTACCAACTTTGGAAGCCTTAAAAAGTTGCAAGATTGTTAATGGCCAGTAGTCAAACTTTACACTATATGGAGGTATAGATCGTCCTATTCAGTAGAAGGATTGGATGGAAGTAATGAACTAAAGTATTACAAATTTGCAAGATCAATGCATTATTCACAAAATTAAAAATGTAGATCTACAGGTTAAAATTCAAAGATAATAGAGCATTGGCTGCTGATGTAAATCAGGATCAGCTTCATAGAGAGGAGAAGAACAAATAAAGACGACACGACAACAATTTGTCTCACTCAATTTTTAGCTTAAGGGCCATGCAAATGCGGGCTTGAGTCTAGTTCAACCAATAGCTTTGTGCTATGATATGGAAAACCCCTCTAACCTACCTGTCTAAGCACCTACCTAAGGGGATGTGGTTGATTTCTTTTTATTGTTGATCATATTAGTTTGACCTTGAACTTGATGACATAGACTATCAGTGACATATTTGCTTGGTACTTGGTACCAAAGATAACGATTGGTTGTTTCATTTAAGTTTCTGGCTTGTTTTATCTCTACGTTACATATGATACTGAACTTTTTTATTTTTTTGTTATTCAATCTACAGTTAAAAAATGCTCCAGGCTTATTACAACATGATCATGCCATCTTCGTCCGTTGTCTTGCTAGCAATGCACGCCCCTTCATAAACAGTGGAGATGGTAAGTAGCTGTCATTATCTAATCATAAAACCATTATTTCTTGCTGTATTGTCCTATATGGATGATGATTTATTCAGGTACATTGTTTTTTAATTTAGATGAAAACAAGATATAACTTGTTTTCCAGACGGATGCGCTTTATGTAAAATTAGAAAGTTTCCTCCTGGTTTTGGTATTCACGTATGGTAGATAAGGAATATACTGTTGTGATTATGTGAAACATGAGAAGCTGATTCATATTGTTACTCACTGTGGAATTTAGAGTAGGTACAAACTTGATATTGTTCAGTTTATAGCCTACTGTATATTGATGTAGATAGTTATACACTTATGTTGTTCACAATTATGTTTAGAAGTTTTTCCCAGTGTTTTTTTTAAATCTTGGAGTGTTTATTCCAAATTTTGTAGTTCAGTCCAAACGTGTACATTCACATTATGTAGGCATAGGGCTTTGCTAGCTAGTTAGCATTTATATAACTTGCGAGAACACCTGTCTTAGTATGAATCTTATAACTATGTATGGTGTTTGAGGAGATATGCTGTCTTGGTTCTTTCTTTACGTAAAGTTCATTGATTGTGTTATTTCTCAGATATTTTGAAGCTTCGTCGACTTGGTTATGTGCCTCGAGAAAGGGATGGGGCTCACAGTAGCAACGCTTCAACTACTACCTGCTTTAGTCACAGCTATAGCACAATAAATCCTACCATGGTGATTAAATCCATACAGTATTTTTTGCAATCCCCCATTCCCCCTTAACCTCCTACTTGTGTTTTCCTCTTTTGTTACTTCATCCTTTTAGTGTGATGATATGTTATCACTCCCAGCGTCTACTGAAGGGGATCACTTTTGCCTTTAAATTTTGTCCCTAGACAAGAGTCACTTGCTGATGGGTCAAATTTTTTAAAATTATCTTAGTTCACTAGTTCACTAAATTAGCCTGTTCATAGTTAACCATATTGATTAAGCTAACATAAGCAAATACCATGAGAAATTAATTCATATAACGTACTGTTAAAGCCAAGGTTATGAATTCGTCACTTAATCGCCGCTAGTCGTCTGGTCAGTGTTTGCTGTCCAACTCGAGAGCTCGACTTGGGTTCCGTATCTAAGTCGCGCTATTTGAAAAAATGGTTGTCGCCTAGTCGTGGAAAATCGACGATTTACTCGATTTGGAGGTTAATCGACTGACTAGGTAACAATTGAAAAAAGGGCACGATCTGGAAAAAGAAAAAAAAAGAAAAGGAAAGGAAGAAGAAAAGAAGAGATCTCTGCTGTTAGAAGCTTCCAATCGCCATTGCCAGAGTTGATTGCCGGTGCCATCTTGTTTGTCGCCGCTGTAGTTTGTGTTGACTTTGCCTCTCTCGATCTTGTCCATACTCCATGCCCATCTATCCCTTGCTGCTCTGTTTACGTTAGAAAATAATTAAAGGGAATCTGAGATTTAATAATATCTTGGCCAAATTCAGTTTAGTACCCTAAACTTTTCTTAAACTTTAGATCTAGTCAAACTTTTCATCCCTGCTTTTCTTTCGTAATCACCTCTAAGTTTTCTGATTTTATATTTTAACCTTAGAATCCCATATTTTCAGTATTAGCCCTACTCATTTGTTTAGTTTTCAGTTAGGTCCCTCTAAATGTGTATTTTTAAATGAGATATAAATTTGTATTATTTGTAAATGAGATATAGATGTGAAATGTGGACATATTTTTATTTTTAAGGGTATTAAGAGTATTTCTTGTGAAATAGTAATATATTTGTGAGAAATTCTTTTATATTTAATGTAATTGAAGTAAAATATATGTATAGAATTTTACATGTATAAGATATACATAGAAAATGACTTGTCGACTTATGAGCGAGCGACTAATCGGGTGCCTAGTTGATTAGTCGATTAAACTTCTGGCTACTGACTCGTCTCGACTCGACTTAACGACTTGACAACTATAATTAAAGCGATAAGACTCTTTCTTAAAACCCATTCAATTAGCAAAACTGACTCTCTTTATAGGACGGAGGAATGTTACACATGCAATGGCAATGCTAATTTACAATTTCATGTTAACTTGTGCAGGTAACATTTATAGGAATACAGCAAGGAAATTCTGTAAGGGCGGCAATGGAACTGCAAGGATTGGTTGGTTCAGTTCTTGGTCGAGGATTCTCAAGGTAAGTTGTGCACCCAGAATCCTCTGATTATTTTCACATGTGCCTGATCGTATGCTTTTTATGCCAGTGCACAGGGACAATCTAGGAGTTTTTCTACTGATTCAGGTATGGATGGTCTCACGACATCATTTTGGTAGAATTCATTATTTGACTATATAGACTTTTTCTGTTTAGAAATGTTCCTATTTGATGACCACTGAAAAACAAGTTTGGTTATTGTTTAAATGCTTAAGAGCATCCTGAGCCAAATAGTGCTCTTGACTAACTCATGCTGTGGAATGATTTGAGATGAATATATAGTAGAAAACTTGTTGACAAGTAAAACTATACTTCTATTGCGTTCATGGGTTTTCTTGAACTAATTGTCTGGAAAACGATATGTATATTCTTAACCAATGTCTTAGCCCTACTGAGCTATTGCTACCAGATATTAAATAATATGAACAATTGAAACTAAAGGTAAACATATGAATTCAGCTAAGTTTAACTTGTTGATACGATGACAAGCCTGGATTCAACCTGATTAAAATGTTTGGAAAATGTAGTTTGTTTTAAGCAACCAACAAAACTGTTTGTTACAGATAACATCATGTTGTTGCATCCAAGCATATAAATATAGGAATGGGTTAGTTATAATAAAAAAAGTTGCCATCCCCCCTCCCCCTCCTCATGAATTCCTTTCTACTAGTCTCACTTTTGTCAATTCTTATTGAGCTATCTACATCCGTGATGTTGAATGTTATTCACTGAAGCATAAAACATGTTAGGCATCATCATATAAAATGAGTTACATTACTGGGCCAACGTTTTATGACAGGATAACAGTGTTAGTTTGTTAAAGTGTTCCATATGAGACAAACCCTCTGTTAATTAAATTCTTCATCATATCTAGATAAAGTATGAGGGAACCTGTGACCTTGTGTTGTACAAGCTTTCTTGTTGTAACTTTTGTGCGAACATCTATTAAGTAACCATTATGTCAGTAGAACCAAACTGCAGAAGATCCTGTGCAGTCAGTTTAGTTATTTCATTGGTTTTGTGTTGGGCATTACTTAATTTGAAAGTAAAAAGTTGTCTGCCCAAATGTAACAACTTTCTTTCGTTCATGTGGCACAAAAAGCATAAATATTATAATTTGGTCATAGTTCTGAGATTTTCATGGTTTGAATAAAAGAATCACATTAATTTTCCAATATACTTGCCAATATGTGATGTTTGTCTGCTTTTCTCAGTAGGTTTTATCTGAATCTAGTTTTTTTAGAGGGTCTAGATAACTAATAGTGCATTTCGTAACCAAACTTACCAGGAATTTGTGCATTTGCTTTCAGGCCTTCCCCCACACCAAGAGATTGGAATGCCTTCTCTTTCACCGACGATGACAGAGGCATGCATCTTTAAAGTTTTGAAGAGTTGCTCTATTCTTTATTTAAAAGTTGTTCTCGAAATGATTGTATCCCTGTGAATTCAGGGTAATATTGCAAGGTGGTTGAAGAAAGAGGGTGATAAAGTTTCTCCCGGTGATGTTCTTTGTGAAGTTGAAACAGTATGTCCGTTTCTTTTGTATATCATAATGTTTTCCTTAATTTTACCTTAAATCATATGATAAACTGTATAGTTCTTTGTGTACATCTGTTTAATTTGTAGGATAAAGCAACAGTTGAGATGGAATGCATGGAGGAAGGCTATTTAGCTAAGATACTGCATGGGGATGGGGCAAAAGAGCTTAAAGTTGGTGAGGTATTGATTTGACACATTGTTAGGGATCTTACTCTGATTTCTGTTTGCCTTGAAAATAATAATAATAATAATAATAATTATTATTATTATGTTTTTTGTTGATAAAAGATTGTCGGAGTTGCAGAGAATGTACACAACCTAATCTAACAACAATCTATCGAGTCTATGTTTGTCCAATTGCATTAACCTTAAATTCTAGTTTGAGATTATTTAGGTAATCTGACATTAGATTAGTTTTCTGCTTTTGGTTCACTTGTTATTTGTTTTACTGTATTCCATGATCTCATCTCACAAAGTCACTTTTCCGTTTCCTCCCCCTTCTCCTTCCTCCTCTCTCCTCACCTACTGCACTACTTGTTTATCAGTATAGTCTATACCTCTACTTGTTGGTTCATTCACTGGAAAGTTTTGGACACATCCAAATTTCCTTGGTTGTTTCTTTTTAGTCCACAATTTCTACTTCCCTGTAGCTAAGCAATAATATCTATCCTAATTATATGTTGCGATGATACTTGTCTATCTTGATGCTTAATTTATCTATTCTCAAATAAGTGTATATTGAAATTATTGATTTTTCTCGCAACTCTTATTTGTATTTTACTTCTTATTGGTGCTGTTCGGAAAATATTCTGCCTCATGCATTTAAATTTCTACTTGAAATCAACTGGAAAGCTAATCCATTCTAAGTATAAAAACTGGCTCATATGTGCCTCATAATTTTTTTCACCATATGTAATCCTTGTTACTTCAGCTCTAACACCTGCGATGTTATCTACAGTGTTCTAAAACTTTCCCCGCCTAGGTCCACTTAATCCCCACCTGGGCGTCAGGTAGTCCGCTACTACCTCAAGTTGGCTAGGCACCTAGGTCCTAGGCCCTTGCCTAGCAGAATCGGAACTTTACTTTGAAGTTGTACAATACTTAAAATGAATTTGTTAAGTCTTAAAAGATTGTTTTCTTGATAATGTTTCATGTAAAATTTTAAAAAATTACATATACTATATGCTTAGTATAGCATAACAAGTATGTACAATAGAAAAATAAATAAATTAGATCGCCTAAGAAAACACCTAGGCGCCCCCTCCTCCGCCTAGGTCCGCCTAACAATTTTTAGAAGACTGGTTACCTAAGTTGTTTCTTTTTTGTTTTCCTCAGTTTTGTGGAATCATTCAACATTGTTAAAAGCTCCAACTCCAGTTATATGTTTTCCTTGCTAGTAATCCATTATGACATCGTTATTCCACGTCAATTTGGTGGACAAATGTCTTGAATGCCCGACATTCCCGACATTCTAGTCTGTAGAGGTTATCTGTCATTTTTCTAAATTCAAGTAACAAATGATGACTTTGTAGTGTGTGTGTGTATATATATGATACAAAATAAGCATGACTTTTTTGTGAGCATTGCATTAATTGGATTGCTGTTTGGTCACTTCCAATAATCACTTGTACTGGTTTCACTTTCTCCTTTATAGTCTGCAATAAGTAAATTTCATTTTGAAACATGGAAAATTAAATGTTTTCTTGCAGGTCATTGCCATAACTGTTGAAGATGAGGATGATGTTACAAAATTTAAAGATTACAAACCTTCAAAGTCAGATGATGCAGCTGCCCTAAAAAGAGCCTTCTGTTTCTACTCCACCCAAAGAAGATGTAGCTAAGAAACCTATCACTTCTCCAGAGCCAAATGTTTGAAGCTCAGTGAAGCACAGGAGTCTGGGACTCAATTTTCGCTAGTCCTTTGGCTAAAAAGTTGGCTGAAGATAAAAACGTATATTATCTAAATCAAAATTTACAACATTAGTAATCTTTGATATAGGATATATTTTGTATATTATCCATTTCTTTTAATATGTTTGATTTGATGAAAGCCTAATTTCATGAATCAGGTACCTCTCTCAAGTATCAAAGGAACGGGGCCTGATGGAAACATTGTAAAGGCTGATATTGAAGATTTCTTGGGTATTGTTTAATGTATCTATTTGTATTCTGAGGTTCTAAGAAGCTCTTAATTTATTTACTATATTACTTTCTTTTCGAGGTCCTGTGCTTTCAGGCAGTATAACTGCTCACTTGAAAAAACTGTCCCCTATGAAATTCCCCACCACGAGGAGTTGGCAAAAGTTGTAGTTCATTTGCAGTAGTCAATTGGTTGGGTTATGAACAATTTACTAAGTTTTTATCAATTATTGTTTATTTGTTTACACTCCCCCTTTCATGTAGCTTCTCGTGGAAAGGAAGGTTCTCCTGCTGCCCCCAAGGCTGATAAGACTGCAGTTTCAGCTTTAAATTATACAGACATCCCTCTTTCTCAGATAAGAAAGGTAATTTTGGTATCTTCATATCATTGTCCTTGTACCCCTTAAATTTATCAAAACAATTTTAAGTTTTGGACAGACATCCTTTTCCAAACGCAGACCCAATTCAATTTATTTCTTTTGGGTTATGTTTGTTTGCAAGGATTATACTTGCATAAGAATATTAATATCAAGTGTCTTGTTTATTTTCAAATTTAGACTTGGACTATGTCTAGGGATTATAGAATGGCTTAATATAGTCTTGGGATTATAATCCTTGCAAACAAACATAGCCTTGGAGTTTTCAGAACTCTATTCACCATTATCCGTATCTCATTTACTAGCAAAGCTTCGTCTTTCGTTATCTAATTCATGCTATAATCTTGACAGGTCACAGCTTCACGCTTGTTGCTCTCAAAGCAAACAATTCCGCATTATTATCTGACTGTAGATACATGTGTTGACAAACTTATGGAGTGAGTGTTGATCACAACTTATTTGTAAAGTTAAATATAACTACACTTTCTCAAGTCTGAAGTGCCGACTCTATCTGCAGGTTGAGAGGGAAACTTAATTCACTACAAGAAGCTTCAGGGGGGAAGAGGATATCGGTTAATGATCTAGTAATTAAGGTATTAGTTATTAATTATCCAAGGTGAACTTTTTTCAAGACTTTACAGGAAACACATGGGAGAATGATTTCAATACCTTTGATTATATTATAATGCCTGGGTAATTTTTTGAATGAAGTAGCAACTGCTTGGGTTGGGAATTTTTATGTGATTATCAATATGGGAGGGCATAGACTACTAGTAATCTGCTGTGCCTCTTCAAGCTTGTCACTTGTCAATTATAGGAGTCTTTTGGTCACTGTCAGTTGTAAGAGTCTGTTGGCCACTTGTCATATATCTTCTATCACATATACCCCCAATTGATACATGCACACAATTAAAAAAAGAGGAAAACAGTGTTGCACACTTGGAAAAAGTAAAATCCACCACAGCACAGTAAAAAATGTTGAATTGGTCTTCAAAATTACTCAACCAGTTAACTGTAAGGGAACTCTCATGCAGGCTGCTGCTTTGGCACTTCGAAAAGTTCCTCAGTGCAACAGTTCATGGACCAATGACTATATTCGCCAGTAAGTGTAGGACAATGAACAGTATATTTTAGTAAGCATACGACAACCACAATGACATCTTGTGTGGCAAATTATACAGGTATCATAATGTGAATATTAATGTCGCAGTGCAAACAGATAATGGATTGTTTGTCCCTGTCATTAGGGTGAGTCATTTTCCCAAGTTAATTCCCCAAAATATTCATGCTTGTGAGCAACATTTTATGTTTATAATTTATATCTTCAAAACCATATGGTGGGATTTGTAGGATGCTGACATGAAAGGCTTATCCAAAATCGGTGAGGAAGTAAAGCATTTGGCACAGAAAGCCAAAGACAACAACTTAAAACCTGAAGATTATGAGGTTAGAATTGTACTTGAAAGTAATTCACTTAATTTACAGCTGGTCTGCTTGGGACATTTGAACATGATTATTGAGCATCCTCTTTACAGGGGGGTACATTTACCGTGTCAAATTTGGGAGGGCCATTTGGCATCAAGCAATTTTGTGCCATCATTAATCCTCCTCAGGCAGGCATTCTTGCAGTTGGTTCTGGTGAGATTGGTTTATAGTGCAGTTCCTTGATCCTGAACATGATTTCTTAGTATCATACCTTAATAAATCATCCCATAATAAATTGTTGTTGAGCAGCTGAGAAGAGGGTTATACCTGGTTCGGGTCCTGATCAATTCAAGTTTGCTTCCTTGATGTCTGTAACACTAAGCTGTGACCATCGTGTTATTGATGGTAGGTTCCTCTGACAAATGCTTTCAGATAATGAATGTCCAAGGCCATTTAACATGTTATTTGATATAATAAATTTGGTACTGTCTGTAGGAGCTATTGGTGCAGAATGGTTGAAAGCATTCAAGGGCTACATTGAGAATCCAGAGACAATGTTGCTTTAGAGCTATTTTTTTTTTTTTTTTTTTTTGTGTATCTTCAAATATTGATTTCTCTACTTATGAATCTATGAGGCGACCAACTGTTCCTCGGCACAATATAATCGCTGTGTTCTTTTGTCCATGCGACATGATAGAAAGTTTTAGAATAAAGGGACCTCTTCGAGTATCATGACTCGGTTTTGCCCATTGTAGAGTGTAAAGATCTCTTGAAAAGGACAGAATTCATTTGAGCAACACTTGTTGCTTTAGTTAATTTTATGAATTTGTTGTGCATTATGTTTGCTGGTTTCAGCTGTTGAGATGAATGACAGCTAAAGATGCTTCAGTTCGTTGCAAACTGAAAATGAGCAAAACATAACCGAAACAAAAAATTTCTTGATAAAGTAGGTTTTGTTGTGTAATTTAAATTGGATTTTTCCTGTAATAGAAATTTTCACCCAATATTCGTAATTACGAGTAATTTATGGACACAAATAATATACCAAATGTTGTGTACATGTGTAGGTATTTGGTGGATCCATTCATAAGGAGGATTGATTTTTTGTGGTGAACCCAAATGTTACAAATCAAATGCTTGTGTCCATGGCATTTACTCATCTGCAGTCATGCAATTGACAATGGGCAAGTTGACGATGGATGAAATTTTAAGGCAATACATGGATATTAGTTGGATGAGCTAGCAGATAGTAACAGTGTTATCTCAAAATCAGAAGCAAAACTAACACAAGTAAATTCTATTTTAATGGACCCCCCCCCCCCCCTCCCTCCCCCCCCTCTTAATATCACACAGCAGCATGACAAAAATAAAATGCAAACATTTCATATTTCAACGTAATTGTTGTATGACACTGATTTGTGATGCCACCCAAGTTTTAAGGGAAAAAAATGCCCCCAACATCAAAGTAACGATACTCTCACTAACCCCCATTCTATGGAAGAACAGGGCATGGCAACAACTGGAGTGTATTCCCAGTTGTGTCACTGATGCTATGTATTTAATTTGACAAGTTTGCTGCAGATAAAACACATGCATTCTAATAAACCCATAATTCACAATTTTAGTACTGCATTTTGTAACCCATCCAGAATTTACCCTCGCTATCTGCACGACCCTGTTAAGAATACATTTCACCAGAAAATTATAAAATTTATCAATACTCTGCGGCAGACAGTTTTGAAATAATAGCAGTATTTAAAATATAAAAAAAAAGTTGAACTGCAACAGCATTGAATTGGAATCCAAGAACCTGTCTTAAGTTAAACTACCAACTGAAACCACCCACCATCCAGTCCGAACTTTGAAGTTAACATCCAGACACTTCAATTTTTATTTTTATTTCGATCACTACCAGGTACAATACCACCTTTAATACTACTTTCTTGACCCTAAGTTTATTATATTCACATTTTCACGAGGATACATGTCTCCGCCTCACTTGGTTTAACAGAACGTCAGCTATGAGAATTTTATAATCGGTTATGTAAGATATGTTTAGCCGAAACTTTTAATTTTTATTTTCAAAAGTTTCCTGTATCAATTCTACTAAAGATCATGGCTTTATAAAGAAGCTTTACAACATATATGATTTTAATTTTCCTCCACATATATTAAACTCAATATAGCTAAGAACTCTTCTAGTATTCATTGACTTGGTGAAACTATTGAAAGTAGATTGTACACAAGTCAATCATATTTGATATGATGAAGCATATATTTTATAACAATCTTTTTCGTTTATTAATAAAAGAATTAAACTCATAGTTTTAAACAATATTTTTAGAATAATGATGATAATTATACTAATAAGATCTAAATTTTTAGATAGCTTAAAACTAAAATAGTTCCCAATCGTTGGATTATTAAAAAGGGGATTAGTGAATCTGGATAGATTGGTATATACGTTGCATGCTCTTAGGAAGATGATTGATCTTATAATTATTTGTGTTGAGACACTAAAGCAAGTATGTAGGAACTTATTGAAAAATAAGTTCACTAAACGTCGTTCGCTAAGGAATACCTAATGGAGTTTTACTTGTATGTCAATAGGAATTCTTTAGTGATAGTAGTACAAGTGATCCTTAGACTTGAAATCATCATAGTATCTTGGGTATAATGGATTATAATTTGACATGACCCTTAAGACCCTTAAGGATTATCAAAGGATATGCTTAGGTATAATAAGTTGTACATAAAGATAATAACTGATCAACAAAGAATCTACCGCTTCTAGTAAAAGAAGAAAATGTCTTATGTAATTCGATAAATGACAACCCAGTAGAAAGGAGTTTCTAATTTGCATTATTTGGAGTTGTGCATTTGAGAATCGAAATATATAGAATTAAATAAAATAAGACATGACAATAATTCTATGTCTTATATTTAATTGGGACATTGTATGATGAAATGATTGAATTGTACGGTAACTTAACTCAAAGGTTCTTTTATGATTAATGTTGAAATTTATATTATCTGAAAAGTCGTTGATCGTTAAGGGGACTTGCTCTTATTGTAGAATAAATGTTATTTATTTAAATAGATTAAATAGTTTAATTTATTTATTTAAATAAGATTAGAATTGTTTTAATTGATTTATTCACAACCCGATTTAATACGAAAAACCTAAAAGGTCACACCATAAAAGGAAAATATTTATTTAAGAAGTAAATGACATAATCATAATAAGAAGTTAAGTGTGTTTAATTTAATCTATGGTGATAGAATAAATTAAATATCTTAATATTTATTATTTAATATTTTGAAAATATTAAATATAAATTAATAAGAAGAGTTATTATTATTATTACTATTATTATTAGATTACTTCATAAAAAAGTTTAAGAATTAATTAATAAAAATACTCTTATATATTCCTAATTGGATTAAGAGCATATTTCTAAATTGTTTAGGAAGTTGTCTACATCTATAAATAAGAAAAAGTATTATTATGGATTAGGGTCCTTTATATTAATTTCATAATTGTTGGCTTGGGAGAGTTTGATCTATAGAGATAGATTTGTATAAAAAATTCTTGAATTTAAATTCGCGCAAACCCGGTTTTGATTGAACTCGTATGCGAAGAAACTAGTTTCTACAAGGTATGAATCTTGATAATTAAGCACAAAGCATGATCATGGTGATGATTTTTATAAAAAAAAATTAAATTTCGTTTTATTGCATGATTTGATTGCATGATCGCGCTATATACAAACTTAACGACTATCACTTTTATTTGTTCGGTCCTATACGATTTGTTAATTTCCAACCACTGTGTTCTACTTGACGCATATTTCCCTTTTTTCCTTTTTGTCTGTGTCACAGAAAATGACACCTAATGTTAGGCGATAGTGATCACTGAACATAGTTATACTTGTTGCTTTCTCCTTGTCTTTAAACACCACCTATAAAAAACCCCCACATTCAATTTTAACCTTAAAAGTGTGTGTTTTCTCACATGTTGCCATCATTCATCCTTCCAAAGTCTTAAATATTTTAGATGACCATGTAGAACTCCTTGTGCAAAGTCATAACATGTCTCCCTCATCTTGTATTCATCCCTGTGACTTTCAATCCAATAAATAAGGCATGTGCAATACACACAGAAATTCCACGGTAGCATAAATATAAAGTAAACTCCCCAAATAGTAATAAGCTCCTTTTTTATACCATGTACTTAGCTTCAATCTTGTAAACTATATTCAAGGGAGATCCTATGCTTCAAATATAAAATCAACTGCCTCCTGGCATCCAAACTCCCCAAGGACTTAATACACCTGTAATCAATCATCAAACTAAACCACATTCTCACCCTACAAGGCTAGCGAACTCCAAATATACAATATTCTCTCAAGCCTGTCAGAAAACTTCCCATTTCAACAGTACCGGCAGTGTCTTCAATATTGCATCCACAATACTGAAACTGATCATTTTCTCCAGTTCTCCAAGTTCCAAAATTCACAGGGTACTCTATTGCAAAAGATAGACTTGAGAAAAATAACTCTTTAACTGTTGAAGTTGGGGTTGGGGAAGGGCAGTGGTAGGTCATGAGCCATGGATTTTCCTAAGCTCTAACAATATTAAAAGGCAGGAATTTAGACTCCTGTGATTTTTATAGACTCTGGTGCTGTTAATGGTTTCTTGGGTACCCAAAATAGGATTTGGGGTCAGAAACTTATAGTAAGGAGAATACCTTCAACTATTACCAAAAGAAACTGAATTCAAGGCAATAGAATCCTCCACGTTCAATTTTATTATTTACCATAATCTCAAGAAAGCTAGATATTCCTTAAAGAAAAGTATATAGATATAGATATAGTAAATAATGCCAACTAATACTACTCAAGCTAAATAAGCATGTTCTTTGTATAGAAAGAGTAAAAACATCCAATGCAGCCAATATCTTCCATGTCCATAGACCTCAGGAGAATAGAAAGTTACTCATTTCAACAAAATGACATTTTCTGTTTATCAAATTCCAGTAATGCAATTAGCTATCAACCCAGAAGAAAACCCTTGACAACAAAAATCAATTTTTTTGAAAAATAATCTCAGCATAGCAGTGTAGATGACAAACGTCAATTATTCATCACCTAAACCTTCAGTAGAGTAAATTGGAATAAATATATAGTAGATATTATACTACAACAGTTGAAAATGAACACCTTTCATTTCATATCTCAACATATCAAAATTGTATTGATTGGGAGAGAGGAACCCCACAAACCCTTAAATTAAATCGGCACGTATCGCCTCAGCATTTGCTTCCCCGTGACCGCCAATCCAACTACCACGCCACCTATAGCCCCAGCCACAGCCGCCGATCTCGGCCCAGCAGCCGCCTTATACAGAGCTCCCGTCCCGAGTCCCGCCACCACACTGTTGAAAATATCATCAGCGTCCCTCACAGCCACCATCCCGCTCTCCAACCCGGCATACATCAACCCAATCACGCCCGCCCGGTTGCCGAACTTCCGACCCGTATGGCCAGATGCGTTAAGAATCCGATTAACCCGGAGCTTCGTGGTATCTCCCGGCTCCGAGGACTTAATTCCTTCAATAAGGCCTTTTCCGGCACCGGAAACAGAGCCTGCGAGGTAGCCGATGCCAGTATAGTAAGTGAGATTCTCGCCCCAGGAGCGGCGCTGGGCGATGGATTCTTCTTGGAAGAGAAATTCGGGGGAAGTGGGGAGCTTGTAGAGATTCTGAATGGGGACTTGGAGATCCTGATAGGGGTTGTAGAGACGACGATTGTCATCATTTTGATCGTCGTGATTTGACGGTGTTGGTTGGTACGCCATCGTTATTATTATTGTAGGGTTAGGGTTTTGTAATTGGGATTGGTTATCGGAATATTCGTAGGAGAGAGAGAGAGAGAGAGAGGGGGAGGGAGGGGTTCAATGTTTATTGACAATTTATAATGGTCGCCCGTCTTTTTCCTTTTTCTATTTCTATTTGTATTTTCACCTGGACCGGTCTACTAATAGAGATGAAAATGAGAGTTCTTTACGCTTCGTTTGGCTGATACTGATATTTTAAAAAAAATAAAAAATTATATATAAATATTTTTAGTAAAGAATTGAAAATGTTAATAATATTAATAATTAACATGGCAAAAGAAAATTTTAAAATAAAAATTTAATTTCCCATTTTATTTCCATATACTTATTTTACGATGTGAAATCATTTTAAATTTTGAGCAATATGTGTGGTGGAAAATAATAATTTATGTTGGAATTTAAGTCATTTCTAATCTATATAACATAAAAAAGTTAACTTTTAGGAAGTTAAAATAATGTTCTTAAAAAGTAGTAGTAAATGAGTGATCGAAAACAAAACTTGAAGATTAGTTTTGGGGAGTTTTTGATATTTCTACGTGATTATGCTCATGTAAAAATATCAAAAAATACATGTGAAAATATGAATTTCTTTAGTTTTTGGAGGTTAAAAGTAATTAACCTCTAATAGTAATAGTAATAGTAATATATTGGGGGCGGGTAAAGTAAGTTTCTTCTGATTCAAAACTACTAGTAATACTAACTAGCATATCAGCACTGATATCTGTCTTCTGCCTATGGAATTAAAGCCTGTCTTTCAAATATAATAACAACACAACAATGGTTATGTAAAGGACATGAATAATACGACACAGGGATAAGACCCTTTCTGCATCAACCCACTGATGCTTTCTTCTTTCTAGAAATACTTGAAGCAAATTAAACACATTTTTAGGATTAGGGGAGGCAGATTTCTAGGATTCAGAATTCATTACCATTTTGTATTTTAGAAAAAAGAAAGGGGAGACTGGGCAGATAGAGATGTCTGTCCATACTATCTATGTCCATTCTTTTCTGTAAATGTTATATACTCCTATTAATTATACAATGGAACAGTTAGTTATACGGTAAATGTAATTAAACTACACCATCCAATCCATGAACGTTAAGATGTAGTACTAGCATACATTTTCAGACAGAAAATTTGTTCCCAACAACAACAACAGATAGAAAAGTGAAGAGCAAAGATTTCAACAACAAGATGTAGTACAAATTTTCAGGTTTGAATCATAAAAGAGTTATTTTCCCTGAACTGCATTGAGATCCTTGAGCTAAACAACTTCACAACCTACCAAATTCTTTATTTATTTGGGCATTCAACCTATTTAAACTGGTGAAAGGGATCTAACTTTTCAGCGGTAGGCTTTGAAATTTTCCACTGTGCTTGAATCTTAGCCACCTTCTTATACTGATCTGCATTCATCTCCAGCTGCAGCACTTTAAGATTGCTTATTCCTGTTAAACATGAAAACAAAATTTCAATTACAATCGTCAGAGTTTGAGGGTGATAGTTAACTAGACCGTCAAGAAACTAGCCACATCAACAGGAACAGATCAAGGATCTGTGTGTGTGTGTGTGTGTGTGTGTGTGTGTGTGTCTAGAACAAGTAATCTCATCTAATTGTCATTTCCTCGATTTCGTTGATTTTTCTTAGTTTTTTACATTAATAATACTAGCCTTACATTTACATACCAAGCAACCAGTGTGGTTGGCCTTGGATCAATCTGTTCAGGCTAGACACACAAATTTGCTTAATTTCCAGTCTCTTGGATCAAGCAGCAAGCAATATGGTAATGTACCATATTGCTTTATGTATAAATTTGGGCAAAAGTAAGCACAAAGGGATAATAAATTCTGGGAAAAAAGGGTTACTTGAAATAGAGATATTAGATATTCTTAGTTAAGTATTACTAATACCAAGCTATCAATTTAGAGAGTAGTCAAAATAATGACATCATTGGTTTCAAAAAAAATATATCTGTAGTACCTTTTGCACTATTCAAAAGCAAACAGAGTCTATGAAATGGCTAGAAGGTTATGGATGAATGCAGACTTAAGAGAAAAGAGGAATATGCAAGTGAATTCTAGTTCAGAGGTTTCAAAATGGGAACTGACCTGACTAGAATATTAGCTTCCTTCAAAACTTGTAGCTGTGTGTTGACTCACACCATAGGCACTTCCATCTTTGTAAAATTGGTTTCATCAGCATATCCAAGCTCTCTTAGTCGATTCAGTTCGGGCAATATGACCTTATTAAGGTCTGGCCTGTCCTTCCTCCTCAGTTCACAACATTGTAAACACAATTTCGCAAATGATGTAGCCTCCTCGACAGGCCAATCAGGCACTGTCGGATCAAGAACTTCTAATAATGTTCCTTTCTCAATTGCCCTCGACACCTGGTGGGTTATACCAATTGGAGGCTTTGCTGTAATAAGCTGCAACAACATTACGCCCAGTGAGTATAGGTCTGATTTTGTCCCCAACATTCCAGTTTGTTGGTACTCTGGGTCAATGTAACAAAATGTTCCAGCCGCGGCTGTCATGTGACATTGGGTAACGCTGTCAGCCACAGATGGTGGAACCATCCTGGCCAAGCCAACATCACTTATCTTGCTTACATAGTTTCCACTTAAGAGAATGTTGGCAGGTTTAAGGTCACGATGCACCAGGGGCTCTGGCTTTGACTGGTGAAGGAAAAGAAGGGCAGTGCCAATTTCGGCAGCTATTTTGAAACGGGTTTTCCAGGAGAGTGGGGGAGTGTTGTTTTTTCGAAATAGACGATCTTCTAAGCTGCCATTTTCCATGTACTCATATACAAGGCAGCCGTACTCAGGGCAGGCACCTAAAAGGAGAACCATGTGAGGATGTCTCATGCAGCTTAATACCTCGATCTGCATTAGAAAAGACAACATTAGATGGGAATTTAGAAATACAAATTTGATATCCTTTTTTATTCGTGCAACCATCACATGTGCTCGTAAGTTCCATTATATATATTCGGTCGTGGACATGACCATTGACTTTGTTCTTTCTTCTCAATATTCACTTAGTTTGCTATATAAATCAAGGCACAAGAATCTGTTGCACTGGGAAGCCAGGTCCTACAGTGGTCGTGAAGGTTTGCTACTGAGGTGTAAGGTGTATAGATCAACTAATTTTGGAACTTTGGGTTTTTTGACAAATAAAATTTGAATGCCACGAAAACTAAGCTGGCTTTACCCCCAATACTGAAAGTAAGTGATGGTCAGTGAATAGTGTGTTCAACACCAAGTCAAAGTGAGTTTGATGGGGTTATTCTCCGTGCTCATCTTGATGGATCTTTACTATCGCAATGAAAACTACATAGACTTCAGGTCATGAGGATTGGTTACACTTTTAGCTTTCCAATTACACCATGAAGAAATTATTATCTTTCGACAATAATACTGTTAATTAACAACTGCTAAAAGCCAGAGGATCTCGTATCTTGGATAGATGATGGTGATATTTGGTTGTGAAGTTTAAAGTAACAGCAGACATTGTTCATTTGTCATATGGCTGAATTATCTAGATCTAGACACATTTTTTTCTCAAGTCTAATAGACAATACAGCCTTTATAACTAATGACAGAGTCATCGATTTATAAGAAAAGAGAGTCATCTTAATTTAACTGGAACTTGGATTTTTCTATCACGTACATGATCAAGTTCTAATGTGGTGCTAGCAAGATATTAAAAACAAAGAAAGAAATAGATCAAAGCCAATTTTAAATCTGAACAATATTTTAATATGGAGTATTTGCTTGTTGTGGGTGCAGCCTAATTAATTGGTGAACCCCCAACCATGCTTTTGAGCATGGTTCAAGTCTCACCAGCTGCTGCAATCTTTCCTCCTTCCCCTAGCCTAGGTTAGAGTAGAGTAGATTGTTTCCTACAGTCAACAAAAATATAAAAATATATATATATATATATATGATACCTCTCTTTGAAATTGCTCTAGCCCTTGAGAAATGTTAGGCCTTAAAACCTTTATGGCAACAGCAGTGTGATCGAGAAAGCCTTTATAAACAGGTCCGTACCCTCCTTCACCGATCTTTGCAGAATCAGAGAAGTTATTTGTTGCAATTTCAATATCTTCAATGGTGTACTTTCTATACCGGAGGTTAGTGCGAGTCAATGCACCCATCATTTTCCTCATCTCTTCTGCCTCCTGCTCAGCCTTGCGTTCTGCATTTTTCCGCTTCTGGAACTCCAGTTCTGCTATACGTTGCGCCATCTGAGCTGTTTCCATTGCAGCCCTGCACTTTTGCTTCTCCATCTCTATCATAGCTAATGCATCCTCTCCGGCTTGCTTGGCTTCATCCATCATCCTACGTGCCTCTGATGACTTCCACTGATCAATCTCTCTTACCTGGAAACATAACTTACTGTGAGATTTCCCCCCTTACACTATGAATGTAACAAATATTTTATCTGGATCTAGTTATAATCTTACCTTCTGTTTAGCATTCATACTTTCATTGTAAGCTGAGTTGTACATTTCATTGGTTTGCTTCAGTTCAAGTTTCAATCTCCTCATCTCATCCTCTAGGTCTCCCTGTAAAAGGCAACTCATTCAGTACATTCAAACCAGATGCAAAATCTACTGTCTGGGACTTTTACTACATTCAAAAGACAATTGGAGTCAAAGAATGAAAAAATTGCATTACTGGGAACAATTATGACAAGAAAAGGATAGAAAATAAATGAAGTCCAAAAATTGTTTCAATTTGTGATGGAAACACTCAACCAGTCGAAGTCCTGTTCCGTTTATTTGGAGTCAACTTAAAAAATCCTGCTTTTGAATACTCCCTCTGTTCCGCATTGAGCACCCAAAATCACTTTTTAGGATGTCCCAAGATGAGAGTCCAATTTCAAAATTAATGAAACAAACTTATTTGAACTTAAGAAAGTTGTGATATATTGATTAATATATATATATATATGTGCATATATATATATATATATATATATATATATTTGTTGTTGTTGAAGAAATCAATTAGTTATATATTAAGTTAAACTTTATTTCAAAAACCTTGACTTTAAAGGTGGGACTCTCATTTTGGAAAGGATGGATTAGTCTAAAAGAAGTTGGCTAGTCAACATAAATCTTCCAATTTAATCCTAAGAAGTAGCAGAAGATTTCTTGGGGTTCACAATTACAAAGTAACACATCATTTCTAGTGCAATATTGCATACTCTAATCGCACAAAGTAACACATCATTTTTATAGCAAGCTAGCTGGGGTATAGTTAAATAGTTAGCTTATAAGTATCCCAATTCAGCATCATTCATTAACAATAACCATAATCGTTAGGTTTGTTCTGTGACCCTTCAAATATATATTATAGTGAACTTACTACTTGTTGGGAGGATGTATAGCTATTCATCCTGGATCCTTCTGATGTGTGGGAGTGGTCCAAATTCTCAAAGGAGAAATCAGATGATTGGAAGCTAGAAGACCCAGAAAGATCGCTGCCCTCAAAGGAGAAAGCTGGATGCTGTGGACTGGAACTAGCCTTTGTGCGAACCATATGATTAAGATTGTTCATCGACTGTTGTAATGGAATTTTGCTGCCGGAGTGCCTGTCGAGTGGATTCATTTGCATAAAATCACTGCTCTTATCAGTAAATGAACTATTGTCACTGCTTCTATCGAAGGATGTTCTCTCGGAGCCTCCACTTTTCCAACTCGACTGGCTAAAGGATCTGCATTAGCAGGAATACTGTGAAATTGAGTATAAGAAGTCTTTTAAGGTAAAGGAATTGCTTATGTCTTAATCAACATGCAATATCCAAATTATGTCACAACATGTTGTGATCTTAACACTTACCATCTTCTCTTAATTTCTAGGGGAAAAAATTAAGAGAATAATAAAATGCATAAGATTATAAATAATTCATCCAAAAACATGAGAAATAGAGATTGAAGAAAGGAAGAACATATACCGGAGAAAAAAAAAATTGATAGGGTAGATTTAAAAAGCGAAAGAGGAGAATTCAGAGGGAAACAAGAGGTGATATGAAAGAATTTCAATAATATATGCATAACTTTCTCAGTCAGAAGGCTCCGTTACTCCACTAACAACCAGATAACTACTATTCCTATCTACTAACAGTAGATAACTACTATCCCTACTGTGAACTAGCTAAAAACCCAACTCTACACTTTATTCATGTTAGTTAACTGGTTGATTATCATGACAATTCCTCGTTTACAAGAACAATGGGATAATAAAAGTCTAGGATGACATACAATGTTATTTGTTCAATTTTATTACTCACTTCAGTATATTCTTACCCATCTGAAGTATATCCGGATTGAAATGGTGGCTTTGAACTGGCTGTAATGCAAGGTATAGCTGCTCGACTAGCTGATTTTACGTTCTGAACTCTTCCTTTTGATATTGCATATACTGAGCAGAAGTCTGGTGCAGATTTGCCTAAGCTAGTTGGCACATCTGGATTTCTAAATGCCCTTGTGGAAACAACAAAAAATGTATACATACGGATGAAAAAGACGAGGTCCAAGGCACAAAAACATAGGCCACTTTGTTACAGAATAGTGTTTTATAGGGCTTAGAATGTGTTTTTAGACACGAGAGAGAGAGAGAGAGAGAGGAATGATATATATATATATATATATATATATATATATATATATATATATATATATAGCGAGAGAGAAACACCTTGTTAGAGCACTTCGGTTTGAAATACCAACAACAATAGAGCTGATGGAGTTTCTGATTATAAAGTCAACCAATACAGTCGTAACATCAATGTCGTTGAAGACTACCTCTACCACTCGAATCTGTAAAACCTCATTCCCATCAGATCAGGCATAAGTGATCAAAACATTGTTCTAGCCTTTTACCAGCTCTCCTGTATTATATACACCTATCAGAGTTTGTGATTAATTTATTTCGAAAACTCAGCTACGCGCATCTTTATATTAAAGTGACCCTAATCCACTTCAATTTACCTATCTAGTGATAACGTGATTAAATGGATCATACAGGCCTTTTCTGTAGCCTCTGGACTCGGTACTTTATTGCATTTTTGTCTTTCTTTTTGGGAAACTTGTTAGTTTAATAAGTGCCACCGTAGCAATTGATTGTAAAAACTAAAGTTGGGATATGCGGGAAGAGTAGACAAGGATGTTAAATGCACAAGGTATAAGATGATCGATTACCCCTTTTCGAGCACAAAATCCACGATATGGAAGAAAGAAATGCTGCATTTCATATTCTGTTGGTGCACGACCTTCTTTAGGGACAGCATCCTCTGCATAACATATGATAAAGACTTAATTGATTGCATAATTGGAAATATATATATATATATATATATATATATATATATGATCTAAACTTCACCCATGATTAATTAGGAGTTCAAATGAACTCAAAGTGCATATAGGGAATGAACACCTGATCCATAAATATTTAAACATCGTAAATTCATATTAAGATATTTCAGTGGCACAGATAAATTTGACAAAAACCGTCGATTTTATAAAGAACAAATATCTTTCCATACCGACAAAATATAATAAAACAGGACTTTGACTTTAGACTCAGTGGTACTGTAGAGCTCTTGCTAAGCAAGAGGTCATAGGTGCAATCCCCTCCCCAAATTAACAAAAATAATAATAATAACAGGACTTTGATTGATGAAACCTATAAATCCCACCTTAAAATTGAAATTCAATTAAAAATATATGGTAGATTCAAAATTATAATATATAAAAATCGGAGATATCCAACCCAATCAATGAATCTTGAATTCCAATATTGGAAAAGGGAGGTGGGTAACGTACGGGGTTGTAAGACCTGGGTACGGACATGGACAAGGAAGACCCGAGAATTCTTTTTCAAAAGATTCTCAACGGCCCATCGAACGGCGTGTGGACTGTTTTTATCTTTATCAACGGCTACAGCCGTTGATATATTAGTGCCATCTCCGGAATTGCTAGCCATGGGGTGTTGCGTCGGTTGTGCAGGGCCGGAAACCTCCAATTTCACGGCGGCACAACCACTGGCTAACACCACCTCAACCTTCACAACACGAGAAAGATTTGTGTTTTTATATTTTTTTGGGAAAAAACGTAAACATGTAAGCGGTTAGGTGCCTTATTTAGTGCCTGTATATAAGCGGGGCTTTTAGCTGATTACCTAAATTTGGCGGCAAAATGATATGCCATTTGTGTGGACCATTGTTGGTTCTGGTATCCTCTCTGTATTACAGGTATATCTCGCGCGCTGACTTTATGTGTTGATTTCAGTCAGTTTTATACCTATTGATTTGTCAATCATTAGCATCATAATTATAAGAGGACAAATTTTTTTAGAAAAAAAAAAGATTTTTTTTAGCAATAACTTTTATGAATTTTTTAATCACATCAATAAGCGCTGATTATAATATCTTTTTTATTTTTTGGGTATATTGCCGATTATAATATTAATAAATTTATATGAGTGATAATTTTTTTTATTTTTATCAGTTGGGAGGCTCGCAAATTTGGGTCTATATAATTCAATTTGAATTGTCAAAATACAAAATAATATATAAATTTTTTTAATTATAATTATTATAATGTCATGTATACTATGACAATAAACTCGCCAAGTCCTCACTATAACTATTTACATACTATTTTACAACTTAGTAACCACTATCACAACTATTAAATCTAATCGTCACTTCATTCACGTACTCTTTTTGCTAGCTTCAACTACATTCTAATTATTTAAAAATAAAAGGATGAACTCAAATAATTCAATAAGGAATATCATGATTAGAATAACAAAAAAAATAATAAAATTATCTTTAACATTCAACAGTGATAAAATCAGAGATTTAGAAAATACTAAATAACATAAGTTTTTTACAAACAACTGCATCGAAATGAGAAATTCATTATGAGAGCCAGATAGACAATAATATCTACTATCTTCTCCAATTTAAAATTTATCATCAAAATCTCATCAACTGTAACACCAATAATCATAATTATGTCAAACAACAATTATTCTTCACCTCAGATCAAATAGAACCTTTTTTCACACAAGTTAAAAACTCAACAACTATATTGTCTTTACATTCATGTCAATGACATTTATAACAACTTGAGTCCTGATAGTTGGTACAAACAGCAAAAAATAAACAGAAATAATAGAAATAATAAAACAATGAATGAATATTAGAGATCTGAAATTTATTTGTGTTTAAGGACTAATTTAATTTGTTCATACTCCAATAATATCTAAATTGTCGACACGATACCCATAATATTAGAATGAGTTTAAGTCCAAGGGTAGTGTCCATAATTCAAAGATAGGAAGTTCAACGGTAAGGTTCACGATACAATGAATATTTAACAATCTAAAATATTCACAATTCAAATAGAAAATTCAAGTCAAAATGTTCATAGTCAAAATGTAAAGTTCAAAATTCAAAATGTTCACATTCCTAAAGTTCATAGTTCAAATACAACGATTATAATTCAACAAGAAAGTTTAGGTTAAAAAATATTAGATAAAGCGTAAACTATTAAAGGAATTTTAACAAATTGTTATTTTATAAATTTGTTTAATGTTAAGGACCATATAAATTAATAATAATTTCTTACCATAGTTGTAAGACCTCGACTTATTATAAATAAAATTGAATTTTCTTTATTCATTATATTGAAATAATAAGAAGTTAATTTGATATAATGCTTTGGTTATGGGTGAAATGTGCAAATTTTATAAAATAAGCAAGTGGTTATAAAATATTCATTTTGTCGGGAAATATTTGTTTGGTCGTGGAATATTCTTGCTGTTATTCGTACGACGACGCAGCTATTTGTGGGCCCCATAACGAAAAACGGTCGGATGAAGAAAATGACAAGTTTAAGTTTTTAGAAATAACAACGTAATTGTTACCGTTAACACTGTTGGATTACTTGGTGGTTAAAATACAGTAATACGCGTGGTTGCACAGTAGCACACGGTATTACACAGTATTTTTAAATTATTAATTCTTACGTAAGGAGACACTACTCAATAATTGTTACAGTAATTACTATTCAATATTTTATTTTATTGATTCAATAATTGTTGCGTTGATATTTTATATTATTATTGTTTCAATAATTGTCATTGCACAATATTTCCCATTATCATATCAATAATTCATATTATTTGAATAATATTACTAGATAGCATTATTGGCAATGTTTAAGGAAGTTTTGTCTAGGAAAGGGGTTTGTGAAAGTAGTATGCACACAAGCCAATCATGTTTGATGATAAAGCATATACTTTGTAACAATCTTATTCATTTATTAATAAAAAGTATTAATTTATTAAAGGCTTTTATGGCCTTTCAAAATTAGGTATATCGCACACCCATCTTGGGTCGCCACTTACATGGTACATAAATTCAAATACAACTTACTAATATAAGCGTAAGTATGCAATACGACATAAAGCGTGAGTTTGAATACAAATATTGTCTACTAGATATTATACAAACTCGAAAGGAGTCCTCATTACAACTATTATCACACTATTTCACGAGAATAGTGAGGACTACTATTGCTATCCTCTCGGACCATTACTCCGTTCCCAGACTAAGTCCCAAATTTATGTTCTCATTTCACGAAGAAAAAAGTGAAAGAAAGGGTGAGCTCAACTAGCCCGATAAAAATATTATGACTAAGATAATGCGAGAATAAATTATCATTAGCCTTCAACAAAGTTAAACCGATAAAATACAATAGACAACCGGTTTAAGCTGCGGTGAATATATGAATCCATTAAAAGAGTCAAGAGAAAATAAAGTCTCACGTCTTTTAGGTTTAAAAGGTTTTCATCAATTTTTTATCGGCTGAGACTCGACTTAATAAATAAACCACCACATCTAATCATCCTCGTACCACGGTCAAGGATTTTCATCAAATTATCAATGGTCATGACTATATCTAGAATCACCCCGGTCATAATCATACCAAAAACTATCCATCAACGCATTACGAGCCAATCGAGGACTTTTATCACATCATTTATAACAAGCCATGATTATACCGAATGATCCCTGGTCATAATCATACTAAGTTCATCTATGCACGTAAGCCAAAGATAACATAATATAACATGAGGATGATGACAATGACATAATAATTCAATAAAACAAGTTCAAGAATTAATTTATCTAGGAATTATTAACGTCCAAATTGTCAACAAGATACTGTTTTGTAGAGTAAAATTTAAGAATGATCAGAAGAATATTTCCATGAAAAGATACTGGATGAAGCGCAAATATCAAGGATATTCCACTAATTTCATGGAGTATAGAAGTCAAAGTTTTAACCAACTGGGTATAATAAAGAATGGAATAACAAAAGAAATCACCATGCATGCGGTATTGGCATGTATGAGTTATTCCAATGAATAATAATAACGGAACCAAAGTCGTGAAATTCACACCAAGCGGGATGATCAACGTAATAATAAATGCTTGAATAATAAATAATGGAACCCGGTCCGGTGTAAAACACACGACATGTGGATATTCCAACGAGTAATAATAAATGCGGAATAATAAACAATGGAACCAGTCCCAGATAAAACACACGTGACGAGGATATTCCAAATGAATAATAAAGAATGGAATAATGAAAGAAGATCACCAAGTATAGGGGATTCCGCGTATACAGGTTATTCCAACAGAATAAATAAGAATGAAATAATATAAGGATTTCACCAAGTATAGGGTATGCCGCGTATACAGGTTATGTATAGTGTGAGACCCCAGATTTTATCAATAAAGATTTAAATTTTTTCGAAATAATTTTTTATATTATGGTGTGAATTTGAGATAATATTATAGTTGTGGGTAGTATTTATAAATTTTGCAAAGTATGCAAGTGGTTATATTATATTCGATTGGTAGGGGAATATTAGGTTTAGCGAGGAATATTCGTACAACTGACTCAATCATTGGTGGACCTCACAATGTAATTATTGTTTGGATTGAGAAAACGACAAAAAATATTTTATTGAAATAACGGTGGAAGTTTTACCGTGGTTATTTGTGAACTACTCTCAGTAGTAAAAGTACAAAGATGTCGTGTGGGTTGCATAAGTAGCACACAAGAGTATTGATTATTGATGCTTATGTGAGAAGTCACTCGGTTTGATTCCATTATTGTCGATTAATAATATGAATTATTATAATGCGATAATGACGTTTTGTTTTATTCAGATTATTAACGTAATAAAAGCGAAACATCTTTTATATAAAATAGAATACTTTATTAAAGTTATTCTAAATAGAATATATTATATTTTATTATGCATAGTGTTGTATAGTGTTTTGCGTAGTGTTTTGCATAAGTATTGCATAGTGTTTGCATAGTAAAATGTTTTATATAAATAGAATATATTATATTTTATTTAAAAGATTTTCTTTAAATATGGACCGTCGATTAAAGTAAATCAATCTGAATGTTCATGGATTGAATTCTTATGCATTCCATTTTCCTATAAATAGAAGCTCATTCCTTCATTATTTTCTTACGAATTCATTGAAACTACAGAGAGAAATTATAGAGAAAGCTATAGAGAAAAATTATAGAAAGAAGAAGAGTATTACCGCTACTTCACTATTTCTATATTCAGGTTCTTTTACTGTAGTGGGTGTTATTCTTTCTTCTTGAAGAGAACTTCATTATTCCATTCATTATTATTACATTGGAATAACTTTTGTAAAAGTGGCATACCCTATACATAACATGTATACGCCAAATATACTCTATACTTGGTGAAATCCTTATGTTATTTCGTTGCTTATTATTCTCATTGGAATAACTCAGTATAATGCCGGTTTACCTATACTTGGTGACATTCTTCTATTATTCATTGGAACATCCTGTCATGTGTTTTACACCCGGACTGGGTTCCGTTTTTTTTATTCTCTGTTGGAACATCACGTGCGTGTGTTTTACACCGACTGGTTCCGCTCTTTATCATTCTGTTAGAATATCCTATCTCGTGTGTTTTACACCGGATCGGTTCCATCTTTATTATTCTGTTGGAACATCCCGCTTGGTTATGAATTTCACCGACTTTGGTTCCGTTATTATTATTACATTGGAATAACCTTGTCTGTCTGGGCACTGCATGCATGGTGATTTCTTTTGTTATTCCATTCTTTATTATACCCAGTTGGTTAAAACTTTGACTTCTATACTCCATGAAATTAGTAGAATATCCTTGATATTTGCGTTTCATCCAATATCTTTTCATGGAAATATTCTTCTGATCATTCTTGAATTTTACTCTACGAAACAGTATCATGTTGACAATTTGGACGTTAATAATTCATGGATTAAATTATTCTTGAACTTGTTTTATTGAATTACTATGTCATTGTCATCATCCTCATGTTATATTATGTTATCTTTGGCTTACGTGCATAGATGAACTTAGTATGATTATGACCGAGGATCATTCGGTATAATCACGACTTGATATAAATGATGTGACAAAAGTCCTCGATTGGCTGTAATGCGTTGATGGATAGTTTTGGTATGATTATGACGAGGGTGATTCGGTATAGTCATGACCATTGATAATTTGATGAAAATCCTTGACCGTGGTAGATGCGGGGATGATTAGATGTGGTGGTTTATTTATTAAAGTTGAGTCTCATGATAAAAATTGATGAAAACCTTTAAAACCTAAAAAGATAGTAGACTTTATTCTCTACTTGACTCTTTTAATGGATTGCTTATTCATTATGAGCTAAACCGGTTTGTCTATTGTATTTTATCGGTTTAACACCAAGGCTGAAGGCTAATGATAATTTATTCTCGCATTATCTTAGTCATAATATTTCTTCTTGGGCTAGTTGAGCTCACCCTTTTCTTTCACCGTTCTCTTGAAATGAGAACATAGCCGGGACGAGTCTGGGAACGTAAGTAATGGTCCGTAGGATAACATTAGTAGTCCTCACTATTCTGTGAAATAGTGTGATAATAGTTGTAATGAGGACTCCTTTTGAGTTTGTATAATATCTAGTAGACAATATTTGTATTCAAACTCACGGTTTATGTCGTATTGCATACCAGACGCTTATATTAGTAAGTCGTATTTGAATTTATATACCATGTAAGTGGCGACCCAAGATGGGTGACGTATACCTAATTTTGGGGGCGTCACGGTTATTTTATCGAGCTTAGGGATATGATCCTGGCTAAGATGTGAGAATAGTAATAGGAGGGAGAGCAGAGAATTCCTTTTAGTATGACCTACCTAAATTTATTTGGTATTTAATTGGTCGAATTCAGTATAGGGATAATATGTGATATGTTAATTAACCCTTATTTTGTGGCGGTGTTTGAAAATGGCATCCGAAAATGTTGAGAATAGCAATGGAGCACGAGAGATTTGATTCTCCACGGATCAATAATCGAGACAATGTACAACAGGATGGCGATAATCCTCCTGTAAACAACAACACCGATCAATTGACTAACGACTGATGCGTTTAAGAGGTTTTAAATTCATGCAACATCAGGTAAAATGACTCCTCTCGCATCAAAAAGCGTAGGTGGAAACACGGAAAACTCTCGGCGGTCACCGCTAAACAATTCAAGGAGTTGGGACCACCGGGAGTTTAAGGGAGAGCCAAAACCACTTACGGCGGACGCATGGATAAAAACAGATTACCAAGATATTTGATGTCTTGGGATGCTCAGGAGCAAAGGTTCCTTTGCGCCTTTATGTTCGCGGAGAGGCGATTCTTGGTGGAAATCGGTAAAAACGTACTCAACTTCTTTGTCTTGAAGATATCTTGGGAGAAGTTCGAGAGTTGTTCAACGACAAATACTTTCACGAAAGTATTAGCCACATGAAGGAGGTGGAGTTTATCAAGTTGGAACAAAACAATATGGCCAAATGTCGCAATACGAGGCAAAGTTTGCGGAGTTATCACGATTTATTCCCACTTGGTGGATAATGAAGAGAATGGCACGAATGTTTTTAAGAGGTTTGAAGCCGGAGATACGTCAACATCTTATTTCTCATAAACTGTGTTTTTATTCAGATGTTGTAAATAGGGCTCAGTTAGTGGAACGCGATAACGAGTCAACGCAACTAAAAAAGTAGCCGGCAAAATTATAATACCAGCGAGAGTAGTCATCGAAGCGGTGACAACAAGCGTGGAGGAATCAACGAGGCGGATATGGTAACCACTTGGTGGTAATCGGGGCCAAAACAATAAGAATGGACATTTCAAGAAAGGAGATTCAACAATGATGGAAAGACGTCGGCACTGACTTTTGTTGTTAAGGAAGGAGAAGGACCATCTATTATATGCTTCAAATGCGGAGGAGAGGGACACATCAGTCCGAACTGCGCCATGCCGTCCAAAGCATGTTATAATTGTGGAAGAGAAGGTCACTTAGCTCGATTTTGTCGTTTACCGAAGACAAATTCAACTAGGATGGAGGCACCAAAGGCTGTCCCGGACAAACCAAAGCCGTGAGTTTAAGAGAGCGTTTTTTTTCGTGACGAGGAACTTTGAATAAGATTATCACGGGTAAGTAATCATAAGCTCTTGCGAAGTCTATACCGTGTTAGATACCGTTCTACCCACTCTTTTATTTCACCTAGTTGCGTTCAACGTTTAAATTTGACTCGGAGAAGTTAGACTTTGACTTATTGGTTGAAACTTCGTTAGTAGGAGCCTTCGTTACCGCTTATTATTTTTAAATTTTTTTGATTCAAATAAACACTTTCACGTTACTGTCGATCTTATCTTTTTGAAAATACTTGCCTTTGATGTGATTTTAGGAATCAATTGGTTAACTACTCATCATGCTTTTCGTAAGGTTGTTAGCTTTTATATTCATAACCATCCTTGTTATGCAAATTCAAAGTAACCAAACCACTAAAAGTCAATTATTGTCATATCAAGCCATAAGTAAAGAGCCCCGAACCTTTCGTTGTTGACTTCCTTGTATGGAATGCACCAAAGCCGGACTTTACATGAGACAACATCGTGAATGAAGATGGCAAGTTTATAGGTATCATTGTGAGGTGCTATCTAGGTTAAGGGATAGAAGTCACGGTTGGTATCAATGTGACGTCTTATCCAAGTCTTGGATGAGAGTCCACAGCTTTGAATGATATTTCTATTATTAATAAATTTCTGGCGTATTCTTGAAGACTTCTTAGCCTACCTAGGCGTGAAATCGAATTTTGTATTGACCCGATAAAAACCCATTTCTTAAACCCTCAAATATTTCTTCAACTAAAAGGATCATTTACGAGGATTATGATGAAAGTCATAATAAAAGCATTGGACTAATGAAAATCATGGGTATATGAAGTATTAGTAAGTGTTATGATGAGTTATGTTGGTTAGTATGTGAAAACATGAAAGTTTCTTAGAAATCACAAAGAGTTGAAAATCAGATTTTGGTGAAAAAGCGTAACATGAAATTCAATTGACCATATCTCCTATTATATTTTGAATTTTTGAATGTGGTCAAGTCCTAGAGTTAGATCTATGAGTTACCTAACTAATCCAAGTGGAATTACTGGAAAAGGTGTTGTAGATTTTTGTGTGGACTGATTTTAGCAAAGGAGTGCAAAGCTGCAAAAATCGAAAAAGCTTCTGCCATGATTTTAGAGAGGCTGTTTCGGCCACTTAAATTATGAGAAAAATTCTGGCCTTTTGGGACATGAAGGTATATGGTATAAAGTACCTCCTGTCCAAAAATGAGCTCATTCGACTTAAAATGAACAAGTTATGACTATTTCAATATTTAGGTTTTTCCCGAAAAAACGCTATAACCTGAGTTCTATAACTCCGATGACCATGAAATTTAAACTAGAAGCTCACGTTAACATGTGTAAGGTCCTGCCAAGATTTGGGAATTTTTGGAGTTAAACTTGAGGTAGCTAATTTCTTAAGGAATTAATTAGAAATTGATTTTTAAAAAATAGTAAATGAATTTTAAAAATTCCGAGAAAAATATATTTTCATTATGGGACTATATTATGCTAAATCCCAGAAAAGAAATATTTTGGGACTGATTTGGTATTTTCATGAAAATAGTTTAATTCTGAACATATGAGTTAAATATGTTATGTGAAGTAACAAAGTTGAAAATAGGATATTATGGCTAGAGAATCCTATATAGAGTATATGCATATTTTTTGAGAGATTTGATAATTGGTGATGATATCTTATGAGTATGGCATTTTGAATGATTAAATGCATTATATGGTAAAGCGTAAACAATTGAGATAAATTATTTATAAATTTAAGAAGTGATTAAAATATTGTTATAATATTAATGTTATTAGATTATGAGATTATTAAGTGATTGATAACATGGGGATATTTTGAATCTGGATAAATTATATTATAAATGTTTAATATTTATCCTTTATCTCATTTGATTGATTCTTTATATCATTATCCTCATGCTTATATTATGTTGAAAGTCATCTCGTGGCACGTAGTGCATAGATGGACTTGGTATGATTATGACCGAGGATTGTTCGGTATAATCATAACCGTAATTGAAAACACAATTATCTTTGGTAGTAGTGCATGGATAATTTGTGGTCGTGACACTAATGAATACACAATTATCTTTGGTAGTAGTCATGGATAATTTGTGGTGTGATACTAATGAATACACAATTATCTTTGGTAGTAGTGCATGGATAATTTGTGGTCGTGATACTAATGAATACACGATTATCTTTGGTAGTAGTGCATGGATAATTTGTGGTCGTGATACTAATGAATACACAATTATCTTTGGCCATGAGTGCATGGATAATTTGTGGTCGTGATACTTAATGAATACACAATTATCTTTGGGTAGTAGTGCATGGATAATTTGTGGTCGTGACACTAATGAATACCACGATTATCTTTGGTAGTAGTGCATGGATAATTTGTGGTCGTGATACTAATGAATACACAATTATCTTTGGTAGTAGTGCTTGGATAATTTGTGGTCGTGATACTTAATGAATACACAATTATCTTTGGTAGTAGTGCATGGATAATTTGTGGTCGTAATCTTAATGAATATCCTTGGCACATAGTGCGAGGATGATTCGATGATATGAATTAATTATTGAAATGAGTCTCAAAGATTGAAATATTAATTCATGGATGTGGTAAAAAGTCATCTTTGGTAGTAGTGCATTGATAGACTTGGTATGATTATGACCAAGTTATTCGGTATAATCATGATAGTAATTGAAAATACGAATATCCTTGGCGATTAATGCATGGATAATTCGTGGTCGTGATACTATTAAAAGGCGTCTCGGCATTATTGGTTTCTGATTGTATATCTTTAGCTTTGTCTTGCAAAGATGAATTGTTAATGAATAAATTTGGCGATTTCAAAGATGAATTTAATATTTTTAAACGATAAAGGTATTCAAGGTATCCTCATCTCTTTATCATACCAGTGCGTACCCTAATTTCGAGGGCGAAAATTCCATAAGGAGGGAGATTGTGAGACCCAGATTTTATCGATAAAGATTTAAATTTTTCAAAATAATTTTTTTATATTATGGTGTGAATTTGAGATAATATTATAGTTGTGGGTAGTATTTATAAATTTTGCAAAAGTATGCAAGTGGTTATATTATATTCGATTGGTAGGGGAATATTAGGTTTAGCGGGGAATATTAAATGCATGACTACTCAATCATTGGTGGACCCCATTAACGTAATTATTGTCGGATTGAAAAGCGACAAAAATATTTTATTGAAATAACGGCGGAAGTTTTACCGTGGTTCTTGTTGAACTACTTTCGGTAGTAAAAGTAATGATGTACGTGTGGTTGCATAGTAGCACACGTATTGATTATTGATGCTTATGTGAGAAGTCACTCGGTTTGATTCCATTATTGTCGATTAATAATATGAATTATTATAGCGATAATGACGTTTTGTTTTATTCAGTATTATTAACGTAATAAAACGAAACATCTTTATATAAAATAGAATACTTTATTAAAGTTATTACATAAATAGAATATATTATATTTTATTATGCATAGTGTTGCATAGTGTTTTGCATAGTGTTTTGCATAGTATTGCATAGTGTTTGCATAGTAAAATATTTTTATATAAATAGAATATATTATATTTTATTTAAAAGATTTTTCTTTAAATATGGACCGTCAGTTAAAGTAAATCAATCTCGACCGTTCATGGATTAATTCTTATGCATTCCATTTTCCTATAAATAGAAGCTCATTCCTTCATTATTTTCTTACGAATTCATTGAAACTCTGAGAGAAAATTATAGAGAGAAGCTATAGAGAAAAATTATAGAAAGAAGAAGAGTATTCTCGCTACTTCACTATTTCTATATTCGGTTCTTTTCTACGGTAGGGGGTGTTATTCTTTCTTCTTGAAGAGAACTTACATTATTCCATTCATTATTATTACATTGGAATAACTCAGTAAAAGTGGCATACCCTATACATAACATGTATCACGGCATACTCTATACTTGGTGAAATCCTTATGTTATTTCGTTGCTTTATTATTACATTGGAATAACTTTTGTATCACGCGGTTTACCTATACTTGGTGACATTCTTCTATTATTACATTGGAACATCCCATGCATGTGTTTTACACCTGGACTGGTTCCGCTTTTATTATTCTGTTGGAACATCACATCATGTGTTTTACACCCACTGGTTCCGCCTTTATCATTCATTAGAATATCCTATCTCGTGTGTTTTACAGGATGACCGGTTCCATCTTTATTATTACATTTGGAACATCCTGTGGTGTGAATTTCACGACTTTGTTCCGTTATTATTATTACATTGGAATAACTTTGCTCATGCTAATCTGGCATGCATGGTGATTTCTTTTGTTATTCCATTCTTTATTATACCCAAATTGGTTAAAACTTTGACTTATACTCCATGAAATTAGTAGAATATCCTTGATATTTGCGTTTCATCCAATATCTTTTCATGGAAATATTCTTGATCATTCTTGAATTTTACTCTACTGAAAGCGGTAAGATCGTGTTGACAATTTGGGCGTTAATAATTCATGGATTAAATTATTCTTGAACTTGTTTTATTGAATTACTATGTCATTGTCATCATCCTCATGTTATATTATGTTATCTTTGGCTTACGTGCATAGATGAACTTAGTATGATTATGACCGAGGATCATTCGGTATAATCACGACTTGATATAAATGATGTGACAAAAGTCCTCGGTGGCTTTGTAATGCGGTGATGGATAGTTTTTGGTATGATTATGACCGGGGGTGATTCGGTATAGTCATGACCATTGATAATTTGATGAAAATCCTTGGCCGTGTAATGCGAGGATGATTAGATGTAATGGTTTATTTATTAAAGTGAGTCTCGGCGATAAAAATTGATGAAAACCTTTTAAAACCTAAAAGATAGTAGACTTTATTCTCTACTTGACTCTTTTAATGGATTGCTTATTCATTTGCGCTTAAAGCGGTTGTCTATTGTATTTTATCGGTTTAACATTTGTTGAAGGCTAATGATAATTTATTACGCATTATCTTAGTCATAATATTTCTTCTTGGGCTAGTTGAGCTCACCTTTCTTTCAACATTCTCTTCGAAATGAGAACATAGGCCGGGACGAGTCGGGAGCGAAGTAATGGTCCGAGAGGATAGCATTAGTAGTCCTCACTATTACGTGAAATAGTGTGATAATAGTTGTAATGAGGACTCCTTTTGAGTTTGTATAATATCTAGTAGACAATATTTGTATTCAAACTCACGGTTTATGTCGTATTGTACCACAGCAGTTATATTAGTAAGTCGTATTTGAATTTATGTACCATGTAAGTGGCGACCCAAGATGGGTGGCGATACCTAATTTTGGGGCGTCACATATAGAGGTATGCCACTTTTTTTACTGAGTTATTCCAATGTAATAATAATGAATGGAATAATGTAAGTTCTCTTCATGAATAAGAAAGAATAACACCCCTTTACGGGTACAACAAATAATATTCCATACCTTAGAAGAAGCTGAATATTGGCAAAGTGAAGTAGCGAGAATACTCTTCTTCTTTCTCTCTATAGATTTTCTCTATAACTTCTCTCTATAATTTCTCTCTCTAGAGTTTCAAAGTGAATTAAGTAAGAAATAATGAAGGAATGAGCTTCTATTTATAGGAAAATAGAATGCATAGTAATTAATCCATGAACGGTCCAGATTGATTTACTTTAATCGGACGGTCCATATTTAAAGCAAAATCTTTTAAATAAAATATAATATATTCTATTTATATAAAACATTTTACTATCTGAAACACTATGCAACACTATGCAAAACACTATACAACACTATGCATAATAAAATATAATATATTCTATTTATAGAATAACTTTAATAAAGTATTACGCTTTATATAAAAAGATGTTTCGCTTTATTACGTTAATAATACGAATAAATAAAAGCGTCATTATTATATAATAATTCATATTATTAATCGACAATAATAATGGAATCAAACCGAGTGACTTCTCACATAAGCATCAATAATCAATACCGTGCATGTCTACTATGCAACCAACACGACATTCTTGTACTTTTACTACCGAGTAGTTCAACAAGATCAACCCAGAAAACTTCCGCCGTTATTTCAATAAAATATTTTTATCGCTTTCTCAATCAGGACAATAATTTTGTGGGGTCCACCAATGATTGAGCCGCTTGTACAAATATTCCCCGCTAAACCGAATATTCCCGACCAATCTAATATAATATAACCACTTGCATACTTTGCAAAATTTATAAATACTACCCACAACTATAATATTATCTTAAATTCACACCATAATATTAAAAATTATTTCGACAAAATGTAAATCATTATTGATAAAATCTGGGGTCTCACAATCTCCCCTCCTTATGTAATTTCAAGCCCGAAATTAGAGTACGTGCACTGTATGATAAGAGGTGAGGATACCTTGAATACCTTTATCGTAAAAAAATTATTAAATTCATCTTCGCAATCCCATTTAAAGATATCAATTCATCTTTGCACTCTGTGCCAAAGATATACAAATCAGAAAACCAATAATGCCGAGACGCAGCCTTAATAGTATCACGACCACGAATTATCCATGCACCATTATTCGTGTTTTCAATTATGGTCATGATTATCCGATAATCATTATTCCAATTATTAATATTTACATTCGTGAATTTCGATGCCATCATCACTCTCGTCATTAACTTTCGGTCATAATCATACCAAGTCTATCAATGCACTACTACAAAGATGACTTTTACCACATCCGTGAATTAATATTTCATTCACGAGACTCATCTCAATAATTAATTCATATCATCGAATCATCCCCGCACTATGTGCCAAGGATATTCATTAAGATCACGACCACGAATTATCCATGCACTACGTGCAAAGATAATCGTGTATTCATTACTATCACGACCACAAATTATCCATGCACTACGCACCAAAGATAATCGTGTATTCATTAGTATCACGACCACAAATTATCCATGCACTACTACCAAAGATAATCGTATTCATTAGTATCACGACCACGAATAATTATCCATGCACTACGGCCAAAGATAATCGTGTATTCATTAGTATCACGACCACAAATTATCCATGCACTACGGCCAAAGATAATCGTGTTTTCAATTACGGTTATGATTATACCGAACAATCATTGGTCATAATCATTCCAAGTCCATCTATGCACTACAGGCCACAGATGACTTTCAACATAATATAAACATGAGGATAATGATATAAAGAATCAATCAAATGAGATAAAGGATAAATATTAAACATTTATAATATAATTTATCCAGGATTCAAGAATATCCCCATGTTATCAATCACTTAATAATCTCATAATCTAATATCATTAATATTACAACAATATTTTAATCACTTAAATTTATAAACAATTTATCTCAATTGTTTATGCTTTACCATATAATGCATTTAATCATTGAAAAATGTCATACTCTTAAGATATCATCACCAATTATCAAATCCTTCATCAAAAAAATATGCATATACTCTATATAGGATCCTCTAGCCATAAAATCCTATTTTCAACTTTGTTACTTCACATAACATATTTAACTCATATGTTTGTAAATAAACTATTTTCATGAAAAATACCAAATCAGTCCCAAAATATTTCTTTTCTGGGATTTAGCATAATATAGTCCCATAATGAAAATATATTTTTCTCGAATTTTTAAAATTCATTTACTATTTTTCAAAATCAATTTCTAATTAATTCCTTAAGAAATTAGCTACCTCAAGTTTAACTCCAAAATTCCCAAATCTTGGCAGGACCTTACACATGTTAACGTGAGTCTCCAGTTTAAATTTCGATGGTCATCGGAGTTATAGAACTCCATATAGCGCTTTTTCGTCGGAAAATCTAAATATTGAAATAGTCATAACTTGCTCATTTTAAGTCGAATGAGCTCATTTTTGGACAGGAGGTACTTTATACCATATACTTTCATGTCCCAAAAGGCCAGAATTTTTCTCATAATTTAAGTGGCCGAAACAGCCCTCTAAAATCATGGCAGCAGCTTTTTCGATTTTTGCAGCTTTGCACTCCTTTGCTAAAATCAGTCCACACAAAAAATCTACAACACCTTTTCCAGTAATTCCACTTGGATTAGTTAGGTAACTCATAGATCTAACTCTAGGACTTGACCACATTCAAAAATTCAAAATATAATAGGAGATATGGTCAATTGAATTTCATGTTACGCTTTTCACCAAAATCGATTTTCAACTCTTTTGTGATTTCTAAGAAACTTTCATGTTTTCACATACTAACCAACATAACTCATTATAACACTTACGAATACCACGTATACCCATGATTTTCATTAGTCCAATGCTTTTATTATGACTTTCATCATAATCCACGAAATGATCCTTTTAGTTGAAGAAATATTTGAGGGTTTAAGAAATGGGTTTTTGTACCGGGTTAATACAAAATTCGATTTCACGCCTAAGTAGGCTAAGAAGTCTTCAAGAATACGCCAGAAATTTATTAATAATAGAAATATCATTCAAAAATCGCGGACTTTATCCAAGACTTGGATAGTACATCACATCGATACCAACTCGTGACTTCTATCCCTTAACCTAGATAAAGACTCACAATGATACCTATAAACTTGCCATCTTCATTCACTTATGTTGCTTACGAAAGTCCTACCGCTTCGCGCATTCCACACAAGGAAGTCAACAACGAAAAGGTTCGGGGCTCTTTACTTATGGCTTGTTATGACAATGATTAACTTTAGGTTTGTTTACTTTGAATTCTGAACAATGTTATAAATATAAAAGCTTTACTAAAAGCATGATGAGTAGCTAACCAATTGATTCTCGGAAAATCACATCAAAGGCAAATATTTTCAAAAAGATAAGATCGATGTGGAAAATGTTTATTTGAATTAAACAAGATTTAAAAATAAGAAGCTAAGGCACTAACGAAGTTTCAAATCAATAAGTCAAAGTTTAACTTCTTCGAGTCAAATTCAAACGCCGAACACAACTAGGTGAAATAAAAGAATGGGTAGAACCGGGTATTCAACACTAAGATAGACTTCGCAAGAGCTTATGATTAACTTACCCGGTGATAATTTTATTCAGTGTTCCTCGTCACGAAAAAAAAACGCCTTCTTAAACCACGGCTTTTGGTTTGTCCGGGACAACCTTTTGGTGCCTCCATCCTAGTTGAATTTGTCTTCTAGAATCGACAAAATCGAGCTAAGGACCTTCTTCTTCCACAATTATAACATGCTTTTGACTAAGATGACGCAGTTTCTGACCGATGTGTCCCTCTCTCCGTGATTTGAAGCATATATCAGTGGTCCTTCTCCTTCCTAACAACAAAATGCTGTCGACGCTCTTCCATCATTGTTGAATCTCCTTTTCTTGAAATGTCCATTCTTATTATTTTGGCCCTCGACACCACCGGGTGGTTACCATATCTCGTACGTTGATTCCTCCACGCTTTTGTTGTCACCGCTTCATGACTACTCGCCGGGTATTATAATTTTGCCGTACCGCTTTCCTTAGTTAGTCATGACTAAGCTATCGCAAGTTATCCACTCAATCGAAAGCCCTATTTACAACATCTCAATAAAAACACAAATATGAAATAAGTATGTTGACGATCTCCTCGCTTCAAACTCTTAAAAACATTCGCATCTATTCTCTGCTTCATTATCCACTGGCGGGACGAACCGTGATAACTCCGCAATTGGCTCTCAGACATGGTTAACGTGTATATTGTTTTGTCTCCAACTTGATAAACTCCACCTTCTTCTATGTGGCTTAATACTTTCGTGAAAGTGTTTGTCGCTGAACAATGTGCCTCCCCCCGAACTTCCCAAGATATCTTCGCGACAAAGAAAGTCGGAAAGTACGCTTACCGATTCTAAAGAATCACAGAACATAAAGGTGGCAAAGGAACCTTTGGTTTTCTGAGCATCCCAAGACATCAAATATCTTGTAACCGAGCACTTCCATGCCGTAAGTGGTTTCTGGTTTCCTTAAACTCCCGGTGGTCCCACCAATTCTGAATTGTTTAGCTACCGAGAGTCGTCCGTTTCACCCAATGCTTTTGGACAAGAGTCGCCGCTCGATGTCAGATGAATTTAAAAACCTTTTAACTTGGCCGCTCATCAATTGATCAAATGTTGTTGTTTTCATTTATTTCTATCAGCTTCTATTAGTCAAGGCTGACTGTTCCCGCGTAGCCCTATTTACAACATCCGCAAAACACGCTTTATGAGAAATAAGATGCTGTTCGTCATTCTTAAAACAGCCTGCGACCATTCTCTTCATTATCCAGTCAGGACGCGAAACCGTGATAACTCCAGCAATTTCACCTCGAACTATTAACGGTCATATTTGTTTTGTTCCCAACTCGATAAATCATCTCCTTCACGTGGCTTAATACTTTCGTGAAAGTGTTTGTCGCTGAATGTGCTCCCTGAACTCGATATCTTCAAGACAAAGAAGAACAGTAATGCATCGATTCCCACCAAAGTAACCGCCTCCGCCAAGAATACAAAGGTGGCAAAAGGAACTTTGCTCCTGAGCATCCTAAGACATCAAATATCTCGGTAACTGCATGATCCATGCTTCCGCCAATGGTTTTGTTTCCTTAAAACTCCCGGTGGGTCCCAGCCTCGAATCGTTTAATGCATCACCGAGAGTTTTCTCGTGGTTTCACCCCACGCTTTTGGACATCGCCACCGATGTCGCATGAATTAAAAACCTTTTAAAACGCATCAGCCGCTCATCAATTGATCAAAGTTGTTGTTTACAAGGAGGATTATCGCCATCCTCACAGACATTGTCCCCGATTATTGATCCGGAGAATCAACAAGCTTCATTCTCAACATTCCTGATGCCATTTTCAAACACCGCCACAAAATAAGGGTTAATTGACATGCAACATATTATTATCACTATATTCTAATTCCACCAATCAAATACCAAATAAACTTAGGTAGGTCATACTCAGAATAACCCCAAAATAGGTCCATTCCATCCAACCCATTCCGAGTCGCCAAATATATGGTACTAAAAAATAACTACAACTTTATTACAACAATTGTCGTAAGTAAAATACAAAATAACACATATGTCGTGAGTTCGATACCAATATATACCAAATGTAACCTCGACATCAACTCGATAACACGCCACCATTTACACTCATATAAAGGTACGTACTAAAAACGCTTTAGAAATTAGAATTTTGGGAAGTGCTCGAGGAAATCTTCGTACACGGGAGGCCAGTGCTTTTAGGTTAAGATCATATACTGCTTAATTATCCTGGTCGATCAATATAAAGAAAACGAGGAAGATTGGCTATCATATTCTTCCAAACGCTCTTCTCTTCACATATCATTATCTCCAATCGGCTCTAATTCGGTATTATACTCCAAAACAAACACCAAGATTATATAGGTAGTGCTTGTAAATATACTCGCAAAGGGATGAGCACAACCATGTTCATGCATGATAACACGAGGTCATGTAAGCCAGACATCTCAGATGATAAGGGACAAAACACCCTTCCCTTATTAAATTCAATTTCACCCTCAACATCTATATACCACTTCATTCCCTCGCTATCCCCCGCCGACCCATACACTTTATTACCCGAAGGAATTGAACAAAAGGTGAGCAAACTAGCTCAAGAAGAATATTAATGAGATTTAGAACATATACGGTAGATGATAAAACTTTTCAACCATAGTCATAATGGAATGAGCAATCCATTAGAAGAGTCAAATAGACTTAAAGTCTATCTTCCAACGGTAAAAGTCCACCAACAATATTTTATCCTCGTAACATCAATCATCAGCCTTTCCACAATCTATGACTCATAATCATAATTGTCCATTCTAAATTCTCTTCTCATCCAACGTGCAAGATAATTTTCATCACCGCCTTTACTCCGAAACATCAAATATCATGGTTATACCAAATCACAGCCTCGCTCATAATCATACTAATAAATTCATCTTTGCACTACAAAGATATTCATCAACACCATCTTACACTACAGGTGCTAAAGATATTCAACAACAAAAGTCATCTTCAGACACGCAGCCAAAGATATCTTCAATAATTCATCTGCACTACAAAGCAAAAGATATTCAACAACAAGTCATCAAGCCAAAGATATTCATCAATAATTCATTTTTGCACTACAAAGCAAAAAAGATATTCATCAACAAAGCTCATCTTGCATTACAAGATAAAGCAAAGATATTCATCAACAAGTCATCTTTGCATTACAAGCAAAGATATTCATCAATAATTCATCTTTGCATACCATGTCTTTGACATAACGCAGCCATCATAAATTACCTCACCTCAACATCAATAATTCACTCACTCTATTCCCTCGCTATCCTCTCATCAACCCAAATTTCGCATTACATGCTAAAGATATTCAATAATTCATCTTCGCACAAGTCATCAAGTCATTGCAGAATATGTACAAAGATATTCAAAGAATTCATATCCATATTTATCAACACCTTAATCCACAATAATAAATCACTTAGAAATCTCATAACTAATAACATAATATTATAATAATACTTTTCAATCATTTCTAAAACTTATAAACAATTTAATTAAATTGTTTACACTTTATCATTAAAGTCTATCATTGCTCACGTTAAAAGTCCAAACCAATAAAATTTCATCACCAATAACCAAACCCTATCAAAAATCAATGATTTTCCTTTGTTATAATGCATTCTCAAACCATAAAATCATATTTTCTAATTCTTCTTACATCACGTAATATATATTTAATCTATTTACTCATAAATGTAACATTTTCATGAAAAAATACCAAATCGGGCCTGTAAAATATTTCTTTTCCGCATCTTAGCATATAATCCTATATTTAATATATTCATTTCTCATCAAATTTTAAATATTCATTTACTATTTTTCTTATACGTACAAAACCAATTAATATTTAAACATTTATCATCAGATTGTACTTTTATCCAAAGATATCAAATTCACAGTAGTACAATCGATATTAGATGTACTCTCAATAAAAAGTCATTCAGATTTTGGAGTTAAGCGCAAGGAGATATAGTTACATCAATAATTTTCTCACAAAAATGCCATAACTCCTAATTCATACATCCAAAATACCTCAAAATAAGCCAAGAACGACAAAACACGGATACATCAAAGCTATAAGTCATCTTCGTATTACAGATATTTTGTAGACTAAAAGAAAAATTTTCATTTCATCTGCATCATGTGCCAGCATATTCGTGAATAACAATGTCAGATACGTGAATACGTCAAGTATACGTGAATAGTAACTCCAAAGATAAGATAGAAATTCATCAATAAAGTCATTCACGCATTACAAGCCAAAGATATTGCATCAAGAATTCTTGATCAGCAAAATAGTAACAAATAAGAACTCATGAATAAGAATCCCCGATGAAAAGTTCCAAATTTGATAAAAACCTTCAGATCAATATTCAAAGATAATGATATTGAAAAATAATATCAATATTTATAATATCCTCATAATCCCTTACCAAAAAAATCACTTTAAATCTCATCTTAGAATCTAGAATACCGGATTTAATATCAACTCACCAAGCATTAATATTATATTTGCTTTCCAAATCTGATTTCAATTTAAACTTAATAAACAATACCAGCAGACATTTGACTCGCTAATCTTGGCTTTTCCCGCTACTATTCCAATTGTTTAGCCTCTACTTAACAACCAATTTACCCCATGCAAATGCCATTCTAGAATCATACACCAAAACCTAATTTCCAATCACTTAAAATTCAAAACAAATCAAAAATCAGATTTCTCGGCTTCGTACCATTTGTAGTCCCATACTCAACTTATATGTTCTCAAATCCAAAAATCATCAATTTTCTAATTTTCTAAAATTCATAACCAAAGTCCTTCTGGATACTTATCTAATATTTAATTCATTTACTCATAATTTTGTGACTTTTATCCAACTATTCAAATTTCATCGTAGAACATCTATCTTAAAAAATACACAGACGCTTTCCAATTTCTAAAACACTCATCATTAATTCCTTAACTTATAACCACATAAATAAATCCATCATTTATATCCACATCAAATAAATATTTTCTTATCACATGAATCAATAATTAATTATTCACAAATAATATTACGTAATCACATTTACGACAACCAAAGTGCTCCTCCTGAGAAGAGAGGGGCCTTCCAATAAGAATTTCTCCATCAAGCGCCAAGCAATTAGGTGACCAAACCACCTCGACGTAACTTCTCTGACATTGCTAATAATGCTATCTAATAATATTATTCAAATAATATGAATTATTGATCCGATAATGGAAAATATCATGCAAATGATAATTATCAACAACAATAATAAAATATCAACACAAAGAATTATCAATCAATAAATAAAATATTGAATAAGAATTACAGTAAATAATTATCGAGTAAAGGCCTTCACGTAAGAATCAATAATTGAAAAAAATACTCGTAATACCGTAAAGCACCGTGCGCAACAACGCCAGTATTTTACTTTACCAACCGTATTCCAACAAAGGTTAATCTGTGAACGATTACGCCGCTATTTATAAAACTCAAATTTGTCGCTTTTCTCCATCCGACGCTTATTCTCATATGGGCCCATTAAATGATCAAGCTACCGTGGCGCATTTAATATTCTCTACGTAAAGAATATTCCACGACCAAACGAATATTCTCCGACAACAATGAATATTTTATAACCACTTGTGTATTTTGAAAAAATTCATATATCACCCTTAACTTTAACTTTTATCAATTTAACCATTTAATTAATAAGAATTATAAGAAAAATTGAATACTTTTATTTCATAAAATTCGGTCTTACAATCTCCCCTCCTTATGAAATTTCGTCCCCGAATTTACGTACGCGTGCATTTCAAAGAGTCGAGAATACCTCGCTTTCATTTCGCATTTCATCTTCCCCGTCATCATGATTTCTCCATTGCTCATCTCCGTATTTCGTATATCATTCTAGAATACAACTTCAAAACAAGGGTTAATTGAATTAATATATCACCTAATATCCCGATATTATAACCGACCAACAAATAAGCTTTCAGTAGACACACTAATGGGGATTTACTCATCTCTCCTCCTAGTTATATTCCCCGATCTCCGCCAGAGACCATATCCCTAAGCTCGATATTAAAAATGTAACGACCCCAAAATAGGTCCATTCCATCCAACCCATTCTCGAGTCGCCAAATATATGGTACGAAAAATAACTACAACTTTATTACAACAATTGTCGTGCAAAATACAACAACACATATGCCGTGAGTTTGATACCAATATATACCAAATGTAACTCGACACCAACTTGATAACACGCCACCATGACACTCTTACATAAAGGTACAAATAAAAACCTGCTTTTAGAAATTAGAATCTTTGGGAAGTGCTCAAGGAAACCTTCGCATACGGAGGCCACGCTTTTAGGTTATGGTAGATATCATACGGCCACGTATTATCCTCGTCAATCTAATAGACCCTAAAGAAAAACGAGAAGATTACTATCATATTCTTCCCAATGGTGAGTCTTCTCGACATATCATTATCTCCACTCGCTCTAATCGGGTATTATACTCCAAACAAACACCAAGATTATATAGTAAGGCTCAGAAATATACTCAAAGAAGTGGATGAGCACAACCACGTCTTATGATAACACGAGGTCAGTATGTAAGACCCTCGAATTTTATGAAATAAAGGTATTCAATTTTTCTTATAATTACTATTCAAGAAATGGTTAAATTGATAAAAGGTTAAAGTTAAGGGTGATATATGAATTTTTTTCAAAATAAGCAAGGGCTATAAAATACTTATTGTTGTTTGGGAATATTCGTTTCGGTCGTGGAATATTTTTTTCCGTCGGAGAATATTCGATTTACGACGTTGCCAGCAGCCTTTTTCAGGGCCCCATAATGTAATAAATCGCTTGATGGAGAAAACGACAAATTTGAGTTTTATAAATAATTCACAGAATCGCTATCAAGTAACACCGCTGAATACCCTATAAAGTAAAGTAAAGTAATACGCTATTGTCAGCACAAGAAGACGCCAGATTGACAAGATGATTTTTTTTCAATTATTGATTCTTACGTGAGGCAGCACTACTCAATAATTGTTACAAAGAATTATCGCTCAATATTTTATTTTATCGATTCAATAATCACGTGTTGATATTTTATATTATCGTTGTTCAATAATTATCACCGCACAAGATTTCCCATTATCGCATCAATAATTCATATTATTTGAATAATATTATTAGATAAAGATTATTGGCAATGTCTAGAAAGTTCTCACAAGAGAGTTTTGTCACCTAATCATGCCCAAGAAGAAGAAATTCTTATCGAAAGCCCCTTTCCTGAAACTACCGTCATTATAAATGTGATTCTCAGAATATTATTTGTGAATAATTAATTATCGATTCATATGATAAGAAAATATTTATTTGATGTGGATATAAATGATGGATTTATTTATGTGGTTATAAGTGAAGGAATTAATGATGAGGTGTTTTATCAAGATTTGTTTAAATGGAGAACAAAATATGGGATTTTCGTAAAATTAGTTTATTACTTGATTTTGTAAAATCCATAACTCTTGTGTATAATGAGTTAAGAGATGAGCCATATATCAAAAGAAAGCCCTAGAAGTAAGCTAATCAGAGAAATTTGAATCACCCATAAATTCTTTGTAGATATTTCGTGGTGAAATTTTGAATGAAATCGTCCGAAGGACTAATAGTCCAAAAATCGTTGTTCTTCACCTATATTATGTGAGTTATAAATTTTGATCCGACCGCTGATCGTTGTAATTTTTGGATATGTTATACATATATAAGTTGAGTATATGTCCACAAATTTTGAACCGTTAAAATGAACGATGATTTGTTATGAATTTTAAGAGGTAACTCGATTCGTAAATTAGGTTTTGGTGAAAATTTAGAATTGAGTGGGCCCCACTCTTGGTTGTTGGGGAAGATGGCTGATTTTTGGTGGGTGGAATAGTAGCAGTAAAGCCATCGTGTAGCAGTCAAGTCCGCTTTGCGTGCTAACATTTTCCTATAAATAGAGGGCTAAGTTAGAATTGAAAATCACAAATGTAAACAAAGTTTTCTTTTCTCTCTAGATTATCGAGTGTAATTTGTGAGTATTTAGATACTTGGTGAGTTGATATTCATCGCTGCAAGTTTCCTTCAAATAATATATCCGATATCCCGTCCGTAAGTGTCGCTTTTTCGAGGTAAGGATAAGTAAGGATATTATTTTTTTCAGAATGATATTATTTCTTCAATATCATTACGTCAAATATCGGTCCGAACTTTTTATCAAATTTGGAACTTTTTTCATGCTCTGGGTTACTATTCATGAGTTACTATTCACGAAGTTACTATTCATGAGTTACTATTCACGAGTTACTATTCACAAGTACTATTCATGAAGCGTGAAAATATTTTTTGTGGAATTTCTATCTTTTGGTGTTTGAGTTACTATTCACGATACTAAGACTATTCACGATACTAAGACTATTCACGAATACTTAAGACTATTCAATTTAAAAATGAAAATTTTTCTTTTCGCCTAAAATATCTAACTGATACTAGCTTCGATTGTATCCATGTTTTGATCATACTCAATTTTACACCACTATGATTATTTTTGAGGTATTTTTAGACGGATAAAATCAATGCAAAGATGAATGATTTCAAGAATATCTTTGGCCCTGTAGAGTAAAAGATGAACAAAAGTTTAAATGAATACTTGATAAACTCGATGAATATCTTTACCAAGAGTGCAAAGATGAATTATCGATGAATATCTTTTGCTCAGAATGCAAAGACGACCGTTGTTGAATATCTTTACCAAGAAGTGCAAAGATGAATTATCGATGAATATCTTTCGCTCAGAATGCAAAGACGACTCGTTGTTGAATATCTTTACCAAAAGGCAAAGATGAATTATCGATGAATATCTTTTGCTCAGTAATGCAAAGATGACTGTTGTTGAATATCTTTAAACCAGAAAGTGCAAAGATGAATTATCGATGAATATCTTTTGTCAAAATGCAAAGATGACTGTTGTCAATATCTTTAGCCCAGAGTAGCAAAGATGAATTATTGATGAATATCTTTGGCTTGTAATGCAAAGATGATCCGTTGTTGAATATCTTTAGCCAGAGGCAAAGATGAATCTGTTGATGAATATCTTTGGCCCGTGGTGCAAAGATGAATTTATTAAGTATGATTATGAATGTGAAATGTGATTTGGTATAACCATGATCTTTGATGTTTCGTAAAGACAAGTGATGAAAATTATCTTTGTCTTGATGAGGAAAGGAATTTAGAACTACAATTACGATTATGAAAGTTATACACGTGATTGTGATGTGAATTGTTGATTGATGTTACAGGATAAAACATTGTTGGTGGATTTTTAACACGGAGAAGACAATAGACTTTATACTCTATTCGACTCTTCTAATGGATCGCTTCATTCCACGCAACTATGGTTGAAAAGTTTTATCATCTACCATATGTTCTAAATCTCCGATTTATTATCGATGAAGACTATTGATAATTTATTTATCTTTAGTCATAATATTTTTTATCGAGCTAGTCAGGCTTCACCCTTTTGTTTCACAATTCCTTCGTGTAATAAAAGTGTAGCCGGGTCGAAAGGGGGATAAATGAGGAATAGAGTGGTGGTCTATAGATGTTGAGGTGAGGTGAATTTAACTTGGAAGGGTGTGTTGTCACTATCATACAAGATGTCTAATGACATACAACCTCGTGTTATCATAAGACACGGTTGTGCTCATCCACTCCACTCGAGTATATTTACAAGCACTACCTATATAATCTTGGTGTTTGTTTGGAGTATAATACCCAATTAGAGACAAGTGGAGATAATGATATGTCAAGAGAAGACTCACCATCGGGAAAGAATACGATAGTAATCTTCTCGCTTTTTCTTTGGGGTTTATCAATCAACCAAGGATAATTCTGCGGGCCATATGATATCTACCATAACCTAAAAGCACGGCCTCCCATGTATGAAGGTTTCTCGAGCACTTCCCAAAGATTCTAATTTCTAAAACAGCTTTTGACTATACCTTTATGTAAGGTGTCATTGTGACGTACATCCAAGTTGGTATATATTTGTATCCAAACTCACAAAGATACGTGTTGTTGTTGTATTTTGCACGACAATTGTTGTAATAATAAAGTCAGTAGTTATTTCGCATCATGTATTTAACGCGACTCGTAATGGGTTGGATGGAATGGACCTATTTTGGGGTTGTTACATTTGGTATCGTAGCTTAGGATATGATCTCCGCGAGATCTGGATTAGAACTAGAGGGGAGAGATGAGTAAATCCTTCGCTAAAGGTGTCCTACCTAAGCTTATTTGTTGGGTCACCATAATATCGGATATTAGGTGATATGTTAATTTGTTAAATTAACCCTTGTTTTGAAGTCAGATTCTAGAATGATATCCTCAAATACAGGAGAGATGAAAGCAATGGAGAAATCATGATGACAGTGGAAGATGGAATCAAATGAAAGCAAGGTATTCTCAACTCTTTGAAATACTGTGCACGTAAATTTTCGAGGACGAAATTTCATAAGGAGGGAGATCAGAAGACCTCGAATTTTATGAAATAAAAGGTATTCAATTTTTCTTATAATTACTATTCAAAGAAATGGTTAAATTGATAAAAGGTTAAAGTTAAGGGTGATATATGAATTTTTTTCAAAATAAGCAAGTGGTTATAAAATACTTATTGTTGTTTGGGGAATATTCGTTTCGTCGTGGAATATTTTTTCGCGTCTTGAGAATATTCGCATTTACTTGCCAGCAGCTCATTTGTGGGCCCCATAATGTAATAAATCGTTGAATGGAGAAAACGACAAATTTGAGTTTTTATAAATAATCTACGAATCGTCATCATGCTAACACCGCTGAATACCCTTTGGTAAAGTAAAGTAATACGCTGCTGTCAGCACAAGAAGACGCTATAGATTGATTAAATAAGATTCTTTTTTCAATTATTGATTCTTACGTGAGAAGGCACTACTCAATAATTGTTACAAAGAATTATCGCTCAATATTTTATTTTATCGATTCAATAATTGTTGTGTTGATATTTTATATTATCGTTGTTCAATAATTATCACCGCACAAGATTTCCCATTATCGATCAATAATTCATATTATTTGAATAATATTATTAGATAGCATTATTGGCAATGTCTAGAAAGTTCTCACAAGGAGAGGTTTGGTCACCTAATCAAGCCACCAAGAAGAAGAAATTCTTATCGAAAGCCCCTCTTTCCGGAACTACTTTCGTCATATAAATGTGATTCTCAGAATATTATTTGTGAATAATTAATTATTAATTCATATGATAAGAAAATATTTATTTGATGTGGATATAAATGATGGATTTATTTATGTGGTTATAAGTGAAGGAATTAATGATGAGGTGTTTTATCAAGATTTGTTTAAATGGAGAACAAAATATGGGATTTTCGTAAAAATTAGTTTATTACTTGATTTTGTAAAATCCATAACTCTTTGTGTATAATGAGTTAAGAGATGAGCCATATATCAAAAGAAAGCCCTAGAAGTAAGCTAATCAGAGAAATTTGAATCACCCATAAATTCTTTGTATATATTTCGTGGTGAAATTTTGAATGAAATCGGTCCAAGGACTAATAGTCCAAAAATCGTTGTTCTTCAAATATATTGCGTGTGAGTTATAAATTTTGATCCGACCGCTGATCGTTGTAATTTTTGGATATGTTATACATATATAAGTTGAGTATATGTCCACAAATTTTGAACCGTTAAAATGAACGTATGATTTGTTATGAATTTTAAGAGGTAAATCGATTCGAAATTAGGTTTTGGTGAAAATTTAGAATTGAGTGGGCCCCACTCTTGGTTGTTGGGGAAGATGGCTGATTTTGGTGGGTGGAATAGTAGCAGTAAAAGCCATCGTAAGTGTCAAGTCTCGCTTTTGCGGGCTAACATTTTCCTATAAATAGAGGGCTGTTAAATTGAAAATCACACCGTAAACAAAGTTTTCTCTTTCTCTCTCTAGATTATCGAGTGTAATTTGTGAGTATTTAGATACTTGGTGAGTTGATATTCATCGCTGCAAGTTTCCTTCAAATAATATATCCGATATCCCGTCGTAAGTGTCTTTTTTTGAGGTAAGGATAGTAGAGGGATATTATTTTTTTCAGAATGATATTATTTCTTCAATATCATTACGAAATATCGGTTGAACTTTTTATCAAATTTGGAACTTTTTCATGCTCGGGTTACTATTCATGAGTTACTATTCACGAAGTTACTATTCATGAGTTACTATTCACGAAGTTACTATTCACAAGTACTATTCATGTAAGCGTGAAAATATTTTTTGGAATTTCTATCTTTTGGTGTTTGAGTTACTATTCACGATACTCAAGACTATTCACGATACTGCACTATTCACGATCACGGTGACTATTCACCTAAAAATGAAAATTTTTCTTTTCGCCTAAAATATCTAACTGGATACTAGCTTTGATTGTATCCATGTTTTGATCATACTTGAATTTTACACCACTACGATTATTTTTGAGGTATTTTTAGACGTGATAAAATCAATGCAAAGATGAATGATTTCGAAGAATATCTTCGGCCTCAGAAAGTAAAAGATGAACAGTGTTTAAATGAATATGACTAATCGATGAATATCTTTAAATTTAAGAAAGGCAAAGATGAATTATCGATGAATATCTTTGCTCAGAATGCAAAGATGACTGTTGTTGAATATCTTTATTAAGAAGTGCAAAGATGAATTATCGATGAATATCTTTTCGCTCAGAAATGCAAAGATGACTGTTGTTGAATATCTTTAGCTGTGAAGAAGTGCAAAGATGAATTATTGATGAATATCTTTTGCTCGTAATGCAAAGATGACTGTTGTTGAATATCTTTAAATTTCAGAAGGCAAAGATGAATTATCGATGAATATCTTTTGCTCGAAATGCAAAGATGACCGTTGTTGAATATCTTTAAATTCAGAAGAGTGCAAAGATGAATTATTGATGAATATCTTTGCTCAGTAATGCAAAGATGACCCGTTGTTGAATATCTTTAATATTTCGTAGTGTAAAAAGATGAATCTGTTGATGAATATCTTTGCCCGTGGTGCAAAGATGAATTTATTAGTATGATTATGAACAGAAATGTGATTTGGTATAACCATGATCTTCGATGTTTCGTAAAGACAAAGTGATGAAAATTATCTTTGTCTTAGATGAGAAAGGAATTTAGAACTACAATTACGATTATGAAGTTATACACGTGATTGTGGGATGTGAATTGTTGATTGATGTTACAGGATAAAACATTGTTGGTGGATTTTTAACATGGAGAAGACAATAGACTTTATAGTCTATTCGACTCTTCTAATGGATCGCTTCATTCCACGCAACTATGGTTGAAAAGTTTTATCATCTACCATATGTTCTAAATCTCCGATTTATTACATCGATGAAGACTATTGATAATTTATTTATCTTTAGTCATAATATTTTTATCGAGCTAGTTGTGCTTCACCTTTTTGTTTCACAATTCCTTTCGTGTAATAAAAGTGTAATGGGTCGAGCGGGGGATAGCGAGGAATAGAGTGGTGGTCTATAGATGTTGAGGGTGAGGTGAATTTAACTTGGAAGGGTGTGTTGTCACTATCATACAAGATGTCTAATGACATACAACCTCGTGTTATCATAAGACACGGTTGTGGTTTCATCCACTTGCCGAGTATATTTACAAGCACTACCTATATAATCTTGGTGTTTGTTTGGAGTATAATACCCAATTAGAGACAAAGTGGAGATAATGATATGTCAAGAGAAGACTCACCATCGGGAAGAATATGATAGTAATCTTCTCGCTTTTCTTTGGGGTTTATTGGGTCAACCAAGGATAATTCTCAGCGGCCATATACGATATCTACCATAACCTAAAAGCACGGCCTCCCATGTACGAAGGTTTCCTCGAGCACTTCCCAAAGATTCTAATTTCTAAAACAGCTTTTTGACTATACCTTTATGTAAGGTGTCATTGTGACGTCTTACAGCTTGGTATATATTTGTATCCAAACTCACAAAGATATGTGTGTTGTTGTATTTTGCATGACAATTGTTGTAATAATAAAGTTGTAGTTGCTTTACGTATCATGTATTGGCGACTCGTAATGGGTTGGATGGAATGGACCTATTTTGGGGTTGTTACATCAGTATGTCATTAGACATCTTGTATGATAGTGACAAAACACCTTCCTTATTAAATTCACCTCACCTCAACATCTATAGACCACCACTCTATTCCCTCGCTATCCCCGCCGACCCAAATACACTTTTATTACCCGAAAGGAATCAGGAAACAAAAGGGTGAGCACAACTAGCTCAAGAAAGAATATTATGACTAAAGATAAATAAATTATCAATAGTCTTCATCAAGAATAAATCGTAGATTTAGAAATATACGGTAGATGATAAAACTTTTCAACCATAGTTGCAATGGAATGAGCAATCCATTAGAAGAGTCAAATAGACTATAAAGTCTATTGTCTTCTCCACGCTAAAAGTCCACCAACAATATTTTATCCTCAGAACATCAATCAACAGCCTTTCCACAATCATATGAATAACTCATAATCATAATTGTGATTCTAAATTCTCTTCTCATCCGTGATCAAGATAATTTTCATCACCGCCTTTACCTCAAACATCAAATATCATGGTTATACCAAATCACGCCTCGCTCATAATCATACTAATAAATTCATCTTTGCACCACGGGTCAAAGATATTCATCAACAGCCATCTTTACACTACAAAGCAAAAGATATTCAACAACAAAGTCATCTTTGCATTACGAGCCAAAGATATTCATCAATAATTCATCTTTGCACTACAAAGCAAAGATATTCAACAATGTGTCATCTTCAGATTACGAGCCAAAGATATTCATCAATAATTCATCTTTGCACTACAAAAAGCTAAAGATATTCATCAACAAGTCATCTTTGCATTACAAGCCAAAGATATTCATCAATAATTCATCTTTGCACTACAAAGCAAAGATATTCATCAACAAGTCATCTTCAGCATTATAAGCCAAAGATATTCATCAATAATTCATCTTTGCACTACAAAGCAAAGATATTCATCAACAAGTCATCTTTTGCATTACAAGCCAAAGATATTCATCAATAATTCATCTTTGCACTACATTAAAAGCAAAGATATTCATCAACAAGTCATCTTCAGATTACAAGCCAAAGATATTCATCAATAATTCATATCCATATTTATAACACCTTAATCCAAATGTTATAAATCACTTAGAAATCTCATAATCTAATATTATTAATATTATAATAATATTTTAATCATTTCTTAAACTTATAAACAATTTAATTAAATTGTTTACACTTTACTAATTAATGCATTTAATCATCATAAAATGCCAAACTCATAAAATTTCATCACCAATAACCAAAACCCTCATCAAAAATCAGCATATACCTCATATATGATTCTCAAACCATAAAATCATATTTTCTAATTTTCTTACTTCACATAACATATTTAATTCATTTACTCATAACTAGAACATTTTCATGAAAATACCAAATCGGTTCAAAAATATTTCTTTTACGGGATTTAGCATAAAATAGTCCCATATCTTGAACATATATTTTCTCTCAAATTTTAAAAATTCATTTACTATTTTTTTATATACGCCAAACCAATTTAATATTTAAACATTTATCATAAATTGTACTTTTATCCAAAAATTCAAATTCACAGAAAGTACACCGATATTATATAGATGTACTCTCAATAAAAAATTTCATCAATTTTGGAGTTAACCGCAAGGAGTTATAAATAGTTACTTTTAAAATAGTCTTTTCTCATAAAATCCATAACTCCTAATCTATACATCCAAAATACCTCAAAATAGTCATAGTGGTGTAAAATTCAAGAATGATCAAAACATGGATACAATCAAAGCTAGTATCCGTATAGATATTTTAGACGAAAAAGAAAAATTTTCATTTTTCTATGAATAGTCTTAAATGATTCGTGAATAAAGGTCGATATCGTGAATAAAGGCCGTATCGTGAATAGTAACTCAGACACCAAAAGATAGAAATTCCACAAAAAACATTTTCACGCTTCATGAATAGTACTCGTGAATAGTAACTCGTGAATAAGAACTCATGAATAGTAACTCGTGAATAAGAACTCATGAATAGTAATCCCCAGACATGAAAAGTTCCAAATTTGATAAAAACTTCAGATCAACATTTCAAAGATAATGATATTGAAAAAATAATATCATTACGAAAAAATAATATCCCTTACTATCCCTTACCTCAAAAGAGCAAAGACTTCCGACAAGATATCTGATATGACGAAGAAGAAAACTTCAGACCGATGAATATCAACTCACCAAGTATCTAAATTGAAGACCCTAATTTTTTTAAATAAAAGGAATTTCCTTTATTTATTATTTTGAAATAGTAAGGGTTGATTTGATTAATGAGGATAGTTAAGGGTTAAATACGCAAATATTTCAAAATAAGCAAGTGGTTATAAAATATTCATTGTTGTTTGGGAATATTCGTTTTGGTCGTGGAATATTCAGATCGCTTGGGAATATTCGTATTTACGGCAGCCACATGTGTGGGGCCCCATAACGGAAAGCGATTGGATGAAGAAAACGACAAATATAAGTTGGTTAAAAATAACTAGCGTAGTTGTTACCGTAAGACTGCTGGAATACCCGGTGGTTAAAATACAAGATGTCTGCGGTCGTTGTTAAAGAAGACACTCAGATCATTGCAAGATTGTTGAATTATTGATCCTTACGTAAGAAGCACTACTCAATAATTTTCACAAGAATACGCGTGGTCGCACAAAGATTGTTAAAATACAATGTCTGGCGTGGTTCGCATAAAGATTGTTGATATATTGCGGGGTTATAATTTTTAATCCGACCGCTGGATTGTGGTAATTTTTGGGTATGTTATACATACATAAGTTGAGTATATGTCCACAAATTTTGAACCGTTAAAAATGCACGAATGATTTGTTGTGAATTTTAAGAGGTGTCGGATTCTAAATTAGGTTTATAATTGATTTTGGTGGAAAATTCTAGAATTGAGTGGGCCCCACTTGTGGTTGGTGAAGAAATGTGCTGAATTTTATTTCAAATGTGGTGGGTGGCAATAGTAGCGGTAAAGCCATCGTGTAGCGTCAAGTCTCGCTTTCTGCGGCTAACATTTTCCTATAAATAGAGGGCTAAGTTAGAATTGAAAATCACACCGTAAACAAAGTTTTCTCTTTCTCTCTATATTGTTGAGCGATTTTGTGTGAGTATTTAGATACTTTGAGAGTTGTTGCTTCAAGATAAGTTTCATTCAAAGATCACTTCCGACCTTTCCTTCCGGAAATCGATTCTTCGAGGTAAGGGATATTATTTTTTTTCGTAATGATATTATTTCTTCAATATCATTATCTTTGAAATGTTGATCTGAAGTTTTATCAAATTTGGAACTTTTTCATGCTCGGGTTTACTTATTCATGAGTTACTATTCACGAGTTACTATTCATGAGTTACTATTCACGAGTTACTATTCACGAGTACTATTCATAAGCGTGAAAATGTTTTTTTGTGGAATTTCTATCTTTTGGTGTCTGAGTTACTATTCACGATATACGGACTATTCATGTATACTACAAGACTATTCACGATACTGGCACTATTCATCGAAAAATAAAATTTCTTCTTTTTGTCCAAAACATCTATTTTGGATACTAGCTTTGATCAGATCCATGTTTTGATCATTCTTGAATTTTACACCAATGTGATTATTTTTGGGGTATTGTTGGACATGGATAAAACAAAGTACTTAATCCTTAATCCTTAATCCTTGTCATTTTGTTTCAATCGGATTCGCTTCTTTAAAAATATTTTTCATCATCCTCGGTTTAAATGATGATATTATTGAATATCTTTGGCCAGTAGATGCAAAGATGAATGATTTCAAAGAATATCTTTGGCTTTTGAGTGCAAAGATGAATGATTTCAAGAATATCTTTGGCCTCAGAGTGCAAAGATGAACAGTGTTGAGATGAACATGACCGATCGATTAATATCTTTGGCTGTAGAGTGCAAAGATGAACAGTGTTTAAATGAACATGACTTAATCGATGAATATCTTTGGCCCAGAGTGCAAAGATGAATATTTGATTCCAGATGTATATTGATTGTTGTTACAGGATAAAAGATAGACGATGAACTTTTAAATTCATACATGTAAGATAGTAGTTTGCATTCTCTACTTAACTCTTCTAATGAATTATTATTTCATATGCGAATATTGATCCGAAACTTGTTGTCTATCAGATTCTATCGATTTTCCCCTGTTGAAGACTAACGATAATTTGTTGTATATTATCTTAGTCATAATATTCTTTACTCGAGCTAGTTGAGCTCACCCTTTTCCTTTTGTTCCATTCTTCTCGGAGGCGAGAATATATATGCGAAGACGTAGTCTGGTATGGAATGAAGGTTTTAGAAAGGATTGTTTAGTAGTCCTCACCATTTTGTAAAATAATGTATCAATAAATATGATGAGGATTTATGTGAGTATAAATATTGTCTGAAGATAATATTTGTATTTAAACTCACGCTTTCTTCATTGTAATAATAAAGTTGTAGTTGTTTCGCATCATGTATTGACAACTCGTAATGGGTGATGTATACCTATTTTGGGGGCGCCACGGTTGGTATCGTAGCTTAGGGATATGATCTCTGGTGGAGATCGGGGAATAGAACTAGGAGGGGAGAGACGAGTAAATCCTTCGCTAGTGTGTCCTACCTAAGCTTATTTGTTAGTTGGTCAAGATATAGGATATTATGTGATATATTGATTTCCTTAATTAACCCTTGTTTTATGACAAGATTTGAGAATGTCGATCGAGAATATTAACAATGGAGTAAATGAGACCGTGGAGATGCTGTATTTTACCAACGAGGAGAGACGTGTAACAGTGGCAATGTTCCTCCCGTGAACAACACCATGGAGCGAGATGATGAACGAGGGATGTTTAGAAGTTTTTGCGCTTCATGCAAAATCGCATTTAGAGGAGACTCGTGTTCAAAATACAGGAGGAAATGATAGCAATTCACGGGTTGTCACAACCCAAGCGCTTCAAAGAGTTGGGACCACCGCAATTTAAGGAAAGCCAGATCCGATCACCACGGAAACATGGGTCAAGCAAATTACCAAGATATTCGATGTCTTGGGATGCACGAGAACAGAAGGTTCCATTCGCCACCTTTATGTTCCGTGGCGAGGCAGACCATCGGTGGGAGAGTGCGTGAAGCGTACCCATCCAGACGCACTCAAAGATGTCTTGGGAGACGTTTCAGAGATTATTTAATGACAAATACTTTCCCGAAAGTGTTCGTCATACGTGAAGGAAGTGGAGTTCATCGATTGGAACAAAACAACGATGACGGTGTCTCAAAGACGAGGCAAAGTTTGCAGAGTTATCCGTGTTTGCACCTCATTTGGTGGAGAATGAGGAACGTATTATGACGCGGATGTTTCTTAGAGGTTTGAAACCCCAAGATACGTCAAGATCTCATTTCTCATAAACTTTCTCTTTATTCGAGATGTTGTAAAAAGGGCTCAATTATTAGAAATGAGATAACGAAAGTACGGTCAACCGAGGACCATAACCGTGGATCGTACTCGAGATAGCGATCAATGTAATAATGATAACTCATGCGAGAAAGAAAAAAGATTTTACAGAAATGGTAACCACTCTGGTGGTAATCATGGTCATGAAAAATGTAAGAAGCGAGTCGGGAGGAGATTTTAAAAGAGAGATTTAACAACGACTATGTGAAGACGACAGTCTTAAGCGAGAATCGGTTCTAAGGGAGGAGAACGACCACCCCATCGTATATGCTACAAATGCGAAAGAGGGACATATCGATCCAAACCGCCCACAACAATTCAAGGTATGCTATAGTTGTGGAAAGGAAGGACATATCGCTTCGAGATTAGACGGTAGCGAAACCTAGTTCAATGGGGACGGTGACTCAAAAGATCGTCCCGTAAAAGTCAAAGTCAACGATTCCGGAAGAGCGTTTGTTGTGATCGGGTCATAATGCGAGGAACCCAAACGAGGTGATCACGGGTAAGCTTATTTATAAATTCTTGCGAAGTTTATACCTTACTTGATACCGGTGCTACCCATTCATTTATCTCTCCGCTTGTGCTCAACGCTTAAACTTGACTCGGAGAAATTAGACTTTGACCTATCTCGTGGAAACTCTGCTAGAGAAACTTTCATCACATCCATCGCTTATAAATCTTGTTTGATTCAAGTTGGCACCATTACCTTACCCGTTGACCTTATCTCTTTAAAGATACTTGCTTTTGATGTGATTTTAGGGATTGATTGGTTAACTACTCATCATGCCAAAATTGATTGTTTTCGTAAGGTTGTTAGTTTTCATATTCCTAACCAACCCATGTAGATGAATTCAAGCAACTAAACCATTAAAATCAATCACCGTCATATCTAATCATAAAGCTATTCGCTTATTGAAAAACGGATGTCAAGCTTTCTTAGCCCATGTTATGGATTTGAATAAAGACACGCCAAATTTGAATAATATTCCTGTTGTTATCGACTTTCCCGACGATTTTCTGAAGAACTTCCTGGCCTACCCCGTAACGTGAAGTTGAATTCTTTATTGATCTTGAACCCGCATAAAAAGCCCATTTCTAAAACCCCATATCGAATGGCTCCTATTGAACTTCAGAGTTAAAGGTCCAACTACAGAATTGTTGGACATCGGTTTTCATCTCGCCCCAAGACGCCTCCTCGGGGTGCTCCTGCTTTTATTTGTAAAAAAAGAAAGACGGAGTATGCGACTTTGTATTGACTATCGAAATCGAACCATGTCACCATCAAGAATAGGTATCCTCTACCTCGTATTGATGACTTGTTTGACCAATTCAGGAGGCACAATTCTTTTCAAAAATCGATCTTCGCTCGGATATCATCAATTGAAGATTAGAATCGAGGATATTCCAAAGACCGCCTTGAGAACTCCCTATGGGCATTATGAATTCTTAGTCATGTCTTTCGGACTAACTAATGCTCCTGCGGCTTTCATGGATATGATGAACCGAGTATTCAAGGAATATTTGGATCGATTCGTTGTTGTTTTTATTGATGACATCCTTATATATTCCAAAAGTCGTGAAGATCATGAGCACCATTTGAAGTCGGTACTCCAAAGGCTTCATGAAAACCAACTATATGCCAAATTGAAGAAATGCGAGTTCGCTTGAGGAAGTAGCATTTCTTGGGCATGTGGTGTCAAAACATGGAGTATCTGCTGATCCGTGAAGATTGAAGCAATACAAAGTTGGGAGCAACCAAGTCGGTGGATCAAGTACGTAGCTTTTTGGGCTTAGTTGGTTATTATCTGAGATTCGTGGAAGGGTTTCTCTCGAATCGCTACTCCATTAACTCAAATAACTCGAAAGGATACGAAATTCGCTTAGAAGCGAAGAATGCGAGAAAAGTTTCCAAGAGCTTAAAAGGAGACTTATTTCTAAGACTGTTTCAACAATACCATCCGTTCTTGATGGATTTGTTATCTCAAATGATGATTCCTTCGCAAAGGGTTAGGATGTGTTCTCATGCAACGTGGGAAAGTCATAGCTTTATGCCTCATGACAACTTAAAGAGTATGAGAGGAATTATCCTACTCATGATCTAGAGTTAGCAGCAATGCGTTCAAGCTTAAAGATATGGAGGCACTATCTATATGGGGAGAAAGTGGAGATATATTCGCATCATAAAAGCCTTAAATATTTCTTCACTCAAAAGAACTCAACATGCGGCAATGACGCTGGCTCGAGCTATTGAAAGACTACGACCACACTATTCAATACCATTCGGTAAAGTTTAACGTGGTAAATTGACGCATCGAGTAGAAGATCATATGCGGAACGAAAAGCGATGATGTCAAGTATACGACAGAGCCAACTTTAATAGAAAAGTTAAGGTTGCTTTCCACCCACCGGCTTCGGAGGCGGCGCGTATGAAGAAGAAAGTACAAGAAGGAGCTATTCCTAAGCGAGAATTGATGAAGAAGGAATACTTTGAGTCCACTCTAGGCTTTGTGTTCCTAACGACTCGATTTGAAGTACAAGATTATGATGGAAGCACACACACCATTTGCAATCCATCCTCGAAGTACTAAAATGTATCGTGATCTTCGACATACATTTTGGTGGAATAATACGAAGAGAGAGATTGCAAAGTTTATCTTGATGTGTTTAACTTGCTAACGTGTAAAAGCGAGCATCTAGTACCTAAGGGTCCGTTGCAACCACTTGAGATTCCTAGGAATGGAAGTGGGAACACATTACCATGGATTTCAAGTTACGGGTCTTCCTACTACGCTTTCTCAAGGCATCAATGCTATTTGGGTTATTGTTGATAGATTAACCAAGTCTCGCTTTTCTTTCTGCCGATACGGAGACTTATTCCCTTGAACGCCTTGCTAGTATATGCGTAAATGAGATCGTGAGGTTGCATGGCATGCCTGTATCCATAGTTTCGGATCGTGACCCAAGATTCACTTCAAGATTTTGGGTTAGCTTGCAAAAAAGCTATGGGCACGGATTTGCGATTTAGTTCGGCATACCATCCCCAAACCAGACGGACAATCGAGAGAGACTATTCAAACTCTCAAGATTTATTAAGACTCGTGTCCTAGACTTCAAGGGCGCTTGGGATAAGTATTTACCATTAGTGGAATTCTCCTACAACAACAAAGCTTATCGTGCAAGTATAGGTGTGGCTCCATTCAAGCATTATATGGACGAAAATGTCGTTCTCCAATATGTTGGGATGAGGTGGGTGAAGCAACATTGTTGGGACCCGAAGTTAAGAATGCGTATGACTACCGAAAAGATCCAAATAATTCGACAACGATACAAACGGCTCAAGATCGACAAAAGAGTTATGCGGATCTTCATCGAAAGGACGTGGAATTTAATGTGGGGATCATGTATTGTTGCGAGTTGCTCCATGGAAGGGAGTTACAAGATTTGGGAAGAGAGGAAAGCTCAATCCACGATTTATCGGTCCATTTCAAATTCTTGACCGAAAGTAGGAAATGTAGCCTATGAACTTGCAAGCACCTCCGAGTATGTCTCGTGTTCATAATGTGTTTCATATATCCGCATTTCAGAAATATGTGAAAGACCCGAACCACGTTATTGAAGTTAGAACCGGACGAGATAGCCGAAGACTTAACGTATGAGGAGGTACCTATCAAGATCTTGGATAGGAAGGAGCATGTCCTACGCGCAAAGGTCATACCACAAGTTAAAGTTTTGTGGAGGAATCATGCTATAGAGGAAATGACCTGGGAATTGGAAACGGAAATGAAAGCGAGGTATCCTCACCTTTTCGAAACACCAGGTACGTACGTCAATTTCGAGGACGAAATTTCATAAGAAGGGGAGGTTGTAAGACCCCAAATTTTTTTTAAATAAAAAGGAATTTCCTTTATTTATTATTTTGAAATAGTAAGGGTTGATTTGATTAATGAGGATAGTTAAGGGTTAAATACGCAAATATTTCAAAATAAGCAAGTGGTTATAAAATATTCATTGTTGTCGGGGAATATTCGTTTGGTCGTGGAATATTCAATGCTTGTGGAATATTCGTATGACGACGGCTAAATGCCATGTGGGCCCCATAACTGAAAGCGATTGGATGAAGAAAACGACAAATATAAGTTGGTTAAAAATAACTACAGTAGTTGTTACCAAGAAGATCGCTGGAATACCCGTGGTTAAAATACGATGTCTGCGCGTGGTTTAAAAAGAAGACACCAGATATTACAAAGATTGTTGAATTATTGATCCTTACGTAAGAAGGCACTACTCAATAATTTTCACAAATGAGTTATCGCTCAATATTTTATTTTATTGATTCAATAATTCTTTGCGTTGATATTTTATATTATTGTTGTTCAATAATTGTCACATCCGCACATTATCTCCATTATCGGATCAATAATTCATATTATTTGAATAATATTATTAGATAGCATTATTGGCAATGTCTAGAAAGTTCACAAGGAGAGGTTTGGTCACCTAATTGCGGCCAAGAAGGAGAAATCTTATCTGAAAGCCCTCTTTTCCTCGAACTACCGTCATTTGTAATAATTGTGATTCTCGTAATATTATTTGTGAATAATTAATTATTGATTCATATGATAAAGAAATATTTATTTTATGTGGATATAAATGATGGATTTATTTATGTGGTTATAAATGAAGAAATTTTTGTTGAGGTGTTTTATCAAGATTTTACCGTATCGGAGGTATTAAAAAATTAAATCGTGGGTTTTGAGATATATTAAGGGGGTTATAATTTTTAATCCGACCGCTTGGATTGTGGTAATTTTTGGGTATGTTATACATACATAAGTTGAGTATATGTCCACAAATTTTGAACCGTTAAAATGCACGAATGATTTGTTGTGAATTTTAAGAGGTGTCGGATTCTAAATTAGGTTTATAATTGATTTTGGTGGAAAATTCTAGAATTGAGTGGGCCCCACTTGTGGTTGGTGAAGAAATGTGCTGAATTTTATTTCAAATGTGGTGGGTGGCAATAGTAGCGGTGTAAAGCCATCGTAGCAGGGTCAAGTCTGCTTGGTACGGCTAACATTTTCCTATAAATAGAGGGCTAAGTTAGAATTGAAAATTACACCGTAAACAAAGTTTTCTCTTTCTCTCTCTATATTGTTGAGCGATTTTTTGTGAGTATTTAGATACTTTGAGAGTTGTTTATTCAGATAAGTTTCATTCAAAGATCACTTCCGACCTTTCCTTCCAAAGCAATCGATTCTTTGAGGTAAGGATATTATTTTTTTTCGTAATGATATTATTTCTTCAATATCATTATCTTTGAAATGTCGATCTCAAGTTTTTATCAAATTTGGAACTTTTTCATGTAGCCGGTTACTATTCATGAGTTACTATTCACGAGTTACTATTCATGAGTTACTATTCACGAGTTACTATTCACGAGTACTATTCATGTAAGCGTGAAAATGTTTTTTTTTAGAATTTCTATCTTTTGGTGTCTGAGTTATTATTCACGATACTTTAAGACTATTATTCATGTATACTTGACTATTCACGATACTGGCACTATTCATCGAAAAATAAAATTTCTTCTTTTGTCCAAAACATCTATTTTGGATACTAGCTTTGATTGTATCCATGTTTTGATCATTCTTGAATTTTACACCACCGTGATTATTTTTGGGGTATTGTTGGACATGGATAAAAACAAAGTACGAATCCTTAATCCTTAATCCTTGTCATTTTGTTTCACCGGATTCGCTTCTTTAAAAATATTTTCATCATCCTCGGTCTTAAATGATGATATTATTGAATATCTTTGGCCTAGAGAAAGTGCAAAGATGAATGATTTCAAGAATATCTTTGGCCCAGTAGTGCAAAGATGAATGATTTCAAGAATATCTTTGGCTCAGTAAGGCAAAGATGAACAGTGTTGAGATGAACACGACCGATCGATTAATATCTTTGGCCTCAGTAGTGCAAAGATGAACAGTGTTTAAATGAACATGACTAATCGATGAATATCTTTGGCTCAGTGGTGCAAAGATGAATATTTGATTCCGTATGTATATCGATTGTTATTACAGGGATAAAAGATAGATTTATGAACTTTTAAATTCATACATGAAGATAGTAGTTTGCATTCTCTACTTAACTCTTCTAATGAATTATTATTTCATTGCGAATATTGATCTCAAACTTGTTGTCTATTGTATTCTATCGATTTTTTTCCTCGTTGAAGACTAACGATAATTTGTTGTATATTATCTTAGTCATAATATTCTTTATCGAGCTAGTTGAGCTCACCCTTTTCCTTTTTGTTCCATTCTTCTCGTGAGGCGAGAATATACGAGTACGCAGCTCGGGGTATGGAATGAAGGTTTTAGAAAGGATTGTTTAGTAGTCCTCACCATTTTGTAAAATAATGTATCAATAAATATGATGAGGATTTATGTGAGTATAAATATTGTACTGAAGATAATATTTGTATTTAAACTCACAGCTTTTACTTGTTGTAATAATAAAGTTGTAGTTGTTTCTGTACCATGTATTGACAACTCAGAATGGGTGATGTATACCTATTTTGGGGGCGTCACATAAATACTCACAAATTACACTCAATAATCTAGAGAGAAAGAGAAAACTTTGTTTACGGTGTGATTTTCAATTCTAACTTAGCCTCTATTTATAGGAAAATGTTAGCCCATCAAGCGAGACTTGACTTTCTTTACTTGCGATGGCTTTACCTGCTACTATTCCACCCACCAAAAATCAGCCATCTTCCCCAACAACCAAGAGTGGGCCCCACTCAATTCTAGAATTTTCCACCAAAACCTAATTTCCGAATCAGTTACCTCTTAAAATTCATAACAAATCATACGTTCATTTTTAACGGTTCAAAATTTGTGGACATATACTCAACTTATATATGTATAACATATCCAAAAATTACAACGATCCAACGGTCGGATCAAAATTTATAACTCACATAATATAGTGAAGAACACTGTTTTTTCGGACTATTAGTCCTTCTGACGATTTCATTCAAAATTTCACCACGAAATATCTACAAAGAATTTTGGGTGATTCAAATTTCTCTGATTAGCTTACTTCTAGGGCTTTCTTTTGATATATGGCTCATCTCTTAACTCATTATACACAAAGTTATGGATTTTATAAAATCAAGTAATAAACTAATTTTTACGAAAATCCCATATTTTGTTCTCCATTTCGACAAATACTGATAAAACACCTCATCATTAATTCCTTCACTTATAACCACATAAATAAATCCATCATTTATATCCACATCAAATAAATATTTTCTTATCACATGAATCAATAATTAATTATTCACAAATAATATTACGAATCACATTTATGATGACCAGTAGTTCCTGTGAAAGGGGGCTTTCCAATAAGAATTTCTCCTCATCATGCGCAGCATTAGGTGACCAAACCTCTCCTTGACAGAACTTTCTAGACATTGCCAATAATGCTATCTAATAATATTATTCAAATAATATGAATTATTGATCTGATAATGGAAAATACTGTGCAGTGATAATTATTGAACAACAATAATAAAATATCAACACAAAGATTATCAATCAATAAAATAAAATATTGAACAAGAATTATCGTAATAATTATTGAGTAGTGCCTTCTCACGTAAGAATCAATAATTGAAAAAAATCTTGTCTTACCGCGGTGTCTTCGCAACAACAACGCCAGTATTACTTTACTTTTTACCAACCGGGTATTCCAACAAAGTGTTACTTGAGAACGATTACGCCAGTTATTTATAAAAACTCAAATTTGTCGCTTTTCTCCATCCGGCGCTTATTCTGTTATGGGGCCCACAAATGATCAAGCTACTGTTGCATTTAATATTCCCTACGTAAAAGAATATTCCACGACCAAACGAATATTCTCCGACAACAATGAATATTTTATAACCACTTGTGTATTTTTTGAAAAAATTCATATATCACCCTTAACTTTAACTTTTATCAATTTAACCATTTACTGAATAGTAATTATAAGAAAAATTGAATACTTTTATTTCATAAAATTCGGGGTCTTACAATCTCCCCTCCTTATGAAATTTCGTCCCCAAAATTTACGTGCTCGTATTTCAAAGAGTTGAGAATACCTTGCTTTCATTTCGATTTCATCTTTCCGTCATCATGATTTCTCCATTGCTCATCTCCTGTATTTCAGATATCATTCTAGAATACAACTTCAAAACAAGGGTTAATTGAATTAATATATCACCTAATATCCCGATATTATAACTGACCAACAAATAAGCTTAGGTAGGACACACTAGCGAAGGATTTACTCATCTCTCCCCTCCTAGTTATATTCCCCGATCTCCGCCATGGAGACCATATCCTAAGCTCGATACCAAAATGTAACGACCCCAAAATAGGTCCATTCCATCCAACCCATTCTCGAGTCGCCAAATATATGGTACGAAAAATAAACTACAACTTTATTACAACAATTGTCGTGCAAAATACAACAACACATATGTGTGAGTTTGGATACCAATATATACCAAATGTAACTCGACACCAACTTGGATAACACGTCACCATGACACCTTACATAAAGGTACAAATCAAAACCTGCTTTAGAAATTAGAATCTTTGGGAAGTGCTCAAGGAAACCTTCGTACGTGGGAGGCCATGCTTTTAGGTTATGGTAGATATCATATGGCCACGAAATTATCCTTGGTTGATCCAATAGACCCCAAAAGAAAAACGAGAAGATTACTATCATATTCTTCCCAATGGTGAGTCTTCTCTTGACATATCATTATCTCCACTGTCTCTAATTGGGTATTATACTCCAAACAAACACCAAGATTATATAGGTAGTGCTTGTAAATAAACTCAGCAAGTGGATGAGCACAACCATGTCTTATGATAACACGAGGTTGTATGTAAGACCCCGAATTTTATGAAATAAAGGTATTCAATTTTTCTTATAATTACTATTCAGTAAATGGTTAAATTGATAAAAGGTTAAAGTTAAGGGTGATATATGAATTTTTTTCAAAATAAGCAAGTGGCTATAAAATACTTATTGTTGTCGGGGAATATTCGTTTGGTCGTGGAATATTTTTTTCTCACGGAGAATATTCGTATTGCACTGCAGCAAGCAATCATTCAGGGCCCCATAATGTAATAACCGCTTTGGATGGAGAAAACGACAAATTTGAGTTTTTATAATTAATTGGCGAATCGTTACAAGTAACAATCGTTGGAATATCCGGTTGGTAAAGTAAAGTAATACGCGTTGTTGCACAAGAAGACGCCAGATATTGCCAAGATTCTTTTCAATTATTGATTCTTACGTGAGAAGGCACTACTCAATAATTGTTACGAGAATTACTTATTCAATATTTTATTTTATTGATTCAATAATTGCTTTGTTGATATTTTATATTATCGCTGTTCAATAATTATCACTGCACAGTATTTCCCATTATCAGATCAATAATTCATATTATTTGAATAATATTATTAGATAGCATTATTGGCAATGTCTAGAAAGTTCTGTCAAGGAGAGGTTTGGTCACCTAATTGCGCCAAAGAAGAAGAAATTCTTATTGAAAGCCCCTCTTCCCGGAAATGACTGGTCATTATAAATGTGATTCTGTAATATTATTTGTGAATAATTAATTATTGATTCATATGATAAGAAAATATTTATTTGATGTGGATATAAATGATGGATTTATTTATGTGGTTATAAGTGAAGGAATTAATGATGAGGTGTTTTATCAGTATTTGTCGAAATGGAGAACAAAATATGGGATTTTCGTAAAAAATTAGTTTATTACTTGATTTTGTAAAATCCATAACTCTTTGTGTATAATGAGTTAAGAGATGAGCCATATATCAAAAGAAAGCCCTAGAAGTAAGCTAACAGAGAAATTTGAATCACCTATAAATTCTTTGTAGATATTTCGTGGTGAAATTTTGAATGAAATCGTCCAAAGGACTAATAGTCCGAAAAATCGTTGTTCTTCACTATATTAAGTGAGTTATAAATTTTGATCCGACCGCTGGATCGTTGTAATTTTTGGATATGTTATACATATATAAGTTGAGTATATGTCCACAAATTTTGAACCGTTAAAATGAACGTATGATTTGTTATGAATTTTAAGAGGTAACTGATTCGTAAATTAGGTTTTGGTGAAAAATTCTAGAATTGAGTGGGCCCCACTCTTGGTTGTTGGGGAAGATGGCTGATTTTTGGTGGGTGGAATAGTAGCGAGTAAAGCCATCGGTGTAGCAGTCAAGTCTCGCTTCAAGTAAGCTAACATTTTCCTATAAATAGAGGGCTAAGTTAGAATTGAAAATCACACCGTAAACAAAGTTTTCTCTTTCTCTCTAGATTATTGAGTGTAATTTGTGAGTATTTAGATACTTGGTGAGTTGATATTCATCGCTGCAAGTTTCCTTCATCATATATCCGATATCCCGTCGTAAGTCTTTCTTTTTTGAGGTAAAGGATAGTAAGGGATATTATTTTTTTCGTAATGATATTATTTCTTCAACATCATTATCTTTGAAATATTGGTTGGAACTTTTATCAAATTTGGAACTTTTTCATGTTCGGGTTACTATTCATGAGTTACTATTCACGAGTTACTTATTCATGAGTTACTATTCACGAGTTACTATTCACAAGTACTATTCATGTAGGCGTGAAAATATTTTTTGTGGAATTTCTATCTTTTGGTGTTTGAGTTACTATTCACGATACTAAGCAAGACTATTCACGATATCTGACACTATTCACGAATCACTGGCACTATTCAATTTAAAATGAAAATTTTTCTTTTCGCCTAAAATATCTAATCTGGATACTAGCTTTGATTGTATCCATGTTTTGATCATACTTGAATTTTACACCACTATGATTATTTTTTGAGGTATTTTTTGGGACGTGGATAAAATCAATGCAAAGATGAATGATTTAGAAGAATATCTTTGGCACAGAGTGCAAAGATGAGCAGTGTTTAAATGAACATGACCAATCGATGAATATCTTTAGCCATGAAAGGCAAAGATGAATTATTGATGAATATCTTTTTTGCTCGTAATGCAAAGATGACTGTTGTTGAATATCTTTACCAAGATAGTGCAAAGATGAATTATTGATGAATATCTTTTGCTCGTAATGCAAAAGATGACTGTTGTTGAATATCTTTAGCCAAGATGGTGCAAAGATGAATTATTGATGAATATCTTTTGCTCGTAATGCAAAGATGACTGTTGTTGAATATCTTTAAATTTAGAAGTCTAAAGATGAATTATTGATGAATATCTTTTGCTCAAAATGCAAAGATGACTGTTGTTGAATATCTTTAGCCAGAGTGCAAAGATGAATTATTGATGAATATCTTTGGCTTGTAATGCAAAGATGACCCGTTGTTGAATATCTTTAGCTTTGTAGTGTAAAGATGAATCTGTTGATGAATATCTTTGGCCCGTGGTGCAAAGATGAATTTATTAATATGATTATGAGCGAAATGTGATTTGGTATAACCATGATCTTTGATGTTTCGTAAAGACAAGTGATGAAAATTATCTTTGTCTTGGATGAGGAAAGGAATTTAGAACTACAATTACGATTATGAGTTATACACGTGATTGTGGGCGGGGAATTGTTGATTGATGTTACGGGATAAAACATTGTTGGTGGATTTTTAACATGGAGAAGACAATAGACTTTATAGTCTATTTGACTCTTCTAATGGATTGCTTCATTCTTCTGCAACTATGGTTGAAAAGTTTTATCATCTACCATATGTTCTAAATCTCCGATTTATTACTTGATGAAGACTATTGATAATTTATTTATCTTTAGTCATAATATTTTTTCTTCGAGCTAGTTGTGCTCACCCTTTTGTTTCACAATTCCTTTCGTGTAATAAAAGTGTAGCCGGGTCGGCGGGGATAGCGAGGAATAGAGTGGTGGTATTCTATAGATGTTGAGGGTGAGGTGAATTTAACTTGGAAGGGTGTGTTGTCACTATCATACAAGATGTCTAATGACATACAACCTCGTGTTATCATAAGACATGGTTGTGTTTCATCCACTTGCTTGAGTATATTTACAAGCACTACCTATATAATCTTGGTGTTTGTTTGGAGTATAATACCCAATTAGAGACAGTGGAGATAATGATATGTCAAGAGAAGACTCACCATTGGGAAGAATATGATAGTAATCTTCTCGTTTTTCTTTGGGGTTTATTAGAATCAACCAAGGATAATTCGTGGCCATATGATATCTACCATAACCTAAAAGCATGGCCTCCCATGTATGAAGGTTTCTTGAGCACTTCCCAAAGATTCTAATTTCTAAAAGCAGCTTTTGACTATACCTTTATGTAAGGTGTCATTGTGACGTGCTACAGTTGGTATATATTTGTATCCAAACTCACAGCATATGTGTGTTGTTGTATTTTGCACGACAATTGTTGTAATAATAAAGTTGTAGTTATTTCTGTACCATGTATTGGCGACTCAGAATGGGTTGGATGGAATGGACCTATTTTGGGGTTGTTACATTTGGTATCAGAGCTTAGGGATATGATCTCCCATGAGATCGGATTAGAGCTAGGAGGGAGAGATGAGTAAATCCTTCGCTAAGTGTGTCCTACCTAAGCTTATTTGTTGGTCACCATAATATCGGGATATTAGGTGATATGTTAATTTGTTAAATTAACCTTGTTTTGAAGTCAGATTCTAGAATGATATCCGAAATATGGGAGATGAGCAATGGAGAAATCATGATGACAGGGAAGATGGAATCAAATGAAAGCAAGGTATTCTCAACTCTTTGAAATACCAGTGCACGTAAATTTCGAGGACGAAATTTCATAAGGAGGGAGATTGTAAGACCGAATTTTATGAAATAAAAGGTATTCAATTTTTCTTATAATTACTATTCAAGAAATGGTTAAATTGATAAAAGGTTAAAGTTAAGGGTGATATATGAATTTTTTTCAAAATAAGCAGTGTGGCTATAAAATACTTATTGTTGTTTGGGAATATTCGTTTGGTCGTGGAATATTTTTTTTACGTAGGAGAATATTCGTATGACTGACAAGTAGCCATTTATGGGCCCCATAGTAATAACCGTCGGATGGAGAAAACGACAAATTTGAGTTTTTATAAATAATGGCGTAATCGTTACTCAATTAACACCGCTGGAATACCCTTGGTTGGTAAAGTAAAAGTAATACGCTATTGTTGTTGCAAGAAGTACGCGGTATTACATATTCTTTTCAATTATTGATTCTTACGTGAGAAGACACTACTCAATAATTGTTACGATAATTACTTATTCAATATTTTATTTTATTGATTCAATAATTGCTGTGTTGATATTTTATATTATTGTTGTTCAATAATTATCACTGCACAATATTTCCCATTATCAGATCAATAATTCATATTATTTGAATAATATTATTAGATAGCATTATTGGCAATGTCTAGAAAGTTCTGTCAAGGAGAGGTTTGGTCACCTAATTGCGCGCCAGTAAGAAGAAATTCTTATTGGAAAGCCCCTTTTCTCGGGAATGACTGGTTGTCATAAATGTGATTACGTAATATTATTTGTGAATAATTAATTATTGATTCATATGATAAGAAAATATTTATTTGATGTGGATATAAATGATGGATTTATTTATGTGGTTATAAGTGAAGGAATTAATGATGAGGTGTTTTATCAAGATTTGTTTAAATGGAGAACAAAATATGGGATTTTCGAAAAATTAGTTTATTACTTGATTTTGTAAAATCCATAACTCTTTGTGTATAATGAGTTAAGAGATGAGCCATATATCAAAAGAAAGCCCTAGAAGTAAGCTAACTGTAGAAATTTGAATCACCCATAAATTCTTTGTAGATATTTCGTGGTGAAATTTTGAATGAAATCTGTCCGAAGGACTAATAGTCCGAAAAATCGTGTTCTTCAAATATATTAACGTGAGTTATAAATTTTGATCCGACCGTTGGATCGTTGTAATTTTTGGATATGTTATACATATATAAGTTGAGTATATGTCCACAAATTTTGAACCGTTAAAATGAACGATGATTTGTTATGAATTTTAAGAGGTAACTGATTCAGAAATTAGGTTTTGGTGAAAAATTCTAGAATTGAGTGGGCCCCACTCTTGGTTGTTGGGGAAGATGGCTGATTTTTGGTGGGTGGAATAGTAGCAGGTAAAGCCATCGGTGTAGCAGAGTCAAGTCTCCTTCTTGGCTAACATTTTCCTATAAATAGAGGGCTAAGTTAGAATTGAAAATCACACCAGAAACAAAGTTTTCTCTCTTTCTCTCTCTAGATTATTGAGTGTAATTTGTGAGTATTTAGATACTTGGTGAGTTGATATTCATCAGTGCAAGTTTCCTTCAGCGTCATATCCGATATCCCGTCGTCAGTCTTCGCTTTTCTTTTGAGGTAAGGGATAGTAAGGGATATTATTTTTTTCAGTAATGATATTATTTCTTCATATCATTATCTTTGAAATATTAGTTGGAACTTTTTATCAAATTTGGAACTTTTTCATGCTCGGGTTACTATTCATGAGTTACTATTCACGAGTTACTATTCATGAGTTACTATTCACGAGTTACTATTCACAAGTACTATTCATGAAGCGTGAAAATATTTTTGTGGAATTTCTATCTTTTGGTGTCGGAGTTACTATTCACGTATACGGCACTATTCACGATACTCTGACACTATTCACGAATCGGACTATTCACCTAAAATGAAAATTTTTCTTTTAAGCCTAAAATATCTAATCTGGATACTAGCTTTGATTGTATCCATGTTTTGATCATACTTGAATTTTACACCACTATGATTATTTTTGAGGTATTTTTAGACGTGGATAAAATCAATGCAAAGATGAATGATTTACAAGAATATCTTTGGCACAGTAGTGCAAAGATGAACAGTGTTTAAATGAACATGACCAATCGATGAATATCTTTAGCCAAGATGGTGCAAAGATGAATTATTGATGAATATCTTTTGCTCGTAATGCAAAGATGACTTTGTTGTTGAATATCTTTAGCCAAGAGTGCAAAGATGAATTATTGATGAATATCTTTTGCTCGTAATGCAAAGATGACTGTTGTTGAATATCTTTAGCCATGAGTGCAAAGATGAATTATTGATGAATATCTTTTGCTCGTAATGAAAAGATGACTTTGTTGTTGAATATCTCTTTAGCGGTTGTGCAAAGATGAATTATTGATGAATATCTTTTGCTCGAAATGCAAAGATGACCATTGTTGAATATCTTTAACTTTGTAGTGCAAAAAGATGAATTATTGATGAATATCTTTGGCTTGTAATGCAAAGATGACCCGTTGTTGAATATCTTTAGCTTTGTAGTGTAAAGATGAATCATTGATGAATATCTTTGGCGGTGCGTAGTGCAAATGAATTTATTAAATATGATTATGAACGAGAAATGTGATTTGGTATAACCATGATCTTTGATGTTTCGGTAAAGACAAGTGATGAAAATTATCTTTGTCTTGGATGAGGAAAGGAATTTAGAACTACAATTACGATTATGAGTTATACACGTGATTGTGGACGAGGAATTGTTGATTGATGTTACAGGATAATAAAACATTGTTGGTGGATTTTAACATGGAGAAGACAATGACTTTATAGTCTATTTGACTCTTCTAATGGATTGCTCATTCCATTTACAACTATGGTTGAAAAGTTTTATCATCTACCATATGTTCTAAATCTCTGATTTATTACTGATGAAGACTATTGATAATTTATTTATCTTTAGTCATAATATTTTTACTGAGCTAGTTGTGCTCACCCTTTTGTTTCACAATTCCTTTCAGGTAATAAAAGTGTAAATTGGGTGATTGAGCGGGGATAAGCGAGGAATAGAGTGGTGGTCTATAGATGTTGAGGGTGAGGTGAATTTAACTTGGAAGGGTGTGTTGTCACTATCATACAAGATGTCTAATGACATACAACCTCGTGTTATCATAAGACATGGTTGTGCTCATCCACTTGCTGAGTATATTTACAAGCACTACCTATATAATCTTGGTGTTTGTTTGGAGTATAATACCCAATTAGAGACAGTGGAGATAATGATATGTCAAGAGAAGACTCACCATTGGGAAGAATATGATAGTAATCTTCTCGTTTTTCTTTGGGGTTTATTAGATCAACCAAGGATAATTCTGTGGCCATATGATATCTACCATAACCTAAAAGCATGGCCTCCCATGTATGAAGGTTTCCTTGAGCACTTCCCAAAGATTCTAATTTCTAAAACAGTTTTTGACTATACCTTTATGTAAGGTGTCATTGTGACGTGCTACAGTTGGTATATATTTGTATCCAAACTCACAGCATATGTGTGTTGTTGTATTTTGCACGACAATTGTTGTAATAATAAAGTTGTAGTTGTTTCTGTACCATGTATTGGCGACTCAGAATGGGTTGGATGGAATGGACCTATTTTGGGGTTGTTACATTGTATGTCATTAGACATCTTGTATGATAGTGACAAAACACCCTTCCTTATTAAATTCACCTCACCCTCAACATCTATAGACCACCACTCTATTCCCTCGCTATCCCCCGCTCGACCCAGCTACACTTTTATTACCTGAAAGGAATTGTGAAACAAAAGGGTGAGCACAACTAGCTCAGTAAAGAATATTATGACTAAAGATAAATAAATTATCAATAGTCTTCATCAAGAATAAATCGTAGATTTAGAACATATGGTAGATGATAAAACTTTTCAACCATAGTTGGCAAAAATGAATGAAGCGATCCATTAGAAGAGTCAAATAGACTATAAAGTCTATTGTCTTCTCCACGCTAAAAGTCCACCAACAATATTTTATCCTCGTAACATCAATCAACAGCCTTTTCCACAATCATATGAATAACTCATAATCATAATTGTGATTCTAAATTCTCTTCTCATCCAAGACGAAGATAATTTTCATCACCGTCTTTACCGAAACATCAAATATCATGGTTATACCAAATCACAGCCTCCTGCTCATAATCATACTAATAAATTCATCTTTGCACCACAGTCAAAGATATTCATCAACAGCTCATCTTTACACTACAAAGCAAAGATATTCAACAACAGTCATCTTTGCATTACACGAGCCAAAGATATTCATCAATAATTCATCTTTACTACAAAAGCAAAGATATTCAACAACATGTGTCATCTTTGCATTACGAGCCAAAGATATTCATCAATAATTCATCTTTGCACTACAAAAAAGATATTCATCAACAAGTCATCTTCAGACATAAGCCAAAGATATTCATCAATAATTCATCTTTGACTACAAAGCAAAGATATTCATCAACAAGTCATCTTTGCATTACAAGCCAAAGATATTCATCAATAATTCATCTTTGCACTACTAAAAGCAAAGATATTCATCAACAAGTCATCTTTGCATTACAAGCCAAAGATATTCATCAATAATTCATCTTTGCACTACAAAGCAAAGATATTCATCAACAAGTCATCTTTGATTACAAGCCAAAGATATTCATCAATAATTCATATCCATATTTATAACACCTTAATCCAAATGTTATAAATCACTTAGAAATCTCATAATCTAATATTATTAATATTATAATAATATTTTAATCATTTCTTAAACTTATAAACAATTTAATTAAATTGTTTACACTTTACTAATTAATGCATTTAATCATCATAAAATGCCAAACTCATAAAATTTCATCACCAATAACCAAAACCCTCATCAAAAATGCGATATACCTCATATATGATTCTCAAACCATAAAATCATATTTTCTAATTTTCTTACTTCACATAACATATTTAATTCATTTACTCATAACTAGAACATTTTCATGAAAAATACCAAATCGGTTCCAAAATATTTCTTTTAAGGGATTTAGCATAAAATAGTCCCATCTTGAACATATATTTTTCTCGAAATTTTAAAAATTCATTTACTATTTTTTATATACGGCCAAAACCACCGAATATTTAAACATTTATCATAAATTGTACTTTTATCCAAAAATTCAAATTCACAGAGTACACCGATATTATATAGATGTACTCTCAATAAAAATTTCATCAATTTTGGAGTTAACCGCAAGGAGTTATAAATAGTTACTTTTAAAATAGTCTTTTTCTCATAAAATCCATAACTCCTAATCTATACATCCAAAATACCTCAAAATAATCATAGTGGTGTAAAATTCAAGAATGATCAAAACATGGATACAATCAAAGCTAGTATCCGAATAGATATTTTAGACGAAAAGAAAAATTTTCATTTTTCTGAATAGTCTTAGTATTAAGTGAATAGTGTCGAGATCGTGAATAGTCTTGAGTATCGTGAATAAGTAACTCAAACACCAAAAGATAGAAATTCCACAAAAAAAACATTTTCACGCTTACTTGAATAGTACTGCGTGAATAAGTAACTCGTGAATAGTAACTCATGAATAGTAACTCGTGAATAAGAACTCATGAATAGTAATCCCGATATGAAAAAGTTCCAAATTTGATAAAAACTTCAGATCAACATTTGACGTAATGATATTGAAAAATAATATCATTACGAAAAAAAATAATATCCCTTACTATCCCTTACCTCAAAAGAGCGTAAGACTTCCGACAAGATATCGGATATATTGTCAAGAAAACTTGCAGCGATGAATATCAACTCACCAAGTATCTAAATACTCACAAATTACACTCAATAATCTAGAGAGAGAAGAGAGAAAACTTTGTTTACGGTGTGATTTTCAATTCTAACTTAGCCCTCTATTTATAGGAAAATGTTAGCCCACCAAGCGGACTTGACTGCCACTACTGATGGCTTTACCTCGCTACTATTCCACCCACCAAAAATCAGCCATCTTCCCCAACAACCAAGAGTGGGCCCCACTCAATTCTAGAATTTTCCACCAAAACCTAATTTCCTAATCGCCACCTCTTAAAATTCATAACAAATCATACGTTCATTTTTAACGGTTCAAAATTTGTGGACATATACTCAACTTATATATGTATAACATATCCAAAATTACAACGATCCAACGGTCGGATCAAAATTTATAACTCACGCAATATAGTGAAGAACACTTTGTTTTTTTTCGACTATTAGTCCTTCTTCCTGACGATTTCATTCAAAATTTCACCACGAAATATCTATAAAGAATTTTTGGGTGATTCAAATTTCTACAGTTAGCTTACTTCTAGGGCTTTCTTTTGATATATGGCTCATCTCTTAACTCATTATACACAAAAGAGTTATGGATTTTACAAAATCAAGTAATAAACTCATTTTTCCGAAAATCCCATATTTTGTTCTCCATTTCGATAAATACCGATAAAATACCTCATCATTAATTCCTTCACTTATAACCACATAAATAAATCCATCATTTATATCCACATCAAATAAATATTTTCTTATCACATGAATCAATAATTAATTATTCACAAATAATATTACGAAATCACATTTATGACAACCAGTAGCTCCTGAAAAGGGGGCTTTCGAATAAGAATTTCTCCTTCAAGCGCCATGATTAGGTGACCAAACCTCTCCTTGATGTAACTTTCTAGACATTGCCAATAATGTTATCTAATAATATTATTCAAATAATATGAATTATTGATCCGATAATGGAAAATATCGCAAAGGATAATTATTGAACAACAATAATAAAATATCAACACAATGAATTATTGAATCAATAAAATAAAATATTGAATAAGAATTATCGTAACAATTATTGAGTAGTGCCTTCTCAATGAGAATCAATAATTGAAAAAATATCTTGTAATACCGCAGCGTGTATACGTCTGCAACAACGCGTATTTTTACTTTACCAACCGTATTCCAACAAAGTGTTAATTCATAACGATTACGCCCGTTATTTATAAAAACTCAAATTTGTCGCTTTCTCCATCCGATGCTTATTACATTATGGGGCCCACAAATGATCGCTACGGCAATCGTTTAATATTCTCTCTACGTAAAGAATATTCCACGACTCAAACGAATATTCTCCTACAACAAATGATGAATATTTTATAACCACTTGTATATTTTGAAAAAAATTCATATATCACCCTTAACTTTAACTTTTATCAATTTAACCATTTACCTGAATAGTAATTATAAGAAAAATTGAATACTTTTATTTCATAAAATTCGGGTCTTACAATACTAAATAAGGTATTCCCCGCCTCTCCCTCCTAATCTTATTCTCACATCTTGGCCAGGATCATATCCTCTAAGCTACGATACCAACCGTGGCGCCCCAAAAAATTAGGTATACGTCACCCATCTTGGGTCGCCACTTACATGGTACATAAATTCAAATACTAACTTACTAATATAACGTGTGTATGTACAATACGACATAAAATCGTGAGTTTGAATACAAATATTGTCTCATCGGATATTATACAAAACTCAAAAGGAGTCCTCATTTCAACTATTATCACACTATTTCACGAATAGTGAGGACTACTATTGCTATCCTCGGACCATTGCTCTCGCTCCCCAGACTCGTCCCAAATATGTTCTCATTTCACGAAGAATAAAGTGAAAGAAAGGGTGAGCCAACTAGCCCAAAGAAGAAATATTATGACTAAGATAATGCGAATAAATTATCATTAGCCTTCAACAAATGTGTTAAACTGATAAAATACAATAGACAACCAGTTTAACTGCAGCGGAATATGCAATCCATTAAAAGAGTCAAGTAGAAAATAAAGTCTACTGTCTTTTAGGTTTTAAAAGGTTTTCATCAATTTTTTATCGCTGAGACTCAGCTTAATAAATAAACCACCACATCTAATCATCCCTGTACCACGGTCAAGGATTTTCATCAAATTATCAATGGTCAAGCGACTATACCGAATCACCCCTCGTCATAATCATACCAAAAACTATCCATCAACGCATTACAGCCACCGAGGACTTTTATCACATCATTTATAACAAGCCATGATTATCTTACCAATGATCCTCGGTCATAATCATACTAAGTTCATCTATGCACGTAAGCCAAAGATAACATAATATAACATGAGGATGATGACAATGACATAATAATTCAATAAAACAAGTTCAAGAATTAATTTATCTAGGAATTATTAACGTCCAAATTGTCAACAAGATCTCTTGTTTGTAGAGTAAAATTTAAGAATGATCGGAAGAATATTTCCATGAAAAGATCTTTGGATGAAGCATTGAATATCAAGGATATTCCACTAATTTCATGGAGTATAGAAGTCAAAGTTTTAACCAACCGGGTATAATAAAGAATGGAATAACAAAAGAAATCACCATGCATGCGGTGCTTGATGATGATGAGTTATTCCAATGAATAATAATAATCGGAACCAGTCGGTGAAATTCACAATCGGGATGATCATCCAATGAATAATAAATCTTTGAATAATAAACAATGGAACCGGTCCGGTGTAAAACACATGACATGTGATATTCCAAAGAATAATAAATGCGGAATAATAAACAATGGAACTGTGTCCTAAGTAAAACACACGCAGACATGATATTCCAATGTAATAATAAAGAATGGAATAACGTAAGAAGATCACCAAGTATAGGGGATTCGGCGTATCTGAGTTATTCCAATGTAATAAATATGAATGTAATAATATAAGGATTTCACCAAGTATAGGGTATCTGCGTATCACGAGTTATGTATAGGGTATGCCACTTTTACAAAAGTTATTCCAATGAGAATAATAATGAATGGAATAATGTAAGTTCTCTTCATGAATAAGAAAGAATAACACCCTTTACTACGGTACAACAAATAATATTCCATACCTTAGAAGAACCTGAATATTGGCAAAGTGAAGCGTGAGAATACTCTTCTTCTTTTTCTCTCTATAGATTTTCTCTCTATAATTTCTCTCTGTAGTTTCAAAGAATTAAGTAAGAAAATAATGAAGGAATGAGCTTCTATTTATAGGAAAATAGAATGCATAGTAATTAATCCATGAATCGGTCCGAGATTGATTTACTTTAATCGATTATCCATATTTAAAGCAAAATCTTTTAAATAAAATATAATATATTCTATTTATATAAAAACATTTTACTATGCAACACTATGCAAAAATACTATGCAACACTATCATAATAAAATATAATATATTCTATTTATAGAATAACTTTAATAAAGTATTTCATTTTATATAAAAGATGTTTCGCTTTTTATTACGTTAATAATACTGAATAAAACAAAACGTCATTATCGCTATAATAATTCATATTATTAATCGACAATAATGGAATCAAACCGAGTGACTTCTCACATAAGCATCAATAATCAATACCGGTGCTTACTTATGCAACCACACGTATTCTTTGTATTTTTCTACCGAAAGTAGTTCAACAAGATCAACCAGTAAAACTTCCGCCGTTATTTTAATAAAATATTTTTGTCGTTTTCTCAATCCGGCAATAATTCTATTATGGGTCCACCAATGATTGAGTAGTTGTACGAATATTCCTCGCTAAACCTAATATTCCCCACCAATCGAATATAATATAACCACTTGCATACTTTGTAAAATTTATAAATACTACCCACAACTATAATATTATCTTAAATTCACACCATAATATTAAAAATTATTTCGACAAAATTTAAATCATTATTGATAAAATCTGGGGTCTCACAACTTTTCAATTATCTACATGATCTTTGTTTTATAATATGTGATAAACCCATAGTTTTAAGCAATGCTTTTAGAATAATGATGATGATCATTTTAATGAGATCTAAATTCTTAAAAGCTTAAAACTAAAATAGTTCCCAATTATTGGATTACTAAATTGGGGATTAGTGAATCCGGATAGATTGGTACATACGTTGCTTGCTTCATTGGATGAGGATGATTGATCTCATGATCATTTGTGTGGAGACACTAAAAGCAAGTATGTAGGTGCTTATTAGAGAATATGTTCAATTTTGAACATGGCTCGCTAAGGAATACCTAATGGAGTTTTACTTGCCGTCGATAGGAATTCTGTAGTGATAGTAGTCTGAGTGATCCTTGGACTTGAGATTATCATAGTATCTTGTGTATGATGAGTTATACTTTGACTTATTCCTTAAGACCCTTAGGGTATATCAAAGGGTATGCTTGGGTATAATAAGTTGTATATGGAGATAATGTATGATCAATAAAGAATCTACCACTTCTATTAAAAGAAGAAAATGTCCTATGTGATTCGATAAATGACAACCTAGTAGTCCTTGGCGGCGTAATAAAATTAGAAAGGAGTTTCTAATTTGCATTATTTGAGTTGTGCATTTAAGGATCGAAATACATATAATTAAATAAAATAAGACTTGAAAAGAATTCCATATCTTTATATTTAATTGGGACATTGTATGGTGGAAGGATTGAATTGTCACGGTAACTATTTACTCAAAGGTTCTTTTATGATTAATGTTGAAATCTATATTATCTGGAAAGTCGTTGATCGCTAGGAGACTTATCCCTATTGTAGAATAAATATTATTTATTTAAATAAATTAATTGTTTAATTTATTTATTTAAATAAGATTAGAATTATTCTAATTGATTTATTCACAACCTAGGTTTAATATGGAGAACCTAAAGGGTCACACCATAAAAAGGAAGAATAATTATTTAAGAAGTTAATGGCATAATCGTAATAATATGTTATGTATATTTAATTTAATCTATAGTGATAGAATAAATTAAATAGCTTAATATTTATTATTTAATATTTTAGAAATATTAAATATAAATTAATAAGAGGAGCCTTATTAATATTATTACAATTATTATTATTATTTTAATTTCTAAAAGAGTTTAGGAATTAATTTAATATAAGTACTCTCATTTATTCCTAATTGGATTAGGAAGGAAAATTAGTTAAATGAGTTTAATTAATTATCCCTAATAAGATTAGGGAGCTTAATTAATTAAAAGAATTTAATTAATTAAATAAAACCCAATTTCTTAATTGTTAAGGTGGGTTGCCCACATCTATAAATAAAAGGAATCTTATTATGGGTGATGGGGTTGTTGAGTTTTACAAATACGTAATAATCCCAACAGTTGGGAGAGTACGCCTTTTCTATAGAGATAGAAAACTAGGGTTGAGCCAATACCCCTTCTTCTTGAAAATTCTTTTTCCTTGGTGGATCACCTCTAGAGGCCAAACATATGGGTGGCTAACGTTGATCAAAGGAAGGAACCAAACCCGGTGGATTCAAGTTGAACTCGAAAGGATTTGGATGTGAACTTGTACCCGAGGAAGCTCGATCTTCAAGGGTATGATTTTATTCTTTATCTTTTCGTTTAATTAATAATTGTGCATAAAGGGTGATCCGGGTATATGGTTTGTAAAATTTTAAACTCTGATTTTTACACGTTTCCGCACTTTTATGCAATTTGATTGCGTTCTTGAATATTACAAACCTAACGATGGCATCGAGCCAAAACCTTTATGCAAATTATTAATTATTTTAATTTGATATGTATATTGATATGTGTTTAGAACAATTTAATTGGGCATAATTTTATTGTATAAATTTTTTTTTTTTTTTAAAAAAAAAGAAGGCTAGCATGCGTTTTTTTTTTAATAAAAGGGATACATGCGTCATTTGTTGAAAAGGGACTCAACTATCCGGATTTCAAAGCCACGGTTAATCTGGGCACGGAAATCAAGGAGCATCCGTGTATGTGGTAACAATATAACAATTATATATATATATATATATATATATATACGGTTAATATATATATATATATATATATATATATTATTCTTACTTATTTTATAATTAAAATAAAAAGTTTATTTTAATCTTAAAATAAAAGGTTTATTTTAATATTAAAATATAAAGTTTATTTTAATTTTAAAATTAAATTTCATGCTAACTAATTAGAGTTGGAATTGGATTCCATGATAACTAATTGGAGTTGAAATTGGATTATATGTTTCTTAAATAAAGGAGTTTATTTAGATATGAAATAAAATTTCATATTATTCAAAATAAAAGAGTTTATTTGTGAATAGGAAAGAGAATCCATGTTTCCTTAAATAAAGGAGTTTATTTAAATATGAAATAAGATTTCATATTATTCAAAATAAAGGAGTTTATTTGTGAATAGGAAAAGAAAATTCGTGTTTCCTTTAATAATTTTTTTTATTACATGGAATTGGATTCCATAATTAATTAAAATAAAGGAGTTTATTTTGATTAATGATTTTGATTAAAATAAAATAGTTTATTTTATTCAAAATTGGATAAATTAAAATAAAATAGTTTTATTTTGATTTAAATTTGGATTAAAATAAAAGAGTTTATTTTGATTCAAAAATAGATTTTATACTAACTAAATTTGCCCATTAAATGATATCGATATATATATTAAATGTTTATTATTCATAAGATGAATATTATTTATTGATGCATATGATGATGTGTATGATAATAAATGGGATTGATTATGGACTATTGACCAATGTGATTGGATTTTATTTTAGTTGGATGCATGAATGTATGGGTTTTATTAAATGGGGTCTGCGTACCTCGTCTTCTCTAATTTTTCCTTAATGTAAATTCTATCTCCCTCCTATGTACTTCCCCTTGACTGTTGATCAATGTTTCTATTTATTTTAAATAGTTTTGTAATAGGAATAGTTAGAATTAATTTTGAAAAATTGGAGATCAAGGAGCAAGGAGCGCTTGAAGACCCGTTTGTAATGGAGCCCGGGTTTAAATGTAATAGTTATATTTAAATATTATTTCTTGCACCCCTAGGGTTTGACCTTTTTGGTTCACTTGGTGGCTCTAGTGAACCAAACTAGAATAAAAGTCCATAATCAATCCGGGTAGAAAATAGTATTCTATATGTGCATGTTATACTATATATATTATATATTATGTAAACATGTTTCGCATATGTTCATTAATATGACGCGTATTTTATATATATATATGTAAATGCTGTATTAAACAAGATGAGACAAATTAATAACAAACCCCTCAATTTTTATATTAAGTCCTAAGCGTTCAAAGATATTTGGAATATCGAACGTCGCCTTCTAGCATGATAAAATTAATAGAGTATTAAATATTTAATATGAGTTTGTTGTGTCACCACAAGGCAAGTATTAAGTATTTAAGATGTTAATTTATCACATTTGATGCTTATAAAGAAAATTGAACAATATTGTTTTGTTGTGTCACCACAAGGATGATATTTTCTTTTTTTGAATATATGGAGTGCTAGGTCGGACTTAACTTGGATAATTTTGATTCTGATGTGCCACCACTTGATCAAAATAATCTAAGAGGCAAAAGAAAAGGAGTTACATAGTTGATGTAATTGACAAAAGTTGTTCTACCTATTTATTTATATATAGTTTGTTGTGTCACCACAAGGCTATATACATTTGAAATGGGATCCTTATTCTCACTAGCGAGATCTTTAATTAGATTTTTGGAACTATATATATTGAGGTAATATAGTTTGAAAAAATAGTGGGAGATACCAATTTAAAACAAGACCTAATTTATTTTGGTAATTAATAAAAGAATGTATGTTAAAATGTTGTTAATTACAAATTCATTTACGTAATTTTACAATGTCTAAAATTATTATCACTTGCGAAGCATATTAGATGCTAAATTAACTTGAATAGGATTAAATGGATTGGTTAAGGAGTTTGAGAATAGTTCTCATGGTTTGAAAAGCTATCTTATGTCCTTAATCGCCTATCCTCGCAATGGTTGCGCATAATACCTCGAGGAAGATATTGCTACTTTTAGAAAGTGGCAAGATGATGCATAGTTGGCTCAATGCATCATGCTCGCATCCATGAGTAACGAGCTTCAAACACAACATGAAATTATGGATGCTCTACTATATTCCCGCACATCAAGTAGTTGATGGTGAGGAAAGTAGGGCCGATAGATATCGAGATATCTAAGGAGCTCTTCCGATCTAGAATAACCGATGACACTACAGTACAGATAAAAGTCCTTAACATTATCAATTTGATTGATCAATTAGGACAACTGGTTTTGTCATGGATGGAGAGTTGAGCCAAGATTTAATCTTGCACTCACTCCCGGACTCCTTTCACAATTGTTGTGAATTTTTCATATGAACAAGCTAGATATCAGCATCGCTGATTTGCTTAACATGTTGAAAAATGTTGAGAGTCATTTTCCAACCAAGAAAGACCAAGTCTTACTGGTAGGGGCCAAAGGATCTTCTGAAAAGAAGAAAGATTCAAAGAAGGTAAATAGAAAGGCAAAATAAAAGATAATAAGAACAAAACTGATTTGGATAGCAAATGAGTTTGCTTCCAATGCAATAAGCCTGGACACTGGAAAGAAACTGCGAGAAGCATCTTGCAGAGGCTAACCAAAGAAGCTTAGTGAAGTTTCGGTTACAATACAATTTTTGTTCATGATTGAAATAAATTTTTCTTTAAGTCAAGGTTCTACTTGGATATTGGATACCGACTTTGGTTATCATAAATATAGATTTATGAAGGGACCAAGCAGAAGTAGAAAGCTAAACAAATATAAGTAATCCTATGTGCGGGAAATGTAGCAAAGGTTGCCATATTAGCCATAGAAACTTATAGTTTAGCAATGCCTACGAGCAAATCTATTAAGTCGATAAGTTGTTATTGTATTCCGCTTGTTAAAATATTATTTCCATTTTATTGTTGGACAATGAAATCTTTGGTATTATAATTAAGAACAATTGTTGTTCTATTTATAATAATAATGTTTTGTATAGAACTGGAATATTACTTAATAAATTTAGTATACTTTACTTACATGAAAATAATTTTGCATATTGAACAAATTAGTATAAGAAAAGGAGATGATCATTCAAAGAGTTGAATGTGTGTATTTGCTAAAATACAAGTGTGAATTATTTGAAATGTTCAAAGAATTCAGAAGTGAAACAAATTGGCAATGTATTAAGATTCTTTGATTAGATCAAAGAATAAATACTTGTGCAATAAGTTTCTAGATCATCTCAAATGGTTTTCTCATAATGAACACATCCTGATACGCAATAATTGATTGATGTATCTGAATGAAAAATTGTACCTTGTTGGACATGGTGCGGTCCAAAATGATTTTACCGACATTCCAGTATCCTTCTAGGATCATGTCCTAGAAATGGCTGCATATCTACGAAAAGGTAACCTCAAAATCCGGCCCCAAGACTCCATAAAAGTTATGGACAGGGAGGATTCCTAACCTTAAGTATGTTAAGATAAGGGGTTGTCCAACTTATGTGAAAAGGTTTCAAAGGATAAGCTTGGGACAAAATTTGACAAGTACAGATTTGTGGGACATCCTAAAGTAAGTTTAGGGCATATGTTCTATAATCCTACTTAGCAAAAGGTGTTTGTTGAGAAACTTGATGCCTTCTAAGATAAATATGTTTATCATTGAAGGGCTAGTGGGAGGATAATAGATCTTGAAGAGTTCAACCACAAAACACTATAAGTCAAATAAGAGGAACTCAGAGATAGACTGTTGTACCATAACCGAATCAGTAAATGCGAATAAGTCTCAAGATACCTAGGAGGTATGGATTCATCATGGATGATGATGATGAGGTACACATCATAGAAGTTGATGATCCAGTTATATACGATGAGGTAAGAGTTCTAGTGTGTACAAAAGGGTCAGTGGGAGCGTCGTGAAATTCTAGTATTATATGTTGATATACTACGGATGAGGAATTACATACCAATGCTACAATCAATAAAGATAAAGTTGTCTAAACATTCCTCCATGAATGATTTGGGAAGAGTATCGTAATCGGGGATACAAATCTATATAGATAGATTTAAAAGGATGCTCGACTTAACCCAAGGAACGTATATTCATTTGATGCTAAAGTCGTTTAGCATGGCAAACTCAAAGAGATGTCTCATGCCGATGAGCTATGGAGTGTATCTCTCCTAATAGTCCCCACAGACTCCTGAAAAGAGAGGTCGCATGAGTGACAATCATGTATGCAATGAAATGTACGAGACCGAGCGTTGATCACCATATTATGGAGAAGTTCACTATGATTTAGTGAAAACATCTTAAAGTGCTTAACCCAAGCACTAAGGATGTGATCATATTCATGGTGGGTCTAAATTAAAACTAGAGGGCTTAATGCACTCAAGTTTTTCGACGCACCAAGATGATGAAAAATCCACTTTAAGGTAAAGCGTTACCTTGAACAAAGGTCAGCGAAGAATTGGAAAGGTTCCAAACAAAGAAAGAGTTCTTTGGTTTAGTGATAAAGACAAAGTATATAGCTATAAATGAAGTCGCAAGTTGATTGTTTGGATTAAAAGTTCATTACAGAACTAGGAATAGTTCCTAAGTCTCATCTTGGATCTAAACATGTGTTATGGCACTTTCATTTGATTATTAGAATCATTAGAAAATGGGAAAACACTATAGAGATAGTGGACTCTCATGAACAACATTACATATCCATTAACTAAAGCTTATCCAATGCCAGGGATAATCGTCACTTAGAGGAAGAGAGTATGAGATACCATGACGATTGGCTTTAGTGCAAGTGGGAGATTGAAAGTAGTATGCACACAAGCCAATCATGTTTGATGATAAAGCATATACTTTGTAACAATCTTATTCATTTATTAATAAAAAGTATTAATTTATTAAAGGCTTTCAATTATCTACATGATGTTTGTTTTATAATATGTGATAAACCCATAGTTTTAAGTAATGCTTTTAGAATAATGATGATGATCATTCTAATGAGATCTAAATTCTTAGAAAGCTTAAAACTAAAATAGTTCCCAATCATTGGATTACTAAATTGGGGATTAGTGAATCCGGATAGATTGGTACATCGTTGCTTTTCTCATTGGATGAGGATGATTGATCTTATGATCATTTGTGTGGAGACACTAAAGCAAGTATGTAGGTACTTATTAGAGAATAAGTTCATCGAACATGGCTCTCGCTAAGGAATACCTAATGGAGTTTTACTTGCTCGTCAATAGGAATTCTGTAGTGATAGTAGTCTAGTGATCCTTGGACTTGAGATCATCATAGTATCTTGTGTATGATGAGTTATACTTTGACTTATTCCTTAAGACCCTTAGGGTATATCAAAGGGTATGCTTGGGTATAATAAGTTGTACATGGAGATAATGTATGATCAATAAAGAATCTACCACTTATTAAAAGAAGAGAAATGTCCTATGTGATTCGATAAATGACAACCCAATGAGTCCTTGGCGGCGAAATGAAATTAGAAAGGAGTTTCTAATTTGCATTATTTGGAGTTGTGCATTTAAGGATCGAAATACATATAATTAAATAAAATAAGACTTGACAAGTAATTCCATGTCTTATATTTAATTGGGACATTGTATGGTGGAAGGATTGAATTGTACGGTAACTATTTACTCAAAGGTTCTTTTATGATTAATGTTGAAATCTATATTATCCGGAAAGTCGTTGATCGCTAGGAGGCTTATCCTATCAGAATAAATATTATTTATTTAAATAAATTAATTGTTTAATTTATTTATTTAAATAAGATTAGAATTGTTCTAATTGATTTATTCACAACCTATTTAATATGGAGAACCTAAAGGGTCACACCATAAAAGGAAGAATAATTATTTAAGAAGTTAATGGTATAATCGTAATAATATGTTATGTATATTTAATTTAATCTATGGTGATAGAATAAATTAAATAGCTTAATATTATTATTTAATATTTTAGAAATATTAAATATAAATTAATAAGAGGAGTCTTATTAATATTATTACAATTATTATTATTATTTTAATTTATAAAAGAGTTTAGGAATTAATTTAATATAAGTATTTCATTTATTCCTAATTGGATTAGGAAGGAAATTTAGTTAAAGGAGTTTAATTAATTATCCCTAATAAGATTAGGGAGCTTAATTAATTAAAAGAATTTAATTAATTAAATAAAACCCAATTCCTTAATTGTTAAGGTGGGTCGCCCACATCTATAAATAAGAGAAGTATTATTATGGGTGATGGGGTTGTTGAGTTTTACAAATACGTAATAATCTCAACAGTTGGGAGAGTACGCCTTTTCTATAGAGATAGAAAACTAGGGTTGAGCCAATACCCCTTCTTCTTGAAAATTCTTTTTCCTTGGTGGATCACCTTTAGAGGCCAAACATATGGGTGGCTAACGTTGATCAAAAGAAGGAACCAAATCCGGTGGATTCAAGTTGAACGCGAAAGGATTTGGAGGTGAACTTGTACCTGAGGAAGCTCGATCTTCAAGGGTATGATTTTATTCTTTATCTTTTCGTTTAATTAATAATTGTGCATAAAGGGTGATCCGGGTATATGGTTTGTAAAATTTTAAACTCTGATTTTTTACACGTTTCCGCACTTTTATGCAATTTTATTGCGTTCTTGAATATTACAAACCTAACAGTTTGGTCACCTAATTGCGCGCCAGTAAGGAGAAATCCTTATCGGAAAATCCCATCTTTCCTGAGAACGATCTGGTTGTCATAATTGTGATTCTGTAATATTATTTGTGAATAATTAATTATTGATTTATATGATAAGGAAATATTTATTTTATGTAAACATAAATGATGGATAGGAAAATATTTATTTTGTATGGATATAAATGAAAGAATTAATGTTGAGGTATTTTATCAGTATTTTGTCGGAATGGAGGTATTAAAAATCTTCCGTATGTGAATTTCAGCCATTTTTCATTTGAAATTTGGAAAAACTTAAAATTGCAAAGTTGTAGAGAATTTAATTTCTTATGGAATGGACATAAAATTCGTATTTTTCTGATAAAAAGGCTATTTATTATGAATTATTGAAGTTTCAGAAATTAAATATTTTTATTTAAAAACATGGTGGGCCCCACTTTTGGTTGGTGTGGAAATTTTAATTTCTGGTGGGCTCCACTTGTGATGGCTGATAATTTGGTCAAATAAATGTGCGTAGGAAATTTTTATTATTATTTTATTAATTTAGTCTCCTTTGGCGTTCTAGTATTTTTCTATAAATATGGTGCTTAGTTAGAATCGAAAATCACACCAGAAATATGTTTTCTCTCTCTATATATATTATTGAGCGTAATTTTGTGAGTATTTAGATATTTTGAGAGTTGTTATTCAGTGCAAGTTTCCTTCGGCATCATATCCGATATTCCATTCAGAAATACTGTTCTTTTGAGGTAAGGGATGTTATTTTCTTCGTAAATGATATTATTTTTCTCAATATCATTATGCTGAAATATTGATATGAATTTTATTATGAAATTTCTACCTTTTTGTGTCGGGATTACTACTTACGTATACGACACTATTCACTTATATGGTACTATTCACAAATACGACACTATTCACCGAAAAATAAAATTTTCTCTTCTTTGTCCCATATGTCTATTATAGTTACTATCTTTGATTGTATCCATGTTTTGATCTTCATTCTTGAATTTTAATTCATTATGATTTATTATGGAGTATTTTTAAACTTGAATTATCTAAAGTACGAATATCTAATCTTTGTTCTTTTGTCTCACTGGATTCGTTCTTTAAAATATTTTTTATCATCCTCAGTCCTTAATGGTGATACTTGATGAATATCTATGGTCTGTAGTGCAAAGATGAATGATTACCTGATGAATATCTTTGGCCCGTAGTGCAAAAATAAACATATGTTGAGATGAACATAACCAACTGGTGATACAAATGAATATCTTTGGCCCGTAGTGCAAAGATAAATATTTGATGCAAGATGTATATTGATTGATGTTACAGGGATAAAATATTGATGATGGACTTTTAAATTCATAGATGATAGTAGATTTCATTCTCTACTTAACTCTTCTAATGAATTGTTATTTCCGCTGCGAATATTGATCTAAAACTAGTTGTCCATTATATTTTATCTGATTTATTGAAGGCTAACGATAAATTGTTATTTTTTATCTTAGTTATAATATTCTTTACTGGGCTAATTGAGCTTACCCTTTTTCTTTTCCTTTTTGTTCTATTTTTCTTCTCAGGAGGTAAGAATATAGCAGGATCTAGCCGGGATATGGAGTGATGGTTCTAGAAAGTTGTTTTAGCAGTCCTCACTATTTTTATAAAATAGTGTATCAATAATTGTAATGAGGACTCCTATTGAGTTTGAATACTGTCTATTAGACAATATTTGTATTTAAACTCACAGTATATGTGTTGTCGTATTTTGCACGATAAATGTATTAATGAAGTTGTATTTGTTTCTGTACCATGTATTTGACGACTCAGAATAGGTGATGTATACCTATTTTGAGGGCGTCACAGTAGTAAATTTAAATTTAGGAGTATGAAAAAAAATGTTATCTCTTACCTTCTTAGCACATGACTAGATGCTGCTTCCTATGTAGGAAATCAACCTAAATGTATATTTATGATTTAATTAATAATTGCCTTATATAAATTTTATGGTGTACACACTAACTCGTATCTTGTAAAATTATCAAAAATATACTGATAGCATTTGTAAAAATAAATTTGTGGTGTACAAAATGAAATGGAATAAACTTTCAAAATAATTTTTGAATGAATAAAATAATATTTTAAAATAATCTTTCAGATGAAACTTTTCAAAATGAATCTTCTAAATGAATAGTCGCAAATATTGTGTAATGTATGTATGTGTTCGTGTAACTATACTTTAAAAAAAACAATCACCTTGGCAATCCTTACATTCTTACGGATGATACCAACACTCGAACATTCTTAAGACACTTAAAGAAGCACTCGCATGAAAAAAATTATTTAGAATGGGGAAAAACAAGTAAGAATATTATGTTAACTCCTTTTGCTAAAACCCTCATTTTATAGTCAAAACTTGACCAATATTTATCATAAATCTACTTTAGCACATTTTTCTAATTTAAAGATTATCTTTAATCTACCACACATTATTTTCTCATAATTTTCACATTTTAAGATTACCTTCAATCTACCACATAAATTTTGGCACAACTTTCACATTTTAGGATTACATTCAATTTACCGCATATAATTTTGGCACAATTTTCACATTTCAAGATTACATTTTCTTTACTATTCATAATTATTATTATATTTGCCCATCTTATGTATTATTTACTTAATGTATTAATATCGCAAATATACAGTGTTATTTAGCTAATGTATTAATGAGTCTGTCTAACTTTTCAGTACCTGCGACTTTTAAATACGAAAATTTTCATTATTATCCTTGTTACGATAACAATTATTGGTTCAATAGTGTGGAATATTGTAGTGACACTGTGCGTTATTATTCCTTTATTGTTAGGTATTTTAACAGTTAAATGTAATAGTTCTGTCGACAACTTTTATTAAAGGTTATTTTGTTATTTTTTGTATCTTATAATCATTTGTATTATAGGAATTCACTTGATTGACGGTTTATACAATGTGGTAAATGCGATACTAAATATTTTTTGGTTTCTCTGTCGATATTTTTTTGTTTCTTGTAATTTGTATATATCATCCTTAACTTTAATTTTTTATCAATTTAATACTTTAGTATTTTAGAAACACATATAAAACAAATAAGTTTTATTAACTAAAGGCTTAAATATAAATTACTACTTTAACCTATTACCCTTTTTTTATTTCGGTGATCCACTTTTAAATTTTTTTAATTAAATAATTAAATAATTAATTTTTTCTATTTTCGTTGAATTGAATCCGTGACGTCAACGTGGAACATGAATAGGCCCAATTGTTGTTTATGTGTAATTAAAAAAAATATTATTTTGATATCTTTTTACACATTCATTATACAAAATCGGGTAAATTTGTCAAATCTTTTACTCCCAAAATCATCGATAAAACATATCAATGCCATCCAAACGATTGCATCATTATTGATCCACCTTTATCTTCTTATTTCCATCACTGATGAAGTTACATACACACACAAATCCCTCTTTCTTAACATGCAAATCTCTCTTTCTTAAGAATTCAAAAATTATAGTGAAAATTCTCAAATCTGAATTCAATTCATTACTATATTCGAATTTAAAAAATTCAGCATAAGACAAAACACAAGAATGCACAACGGAAGAAAATAGAGATATTTTCATTGATCATCTTAATTAAGACCAAAAACATCATAGTATCATTTATGCAAAGCCCCATTTCCACCTTACAAATCTCAAAACAGACTGCCAATCTCATTTTTCCCTTTCCCAACTTTAACTTTGGCAATGTATGTTAAGCAATGATCACAGGTCCCAACAGCTTGCTCAATCCCCCATCGTTCCTCATTGCCAACTGAATATGCCTTGGAATTATTCTTGTTATCCCTCGCTCGCAACTAGCTCCAACATATAACCAAAAAAATAATTTAGTCTGACAGATATAATCAAAACAGAGAGAGATATGAGAGAGTAGAAGAAAACTGTGTACCTCCACTGCGAAATATTCGAGTACGGCGAAGAGGTGCATCGGTAACGTCCGGCCTTGAGGAATTTGGCAATTCGGCCGACGGGAAATTGGAGGTGACCTTTGCAGATCTGGAGAGAAATAAATTACTAGTACTATTTTATTTTGCATCCAAATTACTACTATAGTTCATAACAAGCAAGGTAATTAAACCGGTGAAGATATGACATGTGTCAATTTTATAAACTAATTCAATTTGGAATCAACCGTTTGTATACCAAAGTGCGGGAATGAAATGAGCTTTATTATCTTGCAAGTCTTTCTCATGTACAAACAAAATAAGATTTCAAATACTACAAGTTATGACCAATATATAGTACTATTTTACAGATAAAGAGGGAGGAGGAAATTAGGTCTACCTGTGAGAGAAATGAAGAGAGAGAGAGAGAGAGTTGTGCGAAATATGTCGTTTTAAATTATTTTATTTTTTTAATTATTTATTATTTTATATAATTTAGGAGAATTAATTATAATATTTTTAAAATTATCTCTCATGTAAAAATATTACAAATGAGAGAGTATGAGATAAATATGATAATTATGAGAATTTAAAAAGTATTATAAATAATTGATATTATATTTAATATTATATAATTATTTTTTTAATTCTTATGTTTAATTTTTAAATGATATATATTAAAGGACTGACAGAGTAAATGAGTATAGAGATTATTTTAAGAATGAAAAGGGTTTTAAGTAAAAATTAATATAAAAAAATAACTTAAGTTTAATAAAATTATGTAATTTTATTAAATAACTTTAAATTTTGTCTTGTTGTTTTCCATATAGGAGTACGATTTTCGATCATTTTTGGGTATGGGGTGGGCGTATGAATCCTTAGATGCAGGGACACGTGTTGTTATTGTTGCTTTTCTCATGAAAAGTCCACGAGGACTTGTCTATCATGTAAACTCTACTGTATCCTAAACCATTTTTATGTCCATTGCATTGATTGAGGTTAAATAATTGAATTTATACGTGTCACCAAATGGAGTAAAGGCTGTTCCAAGGAGCTCTCTCTTCTCTCTGCCTCTCTGCCTCTCTGCCTCCAAGCCCAGAAGGAAAAAAATCTAGGAAAGAGGCAAAACAGAATAACTGACCAATATTTGGATTTTGGAGGCTTCAGCTCTTGGGTGTTTTCCATTGGTAAGCACCTTACCAGTTGTTTCTCTATTTGTTAGTGAATTTCAGTTGTTCTGGGAGGTTCTCCACCCCCCCTTCCCCACCTTCCCTCCCTTCCTTTTTTTATTATAATATTTTCCTTTGTTTAGTTGTTGAATTTGTTCAGATTACAAGTTGTTGTATGTATTTGAGGAACCAAAAAAATTAAAAAGAACAAATATTTTTAAGAGGATGTGAATGGTTGCTTCAGATCCATGAAACCCAAGTTCTATGTGTCAAAAAGACTGGACCTTTTGATGGTTTTCTTGTGATTCATGAGGGTTTAGTTTCCTTTTCCTAGGTTCTTTCTCATGAAATCCTTTTGCTTTCCTTCTTTGGTTTATGGATAAGGATAATTAATTTTGGCTTTTTATCACATACTCTTGGTTATTTAAGGGCTGGTATTGGAGATATGATTTTGATATTCTAGGGCCGGTTCTTTTTCTACGAGTGGAAGAATTTGTTGATCTAGATATAATGGAAAAATCAACTCTATTCAACCTTAAAATTATCATATTTGGATGCTTAGATCCATTGTTTACGACTAGATGATCCATTCTTCATCATCAGATCTGATGACCCATTTTCCTTTTGCTTATCACTAGCTTATTCAGACCTTTGCTTGAGCTTGCTTTACGTGCTTAGTGTTTTTGTATCCCAAATTTGTAGGTTTGGATGCCCAAATTTACATTTTGCTCATCTTTAGCTCATTCCAGTTGAAATCTGCCCTTGGTGTTACTTGGTGTTCGTCCTATCAATTGTTGTTCAAGTTGTTTGAAGTTTATCCCCAGTCAAGGAGTTGATATAGTTCATGTTAGTCTTGTGTACTAAGTCAATTGCTAGCAGGAGTATGGTGGAATAAAAAGTTGTTGATTATGTAAGTTTGGTGGGATCTGGGGTAATCATTATTTTGTCAGTACTAAACGAAGTGGCATTCATGGAAGATATGTCTCCGGCTGTTGCAGTTACACTTAGCTTAAGTAATCCAATCTGTGATACTTCTGGGATCACAGGCAATGTGGAAATAACACGGGTGAAGATACTGACTGAAACAGCAAGCTTGTTATCTGATCCTTCATCGGTGCTGCATGCTAGGTCTGTTGCTACTTGGGAGAGGAGTTGCAATGGTCTAAAGAGAACCTTTTCTGGATCTGGAGAAAGCAGAGGGAAATCTGATCTCTCAGGGACTGTACTAAGTGATAGCAATTGGGTATCTACGGATGCCATGATTCAGCAAAGTGAGGAAGATGAAATTTTTACGGTTTCTGATGATCCCAATGGTGAGCAATTGCTAGCTCTGAGTACTAGTTCAGGAACAAGCCTGCCGATTGCTGTTGAAATCAAGGAAATAGACTATGGTCAAATTGTTGCTAAAGTTATTAGCTTTGACAAACAAAGTATGGAGGGGAAGCTGGCAGATGAATTATTAACAGTTTCAGCCTGTGCAAATGAAGCAAGCTCTAATGGGCTCACTCTAAAGGCATCCCTAATTGCTGTTCAGTTGCCTACAGAGAAGATTACTGGAAAAGGAGGGATCAGGGATGTGTTTGAAGTGGAGTATGTTCCCCTATGGGGATCTGTGTCTATTTGTGGAAAGAGGCCAGAGATGGAAGATGCTGTTGCCGCTGTGCCTCAATTTATGAAAGTTCCTACTAAAATGTTTGTTGGTGATCATGTAATAATTGACGGGATAAGTCAAAAATTGGGTCACATGACAACTCATTTCTTTGGAGTGTATGATGGTCATGGAGGTTCTCAGGTATGTTTGATTCTGAGGTTCATCTTTGCTATATGGACGTTTTATTTCTTTCTTTGAGAGCAACATGACACGATTTTCTGAATTTGAATGTACTTTTGATTGTCCAACTTCATCGCTAGCATTTGTCCCAAATTCATAAACTATTCTGAACTAGTTTCTAGCGTTGGATTTATTCTGAACCCTCTAGAATAATATTATCTAACTGTTAATGTTTTATCATATTAAATCGTCTTTTAGAATCTCATCTGTAAGTCTGTTATCATAAGCACATTTCTTACCTTTTATTCATAATTTTTCTATATATCATGTGATAAATTAACCTTTAATATCATAGTCATTGTCTCAAGTGTAGAAATGTTACCTTACACAGGTTGCAAATTACTGTCGTGACCGTGTCCATTTTGCTTTAGAGGAGAAGTTACAAGGTATACAGGATGATGAGGCTGAAGTAAGAATGAAAGACACTCAACAGATGCAGTGGGAGGAAGTCTTCACTAGCTGCTTTCTAAAGATTGATGATGAAGTTGGAGGAAGAGTTAGCAGAAGCATTCCTGGAGGAAATTCCGATGCCTTTACCAGTACTTTAGAACCTGTTGCCCCTGAAACTGTGGGATCTACTGCTGTGGTTGCATTAATATGCTCATCCCATATTATTGTTGCAAACTGTGGTGATTCTAGAGCAGTCCTTTATCGTGGCAAAGAAGCATTGGCTTTGTCAAATGATCATAAAGTAAGGCGTGTTTGTAAAGCTCTACTTTTTTTAGTAAGAAATCAAGCTCTTTGTGGTAAATAAACTTTTTCCCCTTTATTTTTTTGTCTTTTTTCCACTTAAATTCAGCCAAACAGAGAAGATGAATATGCAAGGATTGAAGCATCCGGGGGGAAGGTCATACAGTGGAATGGACACCGTGTTTTTGGTGTACTTGCAATGTCAAGGTCCATTGGTAGGTTTACTTTTGCATGGTTTCAAAATAGTGGCTTTGTGGGAATATCCTTTCTGGCAGCTATTTAAACCTCAGTTGATCAAACTGCATATTGCTCATTGATGTTGAATATCTGATCTTACCAAAAATTAATTCTTCTTTTTGGACACAAATAGCCTTCTTCTACAATGTCTGGATTACATCCTTAAGCTGCACTGATTTCGAAATAAGTGATCTAAGACAAATAGCCTTCTTCTAGAACTTCTGAAAATAATCATGTTACAATTAAACTAATGAACATAATGAAAACAACTTCGGAAAAAGAATTTTCTAGACATAAAACTTGAACACAAGTTCCAATGTGTGCCTACACAGATTAATTTCTGAAACACCTCTTGCTCTATCGGTTAAGATCCTATCCTTTTCTAACAGCACCAAAAGGGTGCCAGTGACACCTTGCACTAATACATATATATTGTCTGAAAAACAATTCCAGAATTTCCTTGAGCAATGAAATCTATAGAAGTGATTGCAGTTTAGTGCTTCCGGACTAGAATCTACAAAGGTGATTGAAAAAATATTGGAAACATACTTGTAATGTTAGTTCCTATCAATTCAAGCATCATATATCTACTATGTACTCATAGGCTGTTTTTTTTATATTTGCTCTGTTATGAATACATGGTACAGAAAAGGAGCTGTTACTTTTCTTGTCTGTTTGGAGTGCATTTATGAACAGGCCTTTCAATGTGATTCTATATTTCAGTTTGCTTGAGATATTATTTGATAAAGGGATGTTCCTCAGGTGATAGATATTTGAGACCGTGGATTATACCTGAACCGGAAGTCATGTTTGTACCACGAGCTAGAGAGGATGAATGCCTTATTTTAGCCAGTGATGGTCTGTGGGATGTCATGACAAATGAGGAAGTGTGTGAAGTGGCTAGAAGGCGAATCCTGCTTTGGCACAAAAAGAATGGACCTATTACTCATGTAGAGAGAGGTGAGGGAGTTGATGCTGCAGCTCAAGCAGCAGCAGAATACCTTTCAGTGCTTGCTCTCCAGAAGGGAAGCAAGGACAACATTTCCGTGATTGTGGTGGACTTGAAAGCTCAAAGGAAGTTTAAGAGCAAATCATGAATAAGAACTCCACCCATCATTTGCTTCCAATATAGGAGTATAATTCTACACAATATAAAGCTGCCCTTGTTATTAGATAGCTTGGTCCATTATTTTACATATGGGCTTAATGCGTGTATCAGAATAGTTATTACTAGCTAGTGCCTGTTATTGAAAACAATGTATTAATTTCTAAACTTTCTCGAGCCCCATACCAAGTTTATGGCTATGTTATGATATCAGGTCTCATAGAGTGTTGGTATAATTTGTTGAATCTCAAGTTTCTCTCACTTTGAATACATTTTCCTTGTAAAGGCAAGCATAAACTGTAGGAGACTCACGAGTTTCCGTACAGATCGGAGTACTTGTGTTAATAAGCGGTTAAGATGATGAAACACGTGTTGTATTCATGGCGGCTGCGAGTTCCAAGGAAAATGAGAAAATCCATTTCTTTTTCTTGATGTCTCTACCGGATTTGATATGGTGGTTTGTCAGGCACTCACGTTGAAAGGTCCTCAGAACTTTTACTCCGTAGCAGGCACTCATCCAGTGCATGCAAGGCTTATACATGAACATAAATACTTTTTGTCCATAATCCAAATTGCTGTTATCATATAGGAGGAAAGGAAGCAATCTGTACATAACTGAGGCTTTTCATCTTTATATTCCGGACCATGATTCTACCGCTGAAAGTGAGATTTCATTATGATAGCATGTATGATAAAAATACCAATAGTGATTTGAACTTGGGTATGTATTTATTGAGGTAAAGACATGGAAATTTGAAATAACTTTCAAAATCTGCAAAAGTGTACATAATTTTGTATTCACTATACTTTTACTTTTTGTAATAACTATTAGACTTTGTATCAGTACGTACTCAATAAATACAGACCCAAGTATAAAAATAATTCAACAGCAATCTCCCCCTCTGAAATGTGACTTGCATATGAAATTGTAACATGACATTCCAAAAAAGCAATACTTGGGATTCCTTACAAGAATGTTATCAAACAAAATTTAACCATACTACATATGATAATCTCAAAAATACACCCAAGCTGAGATACTGGTTCATAATTTCCACCATTCTAAACTGTCTAACCAGTACAAAAAGAAAAAGTTCGAACCCATCAGTCTACCTTTGACGCTTCCTTCTTATCCTAATAACTGGGAATTGTAGTGGGACAGGAAGTGTAGCCAGCAGAACAGTTCCCTCACGAACAAACTTGCAACCCAATTGTTCAAAATGTGTTCTCAGTTCTATGGCATTCATTCTCAGATCCTTAGCTATATCTGATGGGTCAGACCGATAACCATCAGCAAAAAGAGTTAGCACCAAGACATAGCTGATAAGAAGATTCCTTTTTTCATCCGAAAGCCTTTTTTTATCTGATTCCTCAAACATAGCTCGGAACTTCTGGGATAAGATGCTTGGAATTTTGTGATTCTTTGCGGATAAATGACCATCCATCGAATGCTTATCCTTAAACTTGATAAGATGTGTAATGTATGAAAATACACAAGCAAGCGTACCCATCTCATACTCATTCTGTAACATGAAAAGAGTGCAGCAATCACATACTAGTCTCAGACGTCAATAAAAGAAACATGTTTATAGAATAATTTACTTTTACTGAAAACTTGATACACATTGTAATATAGTGATATATTTCAGTGCTAGATGCCTTCGTTATCTCTTTAGTAACCAAAAAGGGAAAAGATGAGGAAAACAATCTTAGGATGCAAATGATACTTAAAAAGAAAGGTAAAATAGTAAAATATGTTCATGTATTTCTTAGGTTCCAGTCTTATGTCGGTTATGTGACAATATTATCAAAATTAATAATGAAATTACAATCAGAATTATGTATCTTTACTATTTCGTTTTCGTGGAATAATTTTTCTTAAAAGTATGACAATTGTACTCCCGCTGTAATGAAATAGGAATACTACTTTTTTTTGACTTCTTTCTCTTTTCTAAAAATTAAGCTTTGTATATGACACACTTCAACGTAAATATTTTAAGTAATTTTTATTCTGTATAACATTTGTTATTTAAAGTTTAATATTGAAAAAAAAACTTTGAAAAATATATCCAAGTATGTTCTTTAAAGTTTAATTTTCTAAGTAATTTTTATTTTCTGTAATAACTTTTGGGCCATGCAAACCTTAATATTTGCGAGAAAACAAATAATACTCTTGTTTAAGAACATAGGCAGTATAATCTGTTATCATATTCTAAACCAGTTAGACAGGGAGAAAGTTGAATTAATTTTAAGTGCTTACCTTAATCTCTTCCAATTTATAAACTCTGTTACAAACAAAGCTCGGGTAAACATCGGGTGCCACTTCTGCTATCTCGAGTAAATCTTTAAGGTAATTCCACTCTCCTTCAAAAATAATCTTTTCAAGTGGATAAGCCTTCTGAGGAGTAGAAGCTGATATATCATGGGGTGGAATATTACGAGCATTAGTAGTTGCAGCAACTTCAAGAGCATCCTTGTTTATCTCAATGTCCTCTAATTTACTGTCTAGATCCTTCTGAGATCTAGGATCTTGTTTTTGGCGTAAAGACTCGAGTTTTTTAGTCTGCAATATAAGAAATAACCATATTATAATGAGACTTTCCGCAGAAAGATCAACGAAAAAAGTCAATACGACAGATGATTTTACTTCTGGTAAGATGTTAATGCATTAAAGAACTCTCTTGATGTTCTCCTCTTCACTAAAACCAGTGGCGTGTGCTTGAGAGGGTTACTGTTATTCTCTTTTACGTTTTTTTTTTGTGGGGGGGGGGGGGGGGGGATTGGGGGGAACTGGGGAAGGGGGCTATTACCTTATTTATAGTCTTCTTTGTCGAATACAGGAATGTGAGATCTCTTAATTTTTCAGCTGTCTCTTCTGCATTGAGCTCTTCCTTTGAATTGTCATGAGCTTCATTTTGAGTCACTTGACTCACATCTGAGCCACTAAGCTTAGGCTCCAACCTAAATATCTGTAATCAGTAGCAAGTCAGGTCAGTTGTCCAAAAACACATTTCAATTCTTAATATAGATAATATACTGGAAAAAATGATAAAGCTAAATAAATAGAGCTTGGAGTTCTCATCATTAAACGAAGACCAAGAGGCATTCATTAAAAGATTACAATTTTAGGTTCATTTGTCTTATCAGAAGATTACAGTCAAATTATTCTCCTGACTGGTAAAATTTTTCTCTATGCTGTTATAGAAAATATAGAGTAGCACCACACTTTCTACCTGACTACCTCAACTACACCATATCAATAAACAAAAGAAAGGTAGATCCAGAACTTAAACATAACTGCATAAATATTTTAATCAGATCCTTATGAGTGAATCCTGGAGTAAACAGTGAAAATAAGGGAAAAAGTAGGATGGATGAAATATTTAAAAGTACAATTTGAAGTTTCTGGATTATCTCGTATCTTTGGGACTCTGATAAAAATAAATTTTCCACTCCCAAATCCTAGTCCACAAATTAATTAATTAATTAATTAAGCATGCCCAGAAAGCAACCTCATCCATTACAACCACACAATTCAAAATCACAAAACATTCTCATGTTATTAGCTTCTCTTCATTTAATTATAAGAAATAATTCCCTTCAACTTTCTCAACATCAAGCAAACAAGTATAGTCAAACTCACATCAAAGTTTTTACCTTGTTAGCAGCAATAGGAACAATCTTCAGGGTTTGAGTGGCTTTATCCAGAACCCCAAGAGCATAAGTACATAACTGAGGAGCAGCCCCTTCGCCTGAATAATTGGTCCCAACAAAATCGACTTGCGACCCATTTGGGGTCACAACCACCTGCAGTCGATTGTTCCGCTTCACGTTCCTGTAAACCCTAACACTGTGCTCAGGCGGGCCGGATGCTTCGGCTTCCATCGGCCCGTTCTTGAGTGGGTCGAAGCCGGTAGGGAAGTAACCGACGAGCGGCGATGTCTTGTCGGACTGCTCACGGAGTGTCAGAATCTTTACATCTATTGTGTCTTTCTTCTTTATATTCTTTTGGGACTCGCTATACGCTTCGTTTTCTTCTTCTTCCTTCTGATCCTGGACTGGACTAGTAGTATTTTGTAGGTGCTCCTTCTTTCTCTTTCCCATCGAGTCTGCGAGTGATTAGCTAAGTCGTTGAGAGTGATTAGCTATTTTATATGAGAAACCCTAGCTCGTCACAAGTGGTTCAGCACTATCCATATATTCAGGTCAGGGTATTACTCGGTCAGTCGAAGAGACCCATATATCATAATGCTACGCTCCTTCCATTTAAAATTGAAAAATGATATACATTACAAATATTTATATTATCAAAATAATTTGTAAATTTTAAGAAAGGTTAAGTTCAGATGACAACTTGGGGTTTGGGCGATTACCCACTTAACCACTTATAGTCACTAAAGTTATATTTAAATTTCTGACCTTTTGAGTTAAAGTGAAAACGTTACTTTTTTCATTCAAATTTATCGCGCGTGCACGTCAGATGCCAAAAACGCGTTAAAAGAGGGTGTAACACTAAAAAAAAACTAGAAAATGTCTAAAATGCCCTTCTTCTTCCTCAAACCACAATCGTACGTTCTCTCTCTCATTTCATGACCAACTGCAGACTTATTCCTCTCTCTACTCTTCTCCACACTTCCTCTCTCTACTATCTTCCCCCTTCCCATGTTCCTGTAATTCTACATATAGCCATCTCTATTATCTGTTCAAAACCTTGATTTTCAGGCTGCTGCTTTAATGGGTTCTGGTTTTTCTTCTATTTTCACACGCAGGGAGGTGTCCTCATTCCGTCGTCATGGAACTCAAACCTCGGCGATTTACCTGAGAGTGTTGTGGCTTCTGTTCTTGAGTACATGAACCCACAAGAGATCTATCGGTTGGCACTTCTAAATCGGGTTTTTCGGGCACTTCTAGATCTGTCGGCTGGCACTTCTAAGAGAGCTATATATCCTTCCAAATTGATTTTTTCCTGCTTAATTTGTTTTAGATAGAGAATAATTTGTAAATAGATTTGTATAATTGAAAAGATTTCTGTAAAAAGTGTTTCCAAACAGGTCGCTTTTTTTTTCTTTGGTGGTTGGGATTCCATGTGTTAAAGTTTCACTGATGATGATGATTTGGGTTTCTTGCAGGAAGCTTGGTTGGATAAGATTTCGGGAAAGATGTGTGTGTTGATATCTTCATATGGGTTAGTAATTACGGTGATGATCGGAGATACTGGACTCGTATTCTTACAGAGGAATCTAGGTGAGAATTTAGTGGAAGCTGGAATCTGTATGTTATTTACAGAGGACTCATCTTAAAAGACTTGCAATATTTATTTATGAGTTTGCTTTTTGTGATATTTACTTGCAATGATGAAGTGGGAGGAAGAAAAGGCACTTCATGATTATAGTAGCTTTTGAAATTTCTGTACTCATCTGGGTAATAATTCCTTGCAGCTCAGAGAAGACAACATATGATTGATGAGAGTGAAGCTTAGGCAATTTTAAACAATTTCAATGTCTCGCTTTAGGTAATAGTTGTACTCCAGATTACCGTGAGCAACTAAAAGCCTAATTTATTATTGAGCTTTGAGAATGAAATTGAACTATTTGAGAGATGCAGATGTTGGAATAGGTGGAAGATTAAATTGACTATTGCATTTGCTTATGGCTCTTTCCCTTCACGGGTTACTTTGTTTTACAGAGGTTTCAGATTGGGAAGTTTTAAATATTCTTTGTTAATTCAGATTTTGTGGTTTTTCTGATCTGAGTTTGTTAAATATTTGATGGGTTACTATTGTAAACTGAATTGGCTACCTGTAGGTCTATGCACTTTTGATTCATCTTAATGGGTATTGAGAATAGAATTTTATAATTTATATGAGCTCTTATTTTTTGTTTGTTAGAAAAACAGAGAGAGAGAGAGATGAACTTAACAGATAAAGTGAGGGTAATCAAGTCTTTAGCCAAATAAAGTAACGGAGTTAAGACGGAAAGCACTTTTTCACTTCACCTCAAAAGGTCGGGAGTTTAAATTTAGCTTTACTGACTACAGGTGGTTAAGTGGGAAACCGTCCAAATCCCAGGTGGTCATCTGAACTTAACCCTTTTAAGAATATGATTTGAGTATTTGGGAAAATATGATTATAGATATATTATTTTTATTTTAAGAATTTATTTTATTACCATTTAATTCTATAGATACATTAAGATTATGTTTGTAATTATAAAATGACTTAATATATGTAATTATTTAATACATGTTCAATGAGGTATTATAATCCCTACCATTTGGGACAAAAAATTTGTAAACAAAATTAACCTTAATTTTTTTTCTAAAATGACCATGATATCCACAAAAAATAATTTCCCAAATATTTACACATGAACATTAAATAAATATTGCAATCACCTCATTAATTAATTCATTGACGTCACTACATGTGATATATATATATATATATATATATATATATATACACACACATATATATACATAATGGATCTAGAATATACCTCTTAAATAATATATCTATCTTAAATAGCATACCTTTATTAAAACTATGTCGTTTAGGAGATTCTTTTTAAAAATAAGATAATATTAAAAGAGAGTGGTTCCACTTGTTTTTCTTTTATTTACAAAAATATGACGCCCCCAAAATAGGTCCATACTGTAGGGTTTCGATACAGAAACACAGCAGAAATAAATAATAAATCATAGCAATTCTGAAACCCAAAACAGGATCCAAGCGAAACTAAAATTAATTCAGTGGTTTAGATATTATACCGATTATGGAAAAATTTAAAATAGCTTGAATCCTTTACGCAATCCAATTAGAACCGCGCCTCTCTACGGTATTCTACACGAACAGCGCATCTAACCGTTCGAACGATTACTCATAATAAGAGGGACTTGCGATACTAGCCACCAAAGGAACGATTATGAAACTGTTTTCTCTTTAGTCTCTTTCTAAGAGTGGCTGTGGTTTTTCAATTATGATATTACCTAAGTAGTCGCTATATATCATATATATAGTAGTTAAAAGAAATTAATCAAATCAAAACCTAATTTCATAAAATCCGATTTTATATATATATATATATATATATATATATTAATTAAGTCTTACTTAATTAATATACATATATATATATATATACAATTATCCTTTTAATTTAAATTAGTGATTTAAATAATATTAATCATATTAATATATTTAAATCCTTATAATTTAAATTAATTCCCTTTAATAACGTTATGTGTGTGACCTATATAGGTTATTATTACGTTGGCAATAATTTTAAAATCATATTATAAAATTATAAATGTTGAAATACATCTAATAATGCATCAACTGCTACCCAAGTAATAATAAGATCGATGATTCGATGCAACCTTTTGTGACCAATGTTTCAATGTAATTTAATCCTTTTAACCTTAATATCTTAGATTAAACTCGAGTCATGGAGTGTGTCATACTCTTCATAATTTAATCTGAGTTTTCTTGATCAATGAGTAGGTATATAAAACAAATCACTATTTGAGCATGACCATGCATTTTATAGTCCTACTCAATCAAGAGGCTTTATGGATATCACCCTAATATATAGGGTGGTTAAATTCCATCTAAATCACTCATATTCCTCACACGATTCATGATGTACCCAATAATCACTTTTATAGTCCACCTATTAAAGGTGACATTTGATGATATCAAAGTACATAAATTCCCGTGTAGTAAGAATATAGTGATTTCGTGTCGGATGACCATTACATCATTGTCACTTATGAAATTGCTAATGACACTTCGCATAATGCTCCATATAAATTCTCATGGTGGGTGGATCCAAGACATCGTTTCTTCAACGTGTACTCTACTGCATTGACTTAATATCTCATATATTTATGACCAATGAGATTTGGTCATTAGTCAATCCACATACTAGTCTCAATGCATCACTATTGTCCCATCAACAATAATACTTGACTAGGGACATTTAAGAACAATGATACTAATTATAATTATATAATCTCATGTTCAAGTCACATACTTGAAACTATATAATTTGTATCACTATTCTAAGGAATTTTATTATGTTAACATTTATATAACGCAGTAAATAAAACTATAATAAAATCATTCATTTATTCAATCAAATATAATATCAAAATATTAAGTAATTATATAAAATAATTGGCCTCTAGGGCATAAACTATAACACATACAACTCATTCTGAGTCGCCAAATAAATGGTACAAAATTCAAATACAAACTTCATTTACACAGTTATTAACTGTCATGTAAAATATGACAAAACGTAAACTGTGACGCCCACAAAATTAGGTATACATCACCCATCTTGAGTCGCCAGATACATGGTACATAAATCAAATACAACTTAATAATATAACTGTCGTGTAAAATACGACAAAACATAATCTAAGAGTTTTAATACGTATATTGTCATCTAGACAGTATACAAACTCAAAGGAGTCCTCATTACATTTATTGTCACACTATTAAATCAGAATAGTGAGGACTACTAATGCTATCATCTGGACCGTCACTCTTTTCCCCGACTCGTTCCAGCTATATTCTCATTTTCTGAAGAGAACAATGAAAGAAAGGGTGAGCTTAACTAGCCCAGTAAGAAATGTCATGACTAAGATAATGCAGAATAAATTATCATTAGTCTTCAACAATGTTAAACTGATAAAATACAATAGACATCAAGTTTAACTGCAGCGGAACAAGCAATCCATTAGAATAGTCAAGTAGAGCATAAAATTTACTATCTTCTATAATTTAAAAAATATTTTCATCAACTTTTATCGCTAAGACTTAGCTTAATAAATAAACCACATCATCGAATCATCCCTGCACTACTGGCCAAGGATATTCTTTAAATCATCAATGGTCATGACTATACCGAATAATCCCTGGTCATAATCATAACAAGTCCATCTCTGCACGTAAGCCAAAGATGTATAACAATAAAACCAATAATCAACAATCCATCTTTGTACGTAAGCCAAAGATATATAATTCAATAAACAACAGTCCATCTTTGCACGTAAGCCAAAGATAACTTTCATCATCATATAAGCATGAGGATGATGACAATGATATAAGCATTAATCAAACTAAAATAAGGATAAATATTAAAGATTTTAAATTTATCCAAATATTATCAACCACTCATAATCTAATATTATTAATATTATAGCAATATTTTAATCACCTCTAAACTTATAAATAATTTATTTTAATTGTTTACACTTTACCAAATAATATATTTAATCATTCAAAGAATGCCATAATCATAAGATTTCATCACCAATGATAAAATCCCTTATCAACAATGTACATATACCTTATATAGGATTTCCAAGCCATAAAATCCTATTTTCCAACTTTGTTACTTCACATAACATATTTAACCCATATGTTCGTAACTAAACCATTTTCATGAAAAAAATACCAAATCAGTCCCAAAATATAGTCCCATAATGAACATATATTTTTCTCGGAATTTTTAAAATTCATTTACTATTTTTCAAAAATCAATTTCCAATTAATTCTTTAAGAAATTAGCTACCTCAAGTTTAACTCCAAAAATTCCCAAATCTTGGCAGGATCTTACACATGTTAACGTGAGTCTCCAGTTTAAATTTCATGGTCATCGGAGTTATAGAACTCCGGTTATAACATTTTTCGTTGGAAAAACCTAAATATTAAAATGGTCATAACTTGCTCATTTTAAGTCGAAATGAGCTCATTTTTGGACAGGAGATTCTTTATACCATATACTTTCATGTCCCAAAAGGCCAGAATTTTTCTCACAATTTAAGTGGCCGAAACAACCCTTCTAAAATCTGGACAGTAGCATTTCGGTAATTTCCACTTTTGACTCCTTTAAAAATCACCACCACGAAAATCTACAACACCTTTTCCTATGATTCTACTTGGAGATGCTACAAAACTCATAGATCTAACTTTTGAACTTGACCACACTCAAAAATTCAAAATATAATAGGAGATATGGTCAATTGAATTTCATGTTCCATTTTCTCCAAAATCTGATTTTCAACCCTTAGTGATTTCTAAGAAACTTTCATATTTTCACATAATAACCAACATAACTCATCATAACACTTACTAATACTTCATATACCCATGATTTTCATTAGTCCAAAGCTTTTATTATGACTCTCATCATAATTAACATAACCAGATCATTTTCACAATTTAATAAGGAATGAATATAAAGGATCATTCACTATCACGTGGTAATCCACATGTATGCGAGTTATTCCAATGTAATAATAAAGAATGGAATAACGTAAGGATTCACCATGCATGCGATAGAGACCGCATAGACAGGTTATTCCCAACAAAATAATAAATAATAGAACCAGGTCCCACAGAACGTAAGCGATACGTGATATTCCGAACGAAATAATATAGAATGGAATAACAACAGAATTTCACCATGTATGCGGTACTTCGCATAAACAGGTTATTCCAACAGAATAATAAAGAACGAAACTAGGTCAAGCGAAATTCGTAACGATAGGATATTCCAACATAATAATAAAGAATGGAATAATAGAAGAATTTCACCATGTATGCGGATTACAGCGTAACAAAGTTATCCCAACATAATAATGAGAATGGAATAACGTAAGAATTTTACCATGTATGCGATTGTTAGATATAACAGGTTATTCCAACATAATAATGAAGAATGGAATAACAACTCTTACGAGTATTGAAAGAAGTAATTCTCTTCATGAATACGAAAGAATAATACCCCTTACAGGTACAACAAATAATATCCCTTACCTTAGAATGAAGCTGGATACTGGAATAGAAATGTAGCAGACTTCTCTTCTTCTTTTTCTCTATAGATTTCTCTCTATAATAATGGCTCTAAAGCTTTAGTGAATTGGTGAGAAATGAATGAAGAATGAGTTTCTATTTATAGAAAAATATAGTTTCGATAATTGCACATTTTGGGGCTCGAAAAATTACAGTACAATACCTCCAACTTTTCTTTCATTTATAATTCAGTCATCCAAGTATTATCAAACTTGCACCACCTCCCCTAATAGTAAATCATGTGAATCAATAGTAAATCATGTGACTCAATAGTTCTAAACATGTGAAAAAATTAATTACGATATAGTACTCCATCTATACCTCCATTTTTAACTTAGTCATGCAAGTATCATCAATCTTGCACCAACTCCCCTAATAGTATAAGAATGTGATTCAATAGTACACACATGTGAACAAATAGTTATATGAGTATGTGAATTAGTAGCAATTAATTGCTCATTTACCCGATTAATTACCCGGTTTATCAATATAACCCCTAGACATCAATTATTATCGAAATAAATATCGATTTCTACTAACACAAATAATCCCAACACAATGGAACTATCAAATTCATCTTTAATCAACACGAACTTATTCATTATTAATATTATAATTCACAATATTTAACAACCGAGTCGTTCCTCAGGAAGAGGGGCTTTCGATAAGGATTTCTCCTTATCATGGTAGCGCAATTAGGTGACCAAACCTCTCCTGGCGAAACTTCTAAACATTGTAAATATTGCAATTTATTAATATGAATAACTTTGTCGTCTCAATTATTGATTTAATAATATATCATATAATGCAGATGATACTGTGACAATAATCAAATCAATAATATAAGAGATATGATGCAGCAATTACTATAGCAATAATTGAGTATAACTGAATGACTTATCACGTAAGCATCAATAACTAATACCGTGTGCTACTATACAACCACGCATATTACTGTACTTTTACTACCGGGTAGTTCAACAGTATTAACGGTAAAACCTCCGCCGTTATTTTATAAAAAGACAATTCTGTCATTTTCTTACTACGACAATACTTCCGTTGTGGGTTCACCAATGATTGTGTCGTCGTACGGATATTCTCCGACAAAAAGAATATTCCCCGACCAATCGAATATTATATAACAACTTGCTTACTTTGCAAAATTTGTAAATATCACCCACAACTAAAACATTATAACAAATCCACACCATAATATTAAAAAAAAATATTTCGAGAAATTTAAATCTTTATTCATAAAATCTGGGGTCTCACATAAACTGTGAGATTCAATACAAATATTGTCTCGTAGACAATATCCTCATTACAATTATTATCACACTATTTTTATAGAATAGTGATGACTACTATAGCCACCATCTTGGACTATCACTCTATTCCCCGACTAGTCCCAATTATATTCTCATTCCTGAAGAGAACAATGAAAAAAAATGGTGAGCTCAACTAGTTTAGTAAAGAATATTATGACTAAGATAATGTAGAATAAATTATCATTAGTCTTCAATATTGTAAAATCTGATAGAATACAATAGAAAACAAGTTTAGATCAACAACTGCAACGGAACAATCAATATATTAGAAGATTCAAGTAGAGCATGATGTCTACTATCTTCTATGATTTAAAAGTTCATCATCAATATTTTATCTCTGTAACACAGCTCAATAAATATTTCACATCAGCGAATTATCCATGCACTACGGGCCAATGATATTCGTTAGTATTGTGACACCCCTAATGTGACGCCCCCAAAATAGGTATACAACACTCATTTTGAGTCGCCAAATACATGGTACAGAAAGCAAACTACAACTTCAATAATACAATTGTCGTGCAAAATACGACAACACATACTGTGAGTTTAAATACAAATATTGTTTTCTAGACAATATCAATACTCAAATAAGTCCTCATTACAATTATTCATACACTATTTTACAGAAATAGTGAGGACTACTAAAACATCTTTCTAGAACCATCACTCCATACCCCACTCGATCTCGCTATGTTCTCACCTCCAGGAAGAAAAATGGAACAAAAAGGAAAAGGGTGAGCTCAACTAGCCCAAGTAAAGAATATTATGACTAAGATAATATACAACAAATTATCATTAGTCTTCAATAGGGAAAAATCTGATAGAATATAATAGACAACAAGTTTTAGATCAACAAATCCAGCGGAAACAACAATTCATTAGAAGAGTCATGTAGAGAATGAATTCTATTATCTTTTAAGATTTAAAAGTCCATCATCAATATTTTATCCCTATAACATCAATCAATATACATCTTTTGTGACGCCCCCAAAATTAGGTATATGTCACCCATCTTGGGTCGCCACTTACATGGTACATAAATTCAAATACAACTTACTAACCTAAGCGTGCCGTATGCAATTGACATAAATTGTGAGTTTGAATACAAATATTGTCTACTAGATATTATACAAACTCAAAAGGAGTCCTCATTACAACTATTATCACACTATTTCACGAAATAGTGAGGACTACTATTGCTATCCTCCGGACCATTACTCCGTTCCCAGACTAAATCCCAAATTATGTTCTCATTTCACGAAGAGAAGGTGAAAGAAAAGGGTGAGCTCAACTAGCCCAGAAAAGAAATATTATTACTAAGATAATGCGAATAAATTATCATTAGCCTTCAACAGTGTTAAACCGATAAAATACAATAGACAACCGGTTTAAGCTGCGGCGGAATATCAATCCATTAAAAGAGTCAAGTAGAGAATAAAATCTACTATCTTTTAGGTTTTAAAAGGTTTTCATCAATTTTTTTCATCAGACTCACTCGAATAATAAATAAACCACCACATCTAATCATCCACGTACCACGGTCGAAGGATTTTCATCAAATTATCAATGGTCATGACTATACCGAATCACCCACGGTCATAATCATACCAAAAACTATCCATCAACGCATTACTGCCAATTTGAGGACTTTTATCACATCATTTATAACAAGCCATGATTATACCGAATGATCCACAGTCATAATCATACTAAGTTCATCTATGCACGCGTAAACAAAGATAACATAATATATCATGAGGATGATGACAATGACATAATAATTCAATAAAACAAGTTCAAGAATTATTTTATCCGAGAATTAATAACGTCAAATTGTCAACAAGATATCTTTGTTTTGTAGAGTAAAATTCAAGAATGATCGGAAGAATATTTCCATGAAAAGATCTTTGGATGAAGCGCGAAATATCAAAGATATTCCACTAATTTCATGGAGTATAGAAGTCAAAGTTTTAACCAACCGGGTATAATAAATAATGGAATAACAAAAGAAATCACCATGCATGCGGTGCTTGGCGTATACGAGTTTATTCAACGTATAATAATAACGGAACCGGTCGAGTGAAATTCACAAGCGGGATGATCCAATGAATAATAAATCTTGAATAATAAACAATGGAACCAGTCCTGTAAAACACACGCATGAGGATATTCCAATAGAATAATAAGTGCGGAATAATAAACAATGGAACCAGTCCTGTAAAACACACGAGACGAGGATATTCCAATGAGAATAATAAAGAATGGAATAACGTAAGAAGATCACCAAGTATAGGGGATTCGGCATATCTGAGTTATTCGAATAGATAAATAAGGATGGAATAACATAAGGATTTCACCAAGTATAGGGTATGCTGCATATACAAGGTTATGTATAAGGTATACCACTTTTATAAAGTTATTCAACAATGAATAATAATGAATGGAATAACAGAGGTTCTCTTCGTGAATACAAACGAATAATATCCTTACACAGATACAACAAATAATACCCCTTCTACCGTAAAAGACAATTGGATATCAAAGTAGTGAAGTACCGAAATACTCTTCTTCTTTCTCTCTATAGATTTTCTCTCTCTATAGCTTCTCTCTATAATTTCTCTCTCTGAGTTTCAAAGAATTAAGTAAGAAAATAATGAAGGAATGAGCTTATTTATAGGAAAATAGAATGCATAATAATTAATCCATGAACGGTCCAGTTGATTTACTTGAATCGACGGTCCATATTTAAAGCAAAATCTTTTAAATAAAATATAATATATTCTATTTATATAAAAACATTTTACTATGCAAACACTATATCTGACTATGCAAAACACTATACTGAAAACACTATGCAACACTATGCATAATAAAATATAATATATTCATTTATAGAATAACTTTAATAAAGTATTACATTTTATATAAAAGATGTTTACGCTTTTATTACGTTAATAATCTGAATAAAACAAAACGTCATTATCGCTATAATAATTCATATTATTAATCGACAAAATGGAATCAAAGCCGACTGACTTCTCACATAAGCATCGATAATCAATACCATGTCTTTCTTATGCAACCACACGTATTCTTGTACTTTTTACTACTAGTAGTTCAGCGATATCAACGGTAAAACTTAAAATCGTTATTTCAATAAAATATTTTTGTCGTTTTTCTCGATCAAATGATAATTACATTGTGGAGTCCACCATGATTGAGTAGTTGTCTGAATATTCCTCTTTAAACCGAATATTCCCGACCCAATCGAATATAATATAACCACTTGCATACTTTTGCAAAATTTATAAATACTACTCACAACTATAATATTATCTCAAATTCACACCATAATATTAAAAATTATTTAAACAAAATTTAAATCTTTATTGATAAAATCTGGGTCTCATAATCTCCCTCCTTATGGAATTTAAGCCCTCGAAATTAGGGTATGCGATACTGTATGATAAAGAGGTGAGGATACCTTGAATACCTTTATCGTTGAAAACATTAAATTCATCTTTCTTGATTCGACCAAAGATATTCATTAACAATTCATCTTTGCACTACAGCCAAAAGATATACAATCATAAAACCAATAATCTTTGAGACTCGACTTAATAGTATCACAACCATGAATTATTCATGCACTACTAGCTAAGGATATTCGTGTGTTTTCAATTACGGTACCATGATTATCTTAAATAATCCGTGGTCATAATCATACCAAAGTCTATCAATGCACTACTGACCAAAGATAATCGTGTTTTTTAATTACGGTTATGATTATACTTAAACAATCCACGGTCATAATCATACCAAGTCCATCTATGCACTATGTAAGACCCCACTTTTATAAATAAAGATGAATTTTTCTATAAATATTATTTTTGAATATTATGGAACAAATTTGATATAATGTTATAGTTGTGGGTAATATTTATAAATTTTGCAAAGTATGCAAGTTGTTATAAAATATTCGTTTGGTGGGAATATTCTTTTTTTGTTAGGGAATATTCGTATAATGGCTCAATCATTGGTGGACCCCACAATGTAATTATTGTCGGATTGAGAAAACGACAAAAATATTTTATAAAAATAACGACGGAGGTGTTACGATTAAAAGCTGTTGAACTACCCGGTGGTAAAAAATGCGATGTCTGCGTGGATTGCATAAGAAGCACCAGCGGATTGATTATTGATGCTTACGTGAGAAGTCACCACCTATGCTCAATTATTGCTACGATAATTGCGCATCATATCTCTTATATTATTGATTCAATTATTGTCACAATATCATCCGTATAATATGTTATAATAGTATTAAATTAATAATTGTTGAAAGATTAAATATGTGTTGATGAAAAAAAAATGATTTGTGGTAAGTTTGATTATTTTATGGGGGCTCATATGTCATCATCTAAGAGTCTCTTAAATCGATAGTAATTACCCTTGTGAATAGTATTTACCTTCGTCGAATAGTAATTACCTTCAATCGATAAGTAATTATCCTTGTGAATAGTATTTACCTTCGTCGATAGTATTTACCTTCGTTAATAGTAATTACCTTTACCGACGTCGAACCACTTGTCATTTCACATTACAAATCGAACCACTTGTCGCTTTCACATTACAAAAGGCCAAACCAATTAAATCGAGCCATTTGCCTTTTCACACTCAAGAAAAGTTAAGCTAGAAATCTTCTATAAATAGAGGCCTAGGGCTTCATTATTTTCACGAATTCATTCAAGCTATAGAGATAGAAAGTATAGAGAATAAGAGAGAAAGAAGAAGAGTATTTTGTTACTACACTGCGAGATTCAATCTCCTACCAAATGTAAGGGGTGTTATTCTTTCTTATTCATGAAGAGAATCGCTTGTTATTCCATTGCTTATTATTCTGCTTGAATAACTTTTGTATACGTGGTTTACCCTATACTTGGTGACATTCTTCTATTATTCTGTTGAACATCCATGCATGTGTGTTTTACACCGACTTGGTTCCGCTCTTTATTATTTTGTTGGAACATCCTCATGCATGTGTTTTACACCGGACTGGTTCCGCCTTTATTATTCTCATTGGAACATCCTGCTGCATGTGATTTACACCTTGACTGGTTAAAATCTTTATCATTCTGTTGGAATATCCTATCATGTGTTTTACACCGAATCAGTTCCATCTTTATTATTCTGTTGGAACATCCTCGCTTGTGAAATTTCACCGACACGTTCCGCTTTTTATTATTCATTGGAATAACTCATGCATCTGGTCTATCGCATGCATGGTGATTTCTTTTGTTATTCCATTCTTTATTATACCCAAATGGTTAAAACTTTGACTTCTATACTCCATGAAATTAGTGGAGTATCCTTGATATTTCAAGGTTTCATCCAAAGATCTTTTCATGAAAATATTCTTCCGATCATTCTTGAATTTTACTCTACAAAACAATGTCATGTTGATAATTTGGGCGTTAATAATTCTGGATAAAATAATTCTTGAACTTGTTTTATTGAATTCTTATATCATTGTCATCATCCTCATGTTTATATTTTTTAAAGTCATCTCGTGGCTGTAGTGCATAGATGGACTTGGTATGATTATGACCAGAGACTATTCTTAAGATAATCATTACCGTAATGTTACAAATGATGTGGTAAAAATTCTCGATTAGGGTCAGTAGTGCATTGATGGACGATTGTTGGCATGATCATGACCATTAATGAATACACAAATATTCTTAGCCCGTAGTGCATGAATAATTGTGGTCGTGATACTAAAGAATATCCTTGGCCGTAGTAGTGCGAGGGGTGATTCGATGATGTGGAATATTTATTAAAGTTTGAGTCTCAAATTATAACAATGATGAAAAACCTTTTAAAACCTAAAAGATAGTAGACTTTATTTTCTACTTGACTCTTTTAATGGATTGCGATATTCACTGCAGCTAAACCGGTTGTCTATTGTATTTTATCGGTTTAACATTGTTGAAGACTATTGATAATTTATTCTCGCATTATCTTAGTCATAATATTTCTTCTTGGGCTAGTTGAGCTCACCCTTTCTTTCACCGTTTCTCTTCGTGAAATGAGAATATAGCCGGGACGAGTCGGGAAACGAGTGATGGTCCCGAAGATAGCATTTGTAGTCCTCACTATTACGTGAAATAGTGTGATAATAATTGTAATGAGGACTTTTGTTTGAGTTTGTATAATATCTAGTAGACGATATTTGTATTTAAACTCACGCTTTATGTCGTATTGTACACGCATAGCTTATGTTAATAAGTTGTATTTAAATTACATACTATGTAAGTGGCGACCCAAGATGGGTGATGTATACCTAATTTTGGGGCGCCACAACAGTATCGAGCTTAGGATATGATCCTGGCTAAGATGTGAGAATAGTACTAGGAGGAGAGAGACGGGATAATTTGTGCTTTATTATGACCTACCAAAGTTTATGTGCTATTTTATTGGTTGGTCGAAGATAGGGATAATTTGTTTCATGTCAATTAACCTTTTGTTTTGTGGCGATGATCTCAAAATGACATCCGAGAATGTTGAGAATAGCAATGAAGCGCGCAGCGATCGTTGATTCACCACATATCAATAATCGTGGATAATGTGCATCGGAAGGCGACAAATCCTCATGCAAACAACAACACCGACTAAATGATGAATGATCAAATGTTCGAGGCTTTATGCGATTTATGCAACAAAGAAAGCAGAGCGACTCCTGTCCAAAACGTAGGTGGAAACACGGAAAACTCTCGGGCGGTCACCGCTAAACAATTCAAGGAGCTGGGACCACCGAGTTTAAGGGAGAGCCAAAACCACTTCTGGCGGAAGCATGGATAAAACAGATTACCAAGATATTTGATGTCTTGGGATGCTCCGAGGAGCAAAAGGTTCCCTTTTCACTTTTATGTTGCTTGCGAGAGGCGGATTCTTGGTGGGAATCGGTAAAAGCGTACTCAACTTCTTTGTCTCAAGATATCTTGGGAGAAGTTCCAGAGTTGCTTCAACGACAAATACTTTCACGAAAGTATTCGCCATGAAGGAGGGAGGAATTTATCAAGTTGGAACAAAACAATATGACCGTGTAATCGCAATACGAGGCAAAATTTGCGGAGTTATCACGGTTTGCATCCCACTTTGGTGGATAATGAAGAGAGAATGGCGCGAATGTTTTTAAGAGGTTTGAAGCCGGAGATACGTCAACATCTTATTTCTCATAAACTGTGTTTGTATTCAGATGTTGTAAATAGGGCTCAGTTAGTGGAACGCGATAATGAGTCAACACAACTAAAAGAGAAGCAAATGACAAAATTATAATACCAAATGAGAGTAGTCATCGGCGGTGACAACAAGCGTGGAGGGAATCAACAAAGCGGATATGGTAACCACTTCGGTGGTAATCGAGCCAAAATAATAAGAATGGACATTTCAAGAAATCGGAGATTCAACAATGGTGGAAAGACGTCGAAGACCAAAGACCCCATTGTTAAGGAAGGAGAAAGACCACCTATCATATGCTTCAAATGCGGAGGAGAGGACACATCGATCAAAATCAAGTCATGCCGTCCAAAGCATGTTATAATTGTGGAAGAGAAGGTCACTTAGCTCGATTTTGTGCGTTTACCAAAAGACAAATTCACTAGGATGGAGGCACCAAAGGCCATCCTGAAAAATTCAAACCCAGAAGTGTAAGGGAGAGCGCGTTGTCAGGACCTCCCAAAGAGCAAGGAATCCGAATGAGGTCATCACGGGTAAGCTTATCATAAACTCTAATGAAGTCTATACTTTATTTGATACCGGGTTCTACCCATTCTTTTATTTCTCCTACTTGCGCCATCGATTAAATTTGACTCGGAGAAATTAGACTTTGACTTATCTGTGGAAACTCCGTTGGGAGAAACCTTCATTACATCCACTCGCTTATAAGTCTTGTTTGGTTCAAATCGGTACCCTCACATTTCTGTTGATCTTATTTCATTAAAAATACTTGCATTTGGCGTGATTCTAGGGATTGATTGGTTAACTACTTATCATGCAAAAATTGATTGTTTTCGTAAGGTTGTTAGCTTTCATATTCCTAATCAACCTATTATGCTAATTCAAACGACCAAACCATTAAAATCAATCACGGTCATCTCAAGCCATAAAGCTATTCGCTTATTAAAAAAAAGCGGATGTCAAGCTTTCTTAGCTCATGTCACGATTTAAATAAAAATACGCCGCTTTTAAACGATATTCTATTGTTAATAAATTTCCCGACGTATTCTCAAGAACTTCCCGCCTACCCCGAGTGTGAAATTGAATTTTGTATCGACCTTGAACCCGGACAAAAACCTATTTCCAAAGCCCCATATCGAATGGCTCCTATTGAACTTCGTGGAGTTAAAGACCCAACTGCAGGAATTGTTAGACATCGGCTTTATTAGGCCCCAAGACTTCTCCTCGGGGTGCTCTGCTCTATTCTGTGAAGAAGAAAGATGGGAGTATGCGACTTTGTATTGATTATCGGGAGTTGAATCATGTCACCATCAAAATAGGTATCCATTGCCACGTATTGATGACTGTTTGACCAACAGCAAGGAGCCAAATTCTTTTCAAAGATTGATCTTCATTCCGGATATCACCAATTGAAGATTAGAATCACGACATTCCAAAGACGGACCGTAACTCCCCATGACGGCATTATGAATTCCTAGTCATGTCCTTTGGATTGACTAATGCTCCTACCGCCTTCATGGATATGATGAATCGAGTATTCAAGGAATATTTAGATCACTTTATGGTCGTCTTTATTGATGACATCCTTATTTATTCCAAAAGCCGTGAAGATCATGAAAGCAACACTTGAGGTCGACACTCCAAAAGCTTCGTGAATATAAGCTTTATGCCAGTTGAAGAAATGAGATTTACGGCAAGAAGTAGCATTCCTTGGACACGTGGTATCAAGTCATGGAATATCTGTTGACCCAAAGAAAGATTGAAGCTATTCAAAGTCGGGAACAACCTAAATCGATGACCAAAGTCGTAGCTTTCTCGGTTTAGTTTGGTTATTATCGGAGATTCGTGGAAGGATTTTCTCGAATCGCTACTCCATCGACTCACCGACTCGGAAGATACAAAGTTTGGTTGGAGCGAAGAATGTGAGAAGAGTTTTAAGAACTCAAGAGGAGACTTATTTCAAAGACTGCTCGACAATACCATCGCCTCGGAGGATTTGTCATCTACAAAGTGATGCTTCGAGCAAAGGGGTTGGGATGTGTTCTTATGCAACATGGAAAAGTTATAGCCTATGCCTCATGACAACTCAAAGAATATGAGAGGAATTATCCTACTCGTGATCTAGAGTTGGCGGTTGTTGTCTTTCAGACTTAAAATTTGGAGGCATTACTTGTATGGGGAGAAAGTGGAGATCTTTACGGATCATAAAAGCCTCAAATATTTCTTCACTCAAAAGGAACTCAACACGCGACAACGACGCTTTGGCTTGAACTGCTTGAAAGATTATGATCATACCATCCAATACCATCCTCGAAAAGCGAACGTGGTAGTAAATGGCGCATTGAGTAGAAAATCATATGCAAGTACGAAAAGTGCGATATTGTCAACGCAAAGGCCCATTTTGTGTGACTTGCAAAGGATGGAGATAGAGTTAAAGACTCAGGGGCGCGTGTGATGATAAGCGAGTATACGAGTAGAACCGACTTTAATCGATAAAGTTAAAGTTTGCTTCAAGCTACGCACTGAGACACGAGCGCGTGCGTATGAGGAAAAAAGTGCAAGAAGGTGCTATCTTAGGAAGCAAGAATCGATGAAGAAGGAATACTTGAGTCAACTCCGGACTTTGTGTTCCTAACGACCTGATTTAAATTATAATATCATGATGGAGGCGCACAACACACCATTTGCAATCCATCTCTCGGAGTACCAAAATGTATCATGATATTCGGCCATACATTTTGGTGGAGCAATATGAAGAGAGAGATAATAATGCTTTTATCTCAAGGTGTCTAACTTGTCAACGAGTTAAAGCGAGCATCAAGTACCAAAAGGTCCATCAGCAACCACTTGAAATTCCGTAATGGAAGTGGGAGCACATTACCATGGATTTCGTTCTGGGCCTTCCTAAGGTTTCTCAAGGCATTGATGCGATTTGGGTCATTGTTGATAGATTGACCAAGTCTGCTCATTTCTTCCGACACGAGAAACTTATACACTTGAACGTCTTGCTCAGTATGTACATAAACGAGATTGTAAGATCGCATGGTATCTGCAGATCCATAGTTTCCGATCGAGACCCAAGATTCACTTCACAATTTTGGGTTAGTTTGCAAAAAACTATGGGCACAGACTTACGATTTAGCTTCGGCGATATCATCCTCGATTTGACGGACGGTCGGAGAGGACTATTCAAACTCTTGAAAATCTATTAAGACTCTACGTGTCCTTGATTTCAAGGGGAGTTGGGACAAGTTCTTACCATTGGTGGAGTTTTCCCTACAACAACAGCTTATCAAGCAAGTATTGGCATGGCTCCATTCAAGCATTGTATGGAAGAAAGTGTCGTTCTCCAAATCTTTGGGATGAGGTGGGTGAAGCAACGTTGTTGGGACCGAGAGTTGGTACGTATGACTACGGAAAAAGATTCAAACGATCCGACAACGATAAAAAATCTCACGAAATCGATAAAAGAGTTATCTTGATCTTCATCGAAAGGACGTGGAATTCAATATAGGAGATCATGTGTTGTTAAGAGTTGCTCCATGGAAAGGAGTTACAAGATTTGGAAAGAGAGGAAAACTTAATCCTCGATTCATCGGTCCATTTTAATCCTCGATCGAGTAGGAATCGTGGCCTATAGACTCGCTTTTCCGCCAAATATGTCTCGTGTTCATAACGCTTTTCACATATCCATGTTACGTAAATATGTGAAAGACCCGAACCATATTATTGAGTTAGAACCAAGATGAAATAAATAGCGGAAGATTTGACGTATGAAGAGGTTCCCTGTTCAAATTTTGGATAAGAATGAACATATTCTACGCTCCAAGGTTATACCTCAAGTCAAAGTTTTGTGGAGGAATCACGATGTTGAGGAAATGACTTGGGAGTTAAAATCTGAAATGAAATCAAGGTATCCTTACCTCTTCGACATACCAGGTACGTACCCTAATTTTGAGGGCAAAATTTCATAAGAAGGGGAGGTTGTAAGACCCCAGCTTTTATAAATAAAGATGAATTTTTCTATAAATATTATTTTTGAATATTATGGAATAAATTTGATATAATGTTATAGTTGTGGGTAATATTTATAAATTTTGCAAAGTATGCAAGTTGTTATAAAATATTCGTTTGGTCTGGGAATATTCTTTTTGTTAGGGATATTCGTATAATGGCTCAATCATTGGTGGACCCCACAATGTAATTATTGTCTGATTGAGAAAACGACAAAAATATTTTATAAAAATAACTACGGAGGTGTTACTGTTAAAAAGCTGTTGAACTACCCTATGGTAAAAGTACGAAGAATACGCCAGAGTTGACATAGTAGCACCTCAGATTGATTATTGATGCTTACGTGAGAAGTCACTCAAACTATGCTCAATTATTGCTACAATAATTGCTTTGTGATCATATCTCTTATATTATTGATTCAATTATTGTCACAATATCATCTCAGATAATATGTTATAGTATTAAATTAATAATTGTTGAAAGATTAAATATGTGTTGATGAAAAAAAAAATGATTTGTGGTAAGTTTGATTATTTTATGGGGGCTCATATGTCATCATCTAAGAGTCTCTTCACAATAGTAATTACCCTTGTGAATAGTATTTACCTTCAATAAATAATTACCTTCGTCGATAAGTAATTATCCTTGTGAATATAGTATTTACCTTCACAATAGTATTTACCTTCGTATAATAGTAATTACCTTTACCGACGTCGAACCACTTGTCATTTCACATTACAGTGCATCGAACCACTTGTCGTTTCACATTACAAAGGCCAAACCAAATAAGTCAAGCCACTTGCTTTTTCACACTAGCGGTGCTAAGCTAGAAATCTTCTATAAATAGAGGCCTAGGGCTTCATTATTTTCATGAATTCATTCAAGCTATAGAGAGAGAAAGTATAGAGAGAATAAGAGAGAAAGAAGAAGAGTATTTTGTTACTACACCGCATAAAGATTCAATCTCCTACCAAATGTAAGGGGTGTTATTCTTTTTATTATTCATGAAGAGAACTGTTGTTATTCCATTGCTTATTATTCTGCTTGGAATAACCTCGATATGCGTGGTTTACCCTATACTTGGTGACATTCTTCTATTATTCTCATTGGAACATCCTCGTCATGTGTTTTACACCTAACTGGTTCCGCCTCTTTATTATTCTCCGCTGGACATCCTCGTCTCATGTGTTTTACACCGGACTTGGTTCCGCTCTTTATCATTCTCGCTGAATATCCTATCTCGTGTTTTTACACCGGATCCGGTTCCATCTTTATTATTCTGTTGGAACATCCTGCTTGCGGTGAATTTCACCGACTCGTTTCCGTTCTTTATTATTCTCGCTGAATAACTCGTCTGCATGGCCTATCGCATACGGGTGATTTCTTTTGTTATTCCATTCTTTATTATACCCAAATAAGTTAAAACTTTGACTTCTATACTCCATGAAATTAGTGGAGTATCCTTGATATTCGCGCTTTCATCCAAAGATCTTTTCATGAAAATATTCTTCCGATCATTCTTGAATTTTACTCTACAAAACAAAAGATCATGTTGATAATTTGGACGTTAATAATTCCCGGATAAAATAATTCTTGAACTTGTTTTATTGAATTCTTATATCATTGTCATCATCCTCATGTTTATATTTTTTAAAGTCATCTCGTGTATTTCAGTAGTGCATAGATGGACTTGGTATGATTATGACCGAGAGACTATTCGGTATAATAATCATTACCGTAATGTTACAAATGATGTGGTAAAAATTCTCGGTTGGTCAGTAGTGCATTGATGGACGATTGTTGGCATGATCATGACCATTAATGAATACACAAATATTCTTAGCCCGTAGTGCATGAATAATTGTGGTCGTGATACTAAAGAATATCCTCGGCCGTAGTAGTGGGGTGATTCGATGATGTGGAATATTTATTAAAGTTTGAGTCTCACTATAACAAAGGATGAAAAACCTTTAAAACCTAAATGATAGTAGACTTTATTTTCTACTTGACTCTTTTAATGGATTGCAGATATTCCACGCAGCTTAAACCGGTTGTCTATTGTATTTTATCGCTTTAACATTGTTGAAGACTATTGATAATTTATTCTCGCATTATCTTAGTCATAATATTTCTTCTTCGGGCTAGTTGAGCTCACCCTTTCTTTCACCGTTTTCTTCGTGAAATGAGAATATAGCCGGGACGAGTCTGGGAAACGAATGATGGTCCCGAAGATAGCATTAGTAGTCCCTCACTATTCTCGTGAAATAGTGTGATAATAATTGTAATGAGGACTTTTTGTTTGAGTTTGTATAATATCTAGTAGATTTATATTTGTATTTAAACTCACGCTTTATGTCAGATTGTATACAACACGCTTATGTTAATAAGTTGTATTTAAATTACATGTACCATGTAAGTGGCGACCCAAGATGGGTGATGTATACCTAATTTTGGGGCGTCACACACTACTAAAACCACGTATGACTTTCAACATAATATAAACACGAGAATAATGATATAAAGAATCAATCAAATGAGATAAAGGATAAATATTAAACATTTATAATATAATTTATCCAGATTCAAGAATATCCCCATGTTATCAATCACTTAATAATCTCATAATCTAATATCATTAATATTACAACAATATTTTAATCACTTCTTAAATTTATAAACAATTTATCTTAATTGTTTACGCTTTTACCATATAATGCATTTAATCATTCAAAATGCCATACTCATAATATATCATCACCAATTATCAAATCTCTCAAAAAATATGCATATACTCTATATAGGATTCTCTAGCCATAAAATCATATTTTCAACTTTGTTACTTCACATAACATATTTAACTCATATGTTCAGAATTAAACTATTTTCATGAAAATACCAAATCAGTCCCAAAAATATTTCTTTTCTGGGATTTAGCATAATATAGTCCCATGATGAAAATATATTTTCTTGGAATTTTTAAAATTCATTTACTATTTTTCAAAAATCAATTTCTAATTAATTTCTTAAGAAATTAGCTACCTCAAGTTTAACTCCAAAAATTCCCAAATCTTAGCAGGACCTTACACATGTTAACGTGAGCTTCTAGTTTAAATTTCATGGTCATCTGAGTTATAGAACTCCTAAGTTATAGCATTTTTCACGGAAAAACTAAATATTGAAATAGTCATAACTTGCTCATTTTAAGTCGAATGAGCGCATTTTTGGACAGGAGGTACTTTATACCATATACCTTCATGTCCCAAAAGGCAAGAATTTTCTCATAATTTAAGTGGCCGAAACAGCCTCTCTAAAATCATGGCAAGTTTTTTTTCTTTTTTGCAGCTTTGCACTCCTTTGCTAAAATCAATCCACACAAAATCTACAACACCTTTTCCAGTAATTCCACTTGGATTAGTTAGGTAACTCATAGATCTAACTCTAGGACTTGACCACACTCAAAATTCAAAATATAATAGAGAGATATGGTCAATTGAATTTCATGTTACGCTTTTTACCAAAATCGATTTTCAACCCTTTGTGATTTCTAAGAAACTTTCATGTTTTCACATAATAACCACATAACTCATCATAACACTTACTAATACTTCATATACCCATGATTTTCATTAGTCCAATGCTTTTATTATGACTTTCATCATAATCCTCGTAAATGCATCCTTTTAGTCGAATTAAATATTCGAGGGTTTAAGAAATGGGTTTTGTCAGATCGGGGTCAATACAAAATTCGATTTCACGCTTTCAAGAGGCTAAGAAGTCTTCATGAATACGCCAGAAATTTATTAATAATAGAAATATCATTCAAAACTGTGACTCTCATCCAAGACTTGGATAAGACGTCACATTGATACCAACCGCGACTTCTATCCCTTAACCTAGATAAGACCTCACAATGATACCTATAAACTTGCCATCTTCATTCACGATGTCGCCTACTAAAAAGTCCGGCTTGGTGCATTCCACACAAGGAAGTCAACAACGAAAGGTTCGGGCTCTTTACTTATGGCTTGATATGACAATAATTGACTTTAGTAGTTTGGTTACTTGAATTCGCACAACAACTTGGTTATGAATATAAAAGCTAACAACCTTACGAAAAGAATGATGAGTAGTTAACCAATCGATTCCTAAAATCCCATCAAAGGCAAATATTTTCAAAAGATAAGATCGACAGTGCACGTGAAAATGTTTATTTGAACCAAACAAGATTTAAAAATAAGAGAGGTAAATAAGGCTCCTACTAAAGAAGTTTCAACCAATAAGTCAAAGTTTAACTTCTTCTTGAGTCAAATTTAAACGTTGAACACAACTAGGTGAAATAAAAGAGTGGGTAGAATCGGTATCTAACACGGTATAGACTTCAAAGAGCTTATGATTAACTTACCCGTGATAATTTTATTCGTGTCCCTCGTCACACGAAAAAAAAAAAACGCCTCTTAAACTACGGCTTTGGTTTGTCCAGATGACCTTTGGTGCCTCCATCCTAGTTGAATTTGTCTTCTGTGAAACGCACAAAATCGAGCTAAGTGACATTCTCTTCCACAATTATAACATGCTTTGACTGACATGGCGCGAGCCGATCGATGTGTCCCTCTCTCCGCATTTGAAGCATATGATAGGTGGTTTTTCCCTCCTTAACAACGGTCTTTGGTCTTTGACGCCTTTTCCATCATCGTTGAATCTCCTTTTCTTGAAATGTCCATTCTTATTGTTTTGGCTCGATTACCACCGAGTGGTTACTATATCTCGACCTGCTTGATTCCTCCACGCTTGTTGTCACCGCTCGATGACTACTCACCGGTATTATAATTTTGCTTGGTACTTTCTTCTTTTTAGTTTCGTTGACTCGTTATCGCTACTCCACTAATCGAGCCCTATTTACAACATCTCTAATAAAAACACAGCTTTATGAGAAATAAGATGTTGACGTATCTCTCGCTTCAAACCTCTTAAAAACATTTGCGTCCATTCTCTCTTCATTATCCACCAAGTGGGACGAAATCGTGATAACTCCGCAAATTTTGCCTCGTATTGCGACATCGGTCATATTGTTTTGTTCCAACTTGATAAACTCCACCTCCTTCATGTGGCGAATACTTTCGTGAAAGTATTTGTCGCTTAATGTACTCCCGAACGCCTCCCAAGATATCTTCAAGATGAAGAGGTTGAGTACGTTTTACCGATTCCCACCAAGAATCGCCTCTCCGCAAGAACATAAAGGCGGCAAAAGGAACCTTTTGCTCCTCGGAGCATCCCAAGACATCAAATATCTTGGTAATCTGCTTTATCCATGCTTCCGCCAGAAGTGGTTTTGGCTTTCCCTTAAACTCCGGTGGTCCCAGCTCTTGAATTGTTTAGCGATCACCGCCGAGAGTTTTTCGTGTTTCCACCCCACGTTTTGGGATGAAGTCGCTTTCCGATGTCGTTGCATGAATTCTAAAACCTTTTAAACGCATCATTCATTCATCAATTGATTAGTGTTGTTGTTTACGGGAGGATTATCGCCATCCTGTTGACATTGTCCCGATTATTGATCCGTGGAGAATCAACAGCTCGTGCTCCATTGCTATTCTCAACATTCTCTGGATGCCATTTTCAAACACCGCCACAAAATAAGGGTTAATTGACATGCAACATATTATCACTATACTCCGACCGACCAATCAAATACCAAATAAACTTAGTAGGTCATACCAACAAGGAATTCCCCGCTCTCCCTCCTAGTTCTTATCTCAAGATCTTAGCCGTGGATCATATCCCTAAGCTCGATACCAACCGCGACGCCCCAAAATTAGGTATACGCCACCCATCTTGGGTCGCCACTTACATGGTACATAAATTCAAATACAACTTACTAACCTAACTGTCAGTGTACAATACGACATAAAGCGTGAGTTTGAATACAAATATTGTCTACTAGATATTATACAAACTCAAAAGGAGTCCTCATTACAACTATTATCACACTATTTCACGTAATCGTGAGGACTACTAATGCTATCCTCCGGACCATTACTCTTCCCCGACTGTCGTCCAAATATGTTCTCATTTCAAGAGAATGTTGTGAAAGAAAGGTGAGCTCAACTAGCCCAAGAAGAAATATTATGACTAAGATAATGCGTAATAAATTATCATTAGCCTTCAACAATGTTAAACCGATAAAATACAATGATAAACAACCAGTTTAACTGCGTTGAATATGCAATCCATTAAAAGAGTCAAGTAGAGAATAAAATCTACTATCTTTTAGGTTTTAAAAGGTTTTCATCAATTTTTTATCACGAGACTCGACAATAAATAAACCACCACATCTAATCATCCTCGCACTACTTGGTCAAGGATTTTCATCAAATTATTAATGGTCATGACTATACCGAATCACCCCCGGTCATAATCATACCAAAACTATCCATCATCGCATTACAAAAGCCACCGAGGACTTTTATCACATCATTTATAACAAGCCATGATTATACCGAATGATCCTCGGTCATAATCATACTAAGTTCATCTATGCACGTAAGCCAAAGATAACATAATATATCACGAGGATGATGACAATGACATAATAATTCAATAAAACAAGTTCAAGAATTATTTTATCCGAGAATTAAGAACGTCCAAATTGTCAACAAGATATCGCTTTTTGTAGAGTAAAATTCAAGAATGATCGGAAGAATATTTCCATGAAAAGATATCTTTGGATGAAGCGCAAATATCAAGGATATTCCACTAATTTCATGGAGTATAAAGTCAAAGTTTTAACCAACCGGGTATAATAAAGAATGGAATAACAAAAGAAATCACCACGCATACTAGATTGCAGATGTATAAAGTTATTCCAATGTAATAATAATAATCGGAACCGTGTCGTTGAAATTCACACCGATTGATGATCCAAATGTAATAATAAATGCTTTGAATAATAAACAATGGAACCGTGTCCTGTAAAACACACGCATGTGATATTCCAATAGAATAATAAGTGCGGAATAATAAACAATGGAACCAGTCCTGTGTTAAACACACGCATGTGATATTCCAACGTAATAATAAAGAATGGAATAATGTAAAGAAGATCACCAAGTATAGGGGATTCCGCGTATACGTGTTATTCCAATAAAAACAACTACAACTTTATTACAACAATTGTCGTGCAAAATACAACAACACATATGCCAGTGAGTTTGGATACAAATATATACCAATCAGAAGACGTTACAATGACACCTTACATAAAGGTATAGTCAAAAACTGCTTTTAGAAATTAGAATCTTTGGGAAGTGCTCAAGAAACCTTCGTATACATGGGAGGCCATGCTTTGAGGTTATGGTAGATATCATATGGCCACGTAATTATCCTTGGTTGATTAATAGACCCCAAAAGAAAAACGAGAAGATTACTATCGTATTCTTCCCAATGGTGAGTCTTCTCTCGACATATCATTATCTCCACCGCCTCTAATTGGGTATTATACTCCAAACAAACACCAAGATTATATAGGTAGTGCTTGAAAATATACTCAAAGAAGTGGATGAGCACAACCATGTCTTATGATAACACGAGTTTGTATGTCATTAGACATCTTGTATGATAAAGACAAAACACCCTTCCAAAGTTGGGTTACTTTCACCCTATTTAATTCACCAAAATAACTATTAAATGATGTATAAAATACAACACACTAAAGCCCTCAATAAAATTATTTTCATACTCTTTAGTGGAGAACCTCAACAACTATAGACCACCGCTCTATTCCCTTGTTATCCCCTTCCAACCCAAATACTACACTTTTATTACACGAAAGGAATTGTGAAACAAAAGGGTGAAGCACAACTAGCTCAATAAAAGAATATTATGACTAAAGATAAATAAATTATCAATAGTCTTCATCAAGAATGAATCGAGATTTAGAACATATGGTAGATGATAAAACTTTTCAACCATAGTTGCAAAATGAATGAGCAATCCATTAAGAGTCAAATAGACTATAAAGTCTATTGCCTTCTCCATGTTAAAAATCCACCAACAATGTTTTATCCTCGTAACATCAATCAACAATTCATGTCCACAATCACGTGTATAACTCATAATCGTAATTGTAGTTCTAAATTCCTTTCCTCATCCAAGACAAAGATAATTTTCATCACTTGTCTTTACCCTCAAACATCAAAGATCATGGTTATACCAAATCACAGCCTGCTCATAATTATACTAATAAATTCATCTTTTTACTACGGGCCAAAGATATTCATCAACAGCTCATCTTTACACTACAAAGCAAAGATATTCAACAACGGGTCATCTTTGCATTACGAGCAAAAGATATTCATCAATAATTCATCTTTGCAGACTTTCACTAAAGATATTCAACAACAGTCATCTTTGCATTACGAGCAAAAGATATTCATCAATAATTCATCTTTACACTTCAAGCAAAGATATTCATCAGGTTAATCATGTTCATTTAAACACTGCTCATCTTTTGCACTACAAAAAGAATATTCTTTAGAAATCATTCATCTTTGCATTGATTTTATCCACGCCCAAAAATACCTCAAAAATAATCATAGTGGTGTAAAATTCAAGAATGATCAAAACATGGATACAATCAAAGCTAGTATCCAAAATAGATATTTTAGACGAAAAGAAAAATTTTCATTTTTCTATGAATAGTCTTGCGTATTCGTGAATAAATAGTCAGATATCGTGAATAAAGGCCAGATATCGTGAATAAAGAATTCACACCAAAAGATAGAAATTCCACAAAAACATCTTCACGCTTCATGAATAGTACTCGTGAATAAGAACTTCGTGAATAGTAACTCGTGAATAGTAACTCGTGAATAGTAACTCATGAATAGTAACTCCCGACATGAAAAAGTTCCAAATTTGATAAAAAGTTCCAACCAATATTTCAAAGATAATGATATTGAAGAAATAATATCATCCGGGAAGAAAATAACATCCCTTACCTCGAAAGACAAGATTTTCTAGTTGAAACACCTGATATAGTCTTTGAAGGAACTTGCACCGCCTAACAATACTCAAAGTATACTCAAAATACTCACAAGAATACTTTCGATAATATAGAGAGAAAGAGAGAAAACTTGTTTCTGGTGTGATTTTCAATTCTAACTTAGCCCTCTATTTATAGGAAAATGTTAGCACGCCGAAGCAGACTTAACCTGCAACCTGATGGCTTTACCTGCTACTATTCCACCCACCAAAAATCAGCCATCTTCCCCAACAACCAAGAGTGGGGCCCACTCAATTCTAGAATTTTCCACCAAAACCTAATTTCCTAATCAGTTACCTCTTAAAATTCATAACAAATCATACGTTCATTTTTAACGGTTCAAAATTTGTGGACATATACTCAACTTATATATGTATAACATATCCAAAAATTACAACGATCCAACGGTCGGATCAAAATTTATAACTCACGCAATATAGTCAAGAATACTGATTTTTTGGACTATTAGTCCTTCTGACCAGCTTTCATTCAAAATTTCACCACGAAATATCTACAAAGAATTTTTGGGTGATTCAAATTTCTACAGTTAGCTTACTTCTAGGGCTTTCTTTTGATATATGGCTCATCTCTTAACTCATTATACATTAAAGAGTTATGGATTTTACAAAATCAAGTAATAAACTAATTTTTCCGAAAATCCCATATTTTGTTCTCCATTTCGACAAATACCGATAAAACACCTCATCATTAATTCCTTCACTTATAACCACATAAATAAATCCATCATTTATATCCACATCAAATAAATATTTTCTTATCATATGAATCAATAATTAATTATTCACAAATAATATTACGTAATCACATTTATGACAACCGTGTAGCTCCTGGAAAGAGGGGCTTTCCAATAAGAATTTTTCTTCTTGGCGCGCAATTAGATGACCAAACCTCTCCTCGATGTAACTTTCTAGACATTGCCAATAATGCTATCTAATAATATTATTCAAATAATATGAATTATTGATCTGATAATGGGAAATCACCATGCGATGATAATTATCAACAACAATAATATAAAATATCAACACAGCAATTATAAAATAAAATATTACTGTAACAATTATTGAGTTGTGCCTTCTCACGTAAGAATCAATAATTAAAAAAATATCTTGTGAAAATACCGTGCGCCACACGCGTAACAACGCCAGTATTACTTTACTTTACCAACCGGGTATTCCAACAAAGTGTTAATTGAGTAACGATTACGCCAGATTATTTATAAAAACTCAAATTTGTCGCTTTTCTCCATCCGACGCTTATTCTCATTATGGGGCCCACAAATGATCAAGCTGGCATTGCATTTAATATTCTCCGACGTAAAAAGAATATTCCACCACCAAACGAATATTCCCCACAATAATGAATACTTTATACCCCACAGCGTTTTTAAAAAAAACAATTTCATATATCACCCTTAACTTTAACTTTTATCAATTTAACCATTTACCTGAATAGAAAAATTGAATACTTTTATTTCATAAAATTCGGGGTCTTACATTTTCTCTCTATAAACTTCTCTCTATAATTTCTCTCTCTGTAGTTTCAAAGTGAATTCGTAAAGAAAATAATGAAGGAATGAGCTTCTATTTATAGGAAAATAGAATGCATAGTAATTAATCCATGAATCGGTCAGTATTGATTTACTTTAATCTGACGGTCCATATTTAAAGCAAAATCTTTTAAATAAAATATAATATATTCTATTTATATAAAAATATTTTACTATGCAAACACTATGCAACACTATGCAAAACACTACGCAAAACACTATGCAACACTACGCATAATAAAATATAATATATTCTATTTATGAATAACTTTAATAAAGTATTCTCGCTTTTATATAAAAGATGTTTCGCTTTTATTACGCTAATAATACTAATAAAACAAAACGTCATTATCGCTATAATAATTCATATTATTAATCGACAATAATGGAATCAAACCGAAATGACTTCTCACATAAGCATCAATAATCAATACCGCAGCTACTACTACGCAACCACACGACATCGCATACTTTTACTACCGAAAGTAGTTCAACAAGATCAACCCAGAAAACTTCCGTCGTTATTTCAATAAAATATTTTTGTGTCGTTTTCTCAATCGACAATAATTTCACGCTGTGGAGTCCACCAATGATTGAGCCGTTGCATTTAATATTCCCCGCTAAACCTCAATATTTCCCGACCAATCGAATATAATATAACCACTTGCATACTTTGCAAAATTTATAAATACTACTCACAACTATAATATTATCTCAAATTCACACCATAATATTAAAAATTATTTCGACAAAATTTAAATCTTTATTGATAAAATCTGGGGTCTCACATCTTTAATCAAATATTCATCTTTGCACTACATGCCAAAGATATTCATTTATATCACCAGTCGGTCATGTTCATCTCAACATCTGTTCATCTTTGCACTACGGGCCAAAGATATTCATCAGTTAATCATTCATCTTTGCACTACAGTCTAACGATATTCAGTAATATCATCATTTAAGACTGAGAATGATAAAAAATATTTTAGAGAACGAATCCAAAGAAGATGTAAGGACAAATATTGTGGATTCGTATTTACGCTTTATCCAAGATCACTAATACTTCATAATAACTAATTTTGAAGCAAAATTCGTAAATAAAGATCAAAATATGGATACAATCAAAGATAGTAACCATAATAGACATCTTGGACAAAAGGAAAATTTTCATTTTTCTATGAATAAAGGTCGATTACGTGAATAATGTCGTATCACGTGAATAAATACCAGATACGTGAATAAGAACTCGACACAAAAAAGTTTCAAATTTGATTAAAAAATTTAAACCAATATTTTGACATAATGATATTGAAGAAAATAATATCATTTAAGAAGAAAATAACATCCCTTACCTCAAAATAACTAGATTTTGATCGTAATATCGGATATAAAGTCGATTTAAAACTTGTCTTTAATAAAGAACTCTCAAAGTATCAAAATGCTCACAAAAATACGCTCAATAATATAGAGAGAAAGAAAACTTATTTCTGGTGTGATTTTCAATTCTAACCTAAGCGTCTATTTTTATAGGAAAATGCTAAAACGCCATAGGAGACTAAAATAATAAAATAATAATATTTCTTTCCTTTTTCTCTACGCATCCTCCACCAACCAAGCCACTAGCAGCCATCTTGGAAGAAAATTCAGCAGCCCACATGTTTATAACATAAGTGGGTCCCACCCATAATTTAATAAAAATTATTTTATTTTCTGAAACTTCAGTAATTCATAGAAAATAGTCCATTTATCAGAAAAATACGAATTTTATATCCATTCCACACGAAATCGATTTCTCTACAACTTTGTAGCTTTAAGTTTTTCTAAATTCCAAACCAAAAATATCCGAAATCTACAAACGGGCAATTTTTAACACCGTTTCAACACCTTTTAAAATTCATAACAAATCATGCGTTAATTTTCAACGGTTCAAAATTTGTGGATATATACTCAACTCATATTTGTATAACATATCCAAAAATCACAACCATCCAACGGTCGGATTAAAATTACAACTCACGCAATAAAGCTTTAAGAACACTGATTTTAGTTTTTAATACCTCCAATCCGACAAAATACTGATAAAACACCTCAACATTAATTCCTTCATTTATAACCACATAAATAAATCCATCATTTATATCCACATCAAATAAATATTTTCTTATCATATAAATCAATAATTAATTATTCATAAATAATATTACAGAATCACAATTATGACAACCAGACCGTTATCAGGAAAGAGGGAGCTTTCTAATAAGGATTTCTCCTTACTGGCGTGAAATTAGGTGACCAAACCTCTCCTTAGACAGAACTTTCTAGACATTGTCAATAATGATATCTAATAATATTATTCAAATAATATGAATTATTGATATGATAAATGAAAATACTCGTTCAAAGGATAATTATCAAAACAACAATAATATAAAATATCAACGCAAAGAATTATTGAATCAATAAAATAAAATATTGAACAAAGAATTATTATAACAATTATTGAGTAAAGGCCTTCACGTAAGGATTAATAATTTAAAAATATCAGGCAATACCGGTGTCATTGATTAATAATTTAAAATATTGTGCAATACCGCAAATGCTATCTTGTGCAACCATGCCAGACATCAGATTTTAACCACTCGGTATTCCAACAAAGTTTAATTCGGTAAATAACTACGCCGTTATTTATAAAACCTCAAACTTGCTCGCTTTCTTCATCCGACAATTATTCCGTTATGGGGTCCATGAATGATCAATCGCCGTCGCATTTAATATTCCCGATAAAAAAGAATATTTTACGACCAAACGAATATTCCCCGACCGAAATGAATATTTTACAACCACTTGCTTATTTTGTAAAAATTGCACATTTCACCCATAACCAAAATATTATATCAAATTAACTCCTTATTATTTCAAGATAATGAATAGAAAATTCAATTTTATTTATAAAAAGTTTGGTCTTACACCCAAACCCTAGATTTTAATTCCATGGATTTGGTGTTCATCAGACAAATATCATCTATCAATCTACCCATAATAAATGCAAATCATGCAATAGATAGAAAATAACTCTTCCCCTTATGGGGTTACTGTGAGACCCCGAATTTTATGAAATGAAAGTATTCAATTTTCTTATAATTATTGTATTTAGTAAATGGTTAAATTGATAAAAGATTAAAGTTAAAGGAGTATATGATAAATATTTTATGTTTAATCCATGTCATAATAGAATTTAAGAACATAAAGTTGGGCATATGTTTGAGGATGAACAAAAGTTATGTTGAGGACTTAAATCAAACTTGTAAAAGTGTTGATGGTTGATTTATGTGTAAAATATGAGGAGGAAGATCTATAGATTAAGAAGTTATGGAAATATTTCAATTTGAATGGACTAAAAATGATTTAAATCGAAGTAGTGGTGAAAGTTTTCGTAAAACATGTTAAACAATGAAAAACTTAGTCTTGGGGGACTTTTGAGCCAAATTTTGTAATAATTAATGAATCTGAAAATTATGAAATTATGGGGGTTTTGTAGAGCATGTTACAAGCTTTTCATAGCCTTGAAAACGGACTAATTCTGATAACTAATGAAAAAGTTATGAAGATTTGAAGTATGTGTGATAAAAGTTGCAAAATTTAGAAAATTGGAGTTAAGTGCCAAAGGTCGAGCCCCTAGGCACTAGGCTCGGCGCTTAGAATCTGTTCTTGGGCGCCTAGGTGCTTGCCTAAGGCCATATTTGGGCGCCTAGGTGCTGGTCAAGTGTTAAGCCAAAATCTGTCCGGACATCCTTTAGTAAATTGGGCATAACGTTTTCATACAAACTTCGATTGAGGTGATTTAGGATGATTTGAAAAGATAACGAGTAGACCTAAAACTTTCATTCTTTATGTTTTGAGATTTGAGGTCGGTATCAAGGCCTAAAATGTCTATTTTAGGGACTGATGTGCATTCAGAGGCAATCAGAGGAAGTCGGGCATGCACGTATGCAACGTGTAATGTTTTCGACGATAAAGGATGTTGTTCTAAGTTGTAAAACATGAACATTATTAAATATAATGATATTATGCGATAAATAAAGACAAATTAAATGAATAATAAATTATTAGTTGGTGTATATGTTATTCGAGATAATTATGATTTGATGTTGATCCGTTTATAAGTAAGGTATTGATTTGATTCTCACGTAAGAAGACACTCGGTATTTATTTCAATAATTACCACAGTAGTTATTATACAGTGACTCATATTATTTGATATAATTAAACCAGTTGGAAGTATTGTGGGTCTATGTTAATAATTGTGAATAATTATTGAAAGATTAAAAATGTGTAAATAATTTATGAATAAAAGGTGTTGATTAAAGATGAAATTATGGATATGATCTGTCTATGTGGATTGCTGCATGGCGGACGAAAATCCATTTACAGTTTCATATATTCTCTTATACTCAGTTGGTTAAAGCTTTGGCTTCTATACTCCATGAAATTAGTGGAATATCCTTGATATTTGTGCTTCATCTAGTATCTTTTCATGAAAATATTACTCTGAGCATTCTTGAATTTTACTCTACAAAGCAGTATCATGTTGACAATTTGGACGTTATTGATTTCTTGATAAATTAAATTATAAATCTTTAAAATTTATCCTTGAACTTGTTTTATCGAATTATTATGTCATTGCCATCATCTTCATGCTTATATTGTGATTAAAGTCATCTTTGGCTTACGTGCATAGATGGACTTGGTATGATTATGACCAGGGATTATTCGGTATAATCATGACCGTAATGTGACGAATGATGTGGTAAAAGTCCTCATTGGCCTGTAGTTCATTGATGGACAGTGATTGGTATGATTATGACCAGAGATTATTCGGTATAATCATGACCGTTGATGATTATATGAATATCCTTGGCCATGGTGCATGGATGTTGTGGTTTATTTATTAAGCTGAGTCTCAGCGATAAAAGTGATGAAAAACCTTTTAAATCATAGAAGATAGTAGATTTTATGTTCTACTTGACTCTTCTAATGGATTGCTTATTCCGCTGCAATTATTGATCTAAAACTTGTTGTCTATTGTAATCTATTAGTTGTTATACTGTTAAAGGCTAAGGATAATTTATTTCACATTATCTTAGTCATAATATTTTCTTACTGGGTTAGTTGAGCTCACCCTTTTCTTTCATTGTTCTCTTCAGGAAATGAGAATATAGTTGGGACGAGTCGGGAAATGGAGTGATGGTCCATGATAAGTGGCTTTAGTAGTCCTCACTATTCTGTGAAATAGTGTGATAATAATTGTAATGAGGACTCCATTGAGAGTGAATATTGTCTAGAAGACAATATTCTTGTTTAAACTCTCAGCTATGTTTTGTCGTATTGTACACGACTGTTGTATAATTAAGTTTGTATTTGATTTATGTACCATGTATTTGACGACCTAAGATGGGTGATGTATACCTGTTTTGAAGGCGTCACAGTTACATCATCTGTATAATAAATACAATCCCAGGTCAATCTAACCTTAAACATATGTGCAGAAATATAAACAAATAACAAGTCTTAAATAACATCAAGTCTGAAACATAAATACATAATCTCAGAAACAACAAGTCTTCATCACTTGTTAAGCTTGCCTTTGCCTTTGCTAGTAGAAGGCTCGTCGGACCTTTCGTTCTTAACTGCAATGCTATTATTACGCAAGAGTGAGCACGATTGCCCACAAGTATAATAGTACAACTGTGAGACCCCGAATTTTATGAAATAAAAGTATTCAATTTTTCTATTTTGGTGAATAGTTAAATTGATAAAAGTTTAAAATTAAGGGTGACATTTGAAAATTTTTCAAAGTAAGTGATGATGAAGTTTTGTTTTATTAGTATTATTAATGTAATAAAATGTAATGCTTTTTATATAAAAATGTAATACTTTTATAAAGTTATTCGTTTTATTAGGCTAATAGTAAAATCTTTTTATATAAAATGTAATACTTTTATAAAGTTATCTGCTTTTATTGTATAATAATTAGAATATATTATATTTTATTATAAGCATGGTGTTTTGCATAGTGCTGCGTATAGTATTTGCAGATAGTAAAATCTTTTTATATAAAATAGAATACTTTTATAAAGTTATTCGCTTTATTAGATTATAAATAGAATATATTATATTTTATTGTAAACCAATCTGACCGTCCGCTTAAAAGTAAATCAATCTGGACCGCTCATGGATTGGTTATTATTCAAATATATTTTTCTATAAATAAAGCTCATTCCTTCATTATTTCTTATGAATTCACTGAAACTCTAGAGAGAGAAACTGTAGATAGAATTCTTCTTCTTTAATCTTGAGCGTATTTCTTTAGCGTTTAAGAAAACTTTGAGCGTAGTGCAAGTTTCTTCAAGTATATCCCCGCCTCTACCGTTGAAAGTACTCTTTCTTTATAAGGTAAGGGGTATTATTTCTTTTGTATTCATGAAGAACTTTCATTGTTCCCATTCTTTATTATTCTGTTGGAATAACTTGTATACGCGACTACCCTATACTTGGTGAAATTCTTCTATTCCATTCCTTATTATTCTCATTGAATAACTTTTGTCTGCTGAATACCGCATGCATGGTGATTTCTATTGTTATTCCATTCTTTATTATTCATTTGGAATATCACATTCGGTCAAGTAATTTACACCGACTGTTCCGTTATTTATTATTCTGTTAGAATAACTTTTTCTATCTGAAGTACCACATGCATGGTGATTTCAGTTGTTATTCCATTCTTTATTATTCTGTTAGAACATCCTGTCGGTGCAAATTTCGCCTAATCTGGTTCCGTTCTTTATTATTATGTCGAAATATCTTGTCTGTGCGTTTACATCGGACCTGGTTCCATTATTTATTATTCTGTTGGGAATAACCTTTCTGTGCAATCTATCGTACGCATGGTGAATCCTTCTGTTATTCCATTCTTTATTATTCTGTTGGAATAACCCGTCTATGTGGATTACCACATGCATGGTGAATGATCTTTTATATTCATTCCTTATTAAATTGTGGAAATGATCTGGTTACGTTGATTATGATGAGAGTCATAATAAAAGCATTTGAATGATGAAAATCATGGGTATATGAAGTATTAGTATGTGTTATGATGAGTTATGTTGGTTATTATGTGAAAATATGAAAGTTTCATAGAAATCACAAAGGGTTGAAAAATCAGATTTTGGTGAAAATGGAACATGAAATTCAATTGACCATATCTCCTATTATATTTTGAATTTTTAAGTGTGGTCAAGTTCTAGAGTTAGATCTATGAGTTTCCTAACTTATCCAAGTGGAATCATTGGAAAAGGTGTTGTAGATTTTCGTGTAGACTGATTTTAGCAAAGCACGAAAAAGTGAAAAATAGGAAAACAACTACTGCCATAAATTTTAAAAGGGCATTTTCGGCCACTTAAATTGTGAGAAAAATTCTGGATTTTTGGGACATAAAAATATATGGTATAAAATACCTCATGTCCAAAATTGAGCTCATTCCGACTTAAAATGAGGAAGTTATGACCATTTCAATATTTAGGTTTTTCTAACGAAAAATGCTATAACCGGAGTTCTATAACTCCGATGACCATGAAATTTAAACTGGAAGATCACGTTAACATGTGTAAGATCCTGCCAAGATTTGGGAATTTCTGGAGTTAAACTTGAGGTAGCTAATTTCTTAAGGAATTAATTAGAAATTGATTTTTGAAAAATAGTAAATGAATTTTAAAAATTCCGAGAAAAATATATGTTCATTATGAGACTTTATTCTGCTAAATCCCAGAAAAGAAATATTTTTGGGACTGATTTGATATTTTTCATTAAAATTCACTAGTTATGAGTAAATGAGTTAAATATGTTATGTGAAGTAACAAAGTTGGAAAATAGGATTTTATGGCTTGGAAATCATATATAGGGTATATGCAAATTTTTGATGAGGGATGTGATCATTGGTGATGAAATCTTATGAGTATGACATTTTTGAATGATTAAATGCATTATTTGGTAAAGTGTAAACAATTGAAATAAATTATTTATAAGTTTAAGAAATAATTAAAATATTGTTATAATATTAATGATATTAGATTATGAGATTATTAAGTGATTGATAACATTGGGATATTCTTGAACCCTGGATAATTTATATTATAAATGTTTAATATTTATCATTTATCTCATTTGATTGATTCTTTATATCGTTGTCATGATCCTCATGTATATATTATGTTAAAAGTCATCTGTGGCCTGTAGTGCATAGATGGACTTGGTATGATTATAACTAGAGATTATTCGGTATAATCATAACCGTAATATTACAAATGATGTGGAAAAAGTCCTCATTAGCCGTAGTGCATTGATGGACAATTTTTGGTATGATTATGACTATGAATTCTCTTCGGCCAAGGGTACAAAGATGAATTATTTTATGGCATGATCAAGACCGTTGATGAAAATACGATTATCTTTGGCCCGTAGTGCATGGATAATTCGTGGTCGTGATACTAAAAGAATGTCTTTGGCCTATAGTGCATGGATGAATTGATGATGTGGATTAATTATTGAGTTGAGTCTCATCAATGAAATATTAATTCATGGATGTGATAATAATGAATATCCTTGGCCGTAGTGCATGGATAATTCATGGATGTGATATCAACGAATATCCTTGGCCGTAGTGCAGGGGTGATTCGATGATGTGGATTATTTATTAAGTCGAGTCTCGATGATAAAATATTGATAAAAAACTTTTAAATTCGTAGAAGATAGTAGATATCATGCTCTACTTGACTCTTCTAAAATACAGTTGTATGTCTTTGGCCTGTAGTGCAAAGATGAATTGTTAATGAATATCTTTGGCCGTAGTGCAAAGATGAATTTATTCGTATGATTATGAGTAGGGATTATGATTTGGTATAACCATGATTTTTGATGTTTCAGGTGAAGATAGGTGATGTAAATTATCTTCGTCCTGGGTGCGAAAAGGAATTCAGAATCACAATTATGATTATGAGTTATTCAGATAATTGTGGACAGGAATTGTTGATTGATGTTACATAGATAAAACATTATTGGTGGACTTTTAACATGGAGAAGATAATAGACCTGATGGTCTATTTGACTCTTTTAATGGATTGTTCGTTTCGCTGTAACTATGGTTGAAAAGTTTTATCATCTACCATATGTTCTAAATCTCTGATTTATTATTGACAAAAGTTATTGATAATTTAATTATCTTTAGTTATGATATTCTTTACTGGGCTAGTTGTGCTCACCCTTTTGCTTCACAATTCCTTTCAGGTAATAAGAGTGTAGCTGGGTCGAGCGGGGATAACAGAGGAATAGAACGGTGGTCTATATCTGTTGAGGTTTTCCCTAAATAGTATGTAAATAATTTTATTGAAAACTTTAGATAAGTGTGTCGTATTGTATACGTCATTTGATATTTAATTTTGGTGAACCGAATAGGGTGAGGCAAACCCAACTTTGGAAGGGTGTTTTGTCACTATCATACAAGATGTCTAATGACATGCAACCTCATGTTATCATAAGACGTGGTTGTGCATCCACTTCTTTGAGTATATCTCTAATGAGCACACTACCTATATGATCTTGGAGTTTATTTGAAATATAATTTTCACTTGGAGACAGTGGAGATAGTTATATGTCAAGAGAAGACTCACCATTGGAAGGAACATGATAGTAATCTTCTAGTTTTTCTTTGGGGTCTATTGGGTCAACCAAGGATAATTCTATGGACATATGATATCTATCATAACTTAGATTCATGGCCTCCTATGTATGAAGGTTTCCTTGAGCACTTTCCAAAGATTTTAATTTTTAAAATAGTTTTTGACTGTACCTTTATGTAAGGTGCAATTGTGACATGAGTCAGAGTTGGTATATGTATTTATATTTAAACTAACAGTATACATTTCGTCGTATTTTACACGACAATTGTATAAATGAAATTGTAAATGATTTTTATAGTGTGTTTTCTGACGACTCAAGATGGGTGATGTATACATGTTTTGGGGGTGTCACAACAACAATAAAATAATAACATGCGAGTGAATTAATAACTTATGAAATAAGAGCTCAACTTTTGAATCAAGAATGAAAAACAAGAATCAAAAGAAATTCTGAGGGTCTTAAGACCTTGAACTATGTCCTAGGTTGTCAAGTGTTTATACTTGAAACCTTTAACAGTCATAAGACTATGGACTCTTCTTCTCGTGCTTTGGGGGATCACCCTTGATCATCATCATCATGCATTAATATCATAACGCTAAAGCGTAATTAATCCCCTATAATGAGGTTGTTCATCTCGGGCTTGACATTAGAGTCCACACCAAAGGAAGTTTGGTTTGGATCACCTCAACAATGGTTCTCAAATTTAGAACGTTCATCAACTATGGACTAGTCGAATCAATAAGGGTTCGCTAGTCTTACAAGGTTCAACAATAATTGATATTCAATTTGAATAATAAAGTTCAAGATGTATACAATCGAATAAGTATTGTATAACAGGAATTATGCTTTTAAAGAATGATAATATCTAATATGAAATCTTGACTTGAACAATAATAAACAAGATAGAATAAGGAATTTGCTTTATGTAAAGAAACAAGGTTTAGGAACTTGCCTCGTGCGTAGGCTAAACGATTACTACTTCCGTTCACCACAAATCCTACACACATATCATATGTATTCACGACATTCATTAGTTACATTTTCACTTAATTATTTAATATAAACTCCACTTTATTTAACAAATCATAACTTTCTAATTTAATTTATTTTCATTTCCTTACTATTATTACACTCGAATAAATTATTTCATAATAATTTCCATCGAATATTTATTTTATTCCATAAATATTTTAACTAAAATATTTATTTTATTTGATAAATATTTTATAATAATTTCCATCAATTATTTATTTTATTCCATAAATATTTCAACACATAAATATTTCAACTAAAATATTTATTTTATTTGATAAATATTTTAATAATAATTTCTATCAAATATTTATTTTATTCCATAAATATTTTAACTAAAATATTTATTTTATTTGGTAAATATTTTAATTAATAATTATTATTATTTATTATTATTATTATTTTATTTTATTTTTTTGCCCGCCGAGGCGGGGTAATTTAGTTTGGTAACGTCTGCCGGGAGCGGGGTTACCCAGACTCAATTTCTGCAGTTTTGTAGTACACGGCCAAATTAGGCCAAAAAAAATCTATCCCAATTTATACTATACGTTTTGTGAAGAACACAAAACAAAGCCATAACTTCCAATTTCCTTATCCATATATTAATTTAAGCATACCCATATACTATAATTCATATATGATCATTACCCAACCTTTCTAACATGATTTTAACAAGTTAAAACATATAATTTATAGAATCAAAACATGTAATTTTACTGTTCTTGATGTTCTTGAAAATTTTGAACACAAAACATGAAAATTAACACTAAGGGTTCGTTATAACGCCAAATATGTCCATTCGAAGTTTGTTTTCTTCGTTTTAACATGCATAATTATATACAAGCATAAAATTTATGAGATAATATATGATTGACGTATTAATTTTGTGAGTAAGAGCCATATGGCCATATTTCTCTACTCTGTAATTTTGTAGTAATAATATACGTCATATTTTTATGGAACTGATGATATGGAATCTATAATATATAGTAAAAACATGTTGTGCTAACATATTATCACATATATATCACATAATCACTACCAATTCTAAATACAGAGATTTTAACAGAACTTGAAAGCCATTTTCATGAAACTTTAAATGACGTAAAATAAAAAAACTGGGTTGAAGAGATTACCCAAAGCGTAATGTAGATTTAGTAGGAGATGAATTCCTTCTCAAATTCTTCTTCAATCACACACTCACAATTCCCCTCAACAATTATCAATTTTTCTCTGACTAGTTTTATCAGACTTAAGAAAATGAAATAAAAGAATACGCATATAATTTATAAACTGATGCAGTTGTGGTCAGTTAACCCGATCATGGGTTAACTGCTCCCAACTCCCAATAAGGCTCCGTTTGGCTAGCCTTAAAAGAATCATAACCATTTAATTTAATAAATCTTTTATATTATAGTTTAATAGTGTCACACCCTTTTATAAAATAAATAAAATATCTTATTTAATTTATTTTAAATAAAATATAATAATTTCTCATTAATTCACATAGTCACATAATTAAATTTCTCATTTATTAATTATGTCAAATTATTAATTCTCTAATTAATTAAAATAATATTAGGCTTATTAAATATTTCTTTTAATTCAATAAGCTCACATAAATACATACTTTGAAAAATAAAATTTTCCACATTAACTTAATAATATAACACATATAATTAAATTAATCTACCATAACTTTATCAATTAATTATTTAATCTAATAATTGAATCCTCGGAAAATATTTATTTAATTCAATAAATATAAAAATTAAATTACAAAATCTCGTTTGTCACAAGTATCACCATTGGTCATGATCATGCCAAACAACTGTTCATCTATGCACTACGGGTCAAAGAGGACTTTCACTACATCATTTGTCTGTAACATTACAGGTCATAATTATACCAATACATAATTTCTGGTCATAATCATACCAATCAACAATCTATTTATGCACTACGGGTCAAAGATGACTTTAACCAAAATATAAGCATGAGGATAATAACAATTAGGGGGTGCTCATCGATAAAAAAATCGAACCGGTACCGAAAAAACAAAACTGGTACTAAACCGAAAAATCCAGAAAGTCAAGAACCGGTACTGAATAACCGATTTCGGTACCGGTTCAATACAAAGTCGGTACCAATTTTTTCGATTCGGTTTTTGATTATACCGCAATAATTAAATAATATTTTTTTATATTAATAAATTTTTAAAAACTAAAAAATGAGACTAGTAAATTATATTCTTACAAATACTAATTATAATTGTTAGTCTAAAAATATTTAATTATCATATTAAATTGACATTTATATATGTTTATCCAAATCAAGCAACAAAATTTTCTTGAGTTTCGTCATGGCAGTTTCCAACCAACCAATTCCCTACAGCCTTTTAGATCTAATTGATTCATATATTTTAACACGTAGACTTAATTGCCACCTTTTTATAATTTTTGTTTCATTACTGTCAAGAGCTGCTTACACCACGAACTAACTACTATGGGAAGAAGTAACTTTGCAGTAACTTATAAGTTAGTGAATTTTTTTTTGGTTTTTTCAGTATTTACCGAATTTTAAATTTTTATTACCGCAATTAGTACTGAAAAGTATAAAAAATTGAAAAATCGGTACCGAAAAAATTTAAATCGAAAAAAATTGGTACCGCCGGTACCGGTTTCAACAGGTTCGGTAAAAAATTGAAAAAATTAAATTTTTTTAACACCCCTAATGACAATGATATAAGAAATCAATCAAGTGAGATCAATGATAAATATTAAATATTTATAATTCAATTTATCCAGAGTTTAAGAATGTCCAAATTGTCAACATGATAATTAATTATAGAGTAAAATTCAAGATTGATATTCATCTATCATAAATAATTTGGACATAAAAGAAACCAATTTTTTCGTGAATAGTACCCAGGGTAAATAGTACCCGAGTGAATAGTACTCCGGTATAAAAATATTAAAATTTGATAAGAAAATTAAGAAAAATATTTTAGTGAAACGATACTAGATGAAGCACAAAATTCAAGGATATTACACTATTTTCACAGAGTGTAGAAGCAATACTTATCAAAATAAGTGTAGATTTAGGAATATGAAACGAAATAATATTACTTACATACTACATAGCATGGAAAAAAATATTATTACAAATATTGAACGAAAATAATATACTTTAGTAGGAGAGTAATTCCTATTGGTATAACAGATATATTCTTGAAGAAAACTTGCACTATTTGCTACACTCAAAGTATCCTTATGCTCAAAAGAAATACGCACAATATTATAGAAGAAGAATTCTCTAATTTTGGTGTAATTTTTATTTCTTAACTAAGCATCCTATTTATAGGAGAATGACATAGTACTATTTTAAAAAAAAAAATCATGGGTGAACGTAACGAAAATTTAACGGGCACAATTTGGCTGATTTTCTGATTTTTACTATTCATCACTATGCAATAAAATATTTTAATAAAACAAAAACTTTATATAAAATATAATATATTCTATTTATAATATAATAAAATGAATAACTTTATTGTAAAACCCCAGCTTTTATAAATAAAGATGAATTTTTTATAAATATTATTTTTGAATATTATGGAATAAATTTGATATAATGTTATAGTTGTGGGTAATATTTATAAATTTTGCAAAGTAAGTTAAGTTGTTATAAAATATTCGTTTGGTCTGGGAATATTCTTTTTGTCAGGGAATATTCGTGACGACGGCTCAATCGATGGTGGACCCCATTAATCGGAGTATTGTCGTAGTTAGAAAAACGACAAAATTATCTTTCTATAAAAATAACTAAGGAGAGGTGTTACCGTTAAAACCGCTGAACTACCCTAGTAGTAAAAGTACAAGAATGTCTGGCGTGGTTGCATAAGAGCGCACCAGTATTGATTATTGATGCTTACGTGAGAAGTCACTTTAGCTATAATCAATTATTACTACAGAATTTACTTGATCATATCTCTTATATTATTGATTCAATTATCATCACAAGATCATCCGTATAATATGTTATATTATTAATCGAGACGACAAGTTATAAATGATTAATAATTGTTGAAAGATTAAATATGTGTTGATTAAAAATAAAATGATTTGTGGTAATATTTATTCAATCCTTGATGTATATAAAGAGTCTCATTATGAGACGTTTGTGGTAAGTTTGATTATTTTATGGGGGACCCATATGTCATCATCTAAGAGTCTCTTCGTCGATAGTATTTACCTTTGTGAATAGTAATTACCTTTGTGAATAGTAATTACCTTCAATCAATAAGATTTTTACCTTTGTGAATAGTAATTACCTTTGTGAATAGTAATTACCTTCGTCGATAGTATTTACCTTCGCCAATAGTAATTACCTTCTTCAATAGTAATTATCTTCGTCAATAGTAATTACCTTCAATCGATAGTAATTACCCTTCGCAAATAGTAGTTGTCCCTTCATATTACCAAGAGTTAATCGCTTCTTCATTGTTCCAAGGGTTAATTACCCTTCGCAAATAGTAGTTGTCTCTTCATATTACCAAGAGTCATTTTGACCCTTCATTAAGACGAAGAGCCACCCTCGCTTTTCTATAAATAAAAGCTCATTCCTTCATTATTTCTTACGAATTCATTGAAACTCTGGAGAGAAAACTATAGAGAGAAAGAAGAAAAGTATTCTCGCTACTTCACTTTTCCAATATTCATTATTTTAAGGTAAGGGATATTATTTGTTGTACTCTGCAGGGGTGTTATTCTTCTTATTCATGAAGAGAACTTCATTTATTCCATTCTTTATTATTCTGTTGGAATAACTTTTGTACGCAGACACCCTATACTTGGTGAAATCCTCTGTTATTCCATTCTTTATTATTCATTTGGAATAACTCAGATACGCTGCATACCCTATACATAATCAGATAATCGTGGTTTACCCTATACTTGGTGACATTCTTCTATTATTCATTGGAACATCCATGCATGTGTTTTACACCGGACTGGTTCCGCTCTTTATTATTCTGCTGGAACATCCTCGCTCATGTGTTTTACACTGACCGGGTTCCGCCTTTTTATCATTCTCGCTTGAATATCCTATCTGTGTGTTTTACACCGGATCCGGTTCCATCTTTATTATTCTGTTGGAACATCCTCATCTTGTGTGAATTTCACCGACCTAGTTCCGTTATTATTATTCTGCTGGAATAACTTTTGTCTGTCTGATACCGCATGCACGGTGATTTCCTTTGTTATTCCATTCTTTATTATACCCAAATGGTTAAAACTTTGACTTCTATACTCCATGAAATTAGTAGAATATTCTTGATATTTGCGTTTCATCCAAAGATCTTTTCATGGAAATATTCTTCCGATCATTCTTGAATTTTACTCTACAAAATAAGTATCATGTTGACAATTTGGACGTTATTAGTTCTTGAATAAATTAATTCGTGAACTTGTTTTAGTGAATTATTATGTCATTGTCATCATCCTCATGTTATATTATGTTATCTTTGGCTTACGTGCATAGATGAACTTAGTATGATTATGACCAGAGATCATTCGGTATAATCATGGCTTGATATAAATGATGTGACAAAAGTCCTCAGTGGCCTGTAATGCAGTGATGGATAGTTTTTGGTATGATTATGACCAGGGGTGATTCGGTATAGTCATGACCATTGATAATTTGATGAAAATCCTTAACCGTGGTACAGGGATGATTAGATATTGTGGTTTATTCATTAAACTGAGTCTTAGTGATAAAAATTGATGAAAACCTTTTAAAACCTAAAAGATAGTAGACTTTATTTTCTACTTGACTCTTTTAATGGATTGCATATTCATTATGATTAAACTGGTTGTCTATTGTATTTTATCGCTTTAACATTGTTGAAGACTATTGATAATTTATTCGCATTATCTTAGTTATAATATTTCTTCTTTAGGCTAGTTGAGCTCACCCTTTCTTTCAATTTATTCTTCTTGAAATGAGAATATAGCCGGGACGAGTCGGAACGGAATAATGGTCCAGAGGATAAGCATTAGTAGTCCTCACTATTCTACGTGAAATAATAGTGTGATAATAATTGTAATGAGGACTTCTTTTGAGTTTGTATAATATCTAGTAGACAATATTTGTATTCAAACTCACGCTTTATGTCGTATTGTACACCTACGCTATATTAATAAGTTGTATTTAAATTACATTACCACGTAAGTGGCGACCCAAGATGGGTGGCGATACCTAATTTTGGGGCGTCCATGATTTGGTATCGAGCTTAGGATATGATCCTGGCTAAGATGTGAGACTAGAACTAGGAGGGAGAGATTGGGAATTAAGCTTCGCTAGTATGACTACCTAAGTTTATTTGGTATTTGATTGGTTGATTGAGTATATAGTGATAATATGTTACATGTCAATTAACCCTTATTTTGTGGCGTGTTTGAAAATGGCATCCGAGAATGTTGAGAATAGCAATGGAGCACACGAGACTGTTGATTCTCCACGATCAATAATCGGGATAATGTGCAACAGGATGGCGATAATCCTCCCAGTAAACAACAACACCGATCAATCAATTGACGAAACGACTTTGATGCGTTTAAGAGGTTATTAGAATTCATGCAACATCGTTGAAAACGACTTCATCCAAAAACGTAGGTGGAAACACAAAAAACTCTCAAGGTCACCGCTAAACAATTCAAGGAGCTGGGACCACCGGAGTTTAAGGAGAGCTAAAACCACTTCTCGCGGAAGCATGGATAAAGAAGATTACCAAGATATTTGATGTCTTGGGATGCTCCGAGGAGCAAAGGTTCCTTTTCACGCCTTTATGTTGCGCGGAGAGGCGGACATCTTGGTGGGAATCGGTAAAACGTACTCAACTTGCTATCTCAAGATATCTTAGAGAAGTTCCAGAGTCGCTTCAACGACAAATACTTTCCCGAAAATATTCGCCATACGTGAAGGAGGTGGAGTTTATCAAGTTGGAACAAAACAATATGATTATTGTAAGACCCCAACTTATTATTAATAAAATTTAATTTTCTATTTATTATTTTGAAATAGTAAGGGTTGATTTGATTAATGTGGATAGTTAGGGGGTTAAATACGCAAATATTTCAAAATAAGCAAGTGGTTATAAAATATTCATTGTTGTCGGGGAATATTCGTTTGGTGGTCGTGGAATATTAAATGCTGTCGGGGATATTCGATTTACTACAAATGCCTGACCATGTGTGGCCCCATAACGTGAAAGCGATTGGATGAAGAAACGATAAATATAAGTTGTTTAAAAATAACTACGTAGTTATTACCGTTAACACTATTGGAATACCCTTGGTTAAAACACGATGAATACGCGTTGTTGCACAAGAAGAATTACCGTGATTGCACCAATTATTGAAGGCACTACTCAATAATGGTTACGATAATTCTTGCTCAAAGATTTTATTGAGTTAATAATTGCTTTGCGTTGATATTTTATATTGATGTTGTTTCAATAATTGTCATTACACAAGATTTTTCATTATCGAAGCAATAATTCATATTATCCTAATAATATTATTAGATAAAATTATTGGCAATGTCTAGAAAGTTCATCTAAGGAGAGGTTTGGTCACCTAATTGCGCTACCAAGAAGAAGAAATTCTTATTGAAAGCCTCCTCTTTCCTGGGAATTATGCAGTTTCATCAATATTGTGATTCTGTTATATTATTTGTGAATAATTAATTATTGATTCATATGATGAGGAAAATATTGATTTTATATGGATATAGATGGAGAAAATTTTAATGTGACAATTGTTGAAAATTGAAATTTTATCTCTTTCGATAAAATAATTCATTTAAATATATTATTATATTTTAATAATATAATAATGGTGATATTTTTACAACGAATGTGGGATATATGAGTATACGAGGAGGAAGAGTATTTTTGTTGCAATAAATGTTTAAAACATGTTAAACATGCTCAATGGACCCCATTTATTGATTTGAAATTTGATTATAAATTGTAAAATCGACCGTTTGTGGATTTCAGGTCAATTTCCATTTGGAATTTGGAAAACTTTCTTCCGCATTATTTGTAGAGAATTGAATTTCCTATAAAAAAGTCGCGAGATTCGAATTTTCTGATAAAAGGGCTATTTATTATGAATTATTGAAGTTCGAAGCTCCAAAATAATTAATTTTGGAGTTTTAAATATTTTTTTACAAAAACGTTTTTTGCATGTGTGAGGCATGTGTTCAATTGCTGAAATTCAGATTCAAAGGTGTGCGTGAAGATTTTATATATATATTAATATTTTAATAAATTTTCTACTTTTTGGTGTTAAAGCATTTTCCTATAAATAGGTGTGCTTAGGTTAGAATTGAAAATCACACCGAAAATCAAGTTTTCTCTCTATATTATCGGCGTATTCTTGTGAGTATTTTGAGTATACTTTGAGTATTGTTAAACGGTGCAAGTTCCTCCCTTGACCTATATACGGTATTCCAAATTAGAAGTCTTAATCTTTCGAGGTAAGGGATGTTATTTTCTTCTCAAATGATATTATTTCTTCAATATCATTATCTTTGAAATATTGGTTGGAACTTTTTATCAAATTTGGAACTTTTTCATGTCGGGGTTACTATTCATGAGTTACTATTCACGAGTTACTATTCATGAGTTACTATTCACGAAGTTATTATTCACAGTACTATTAATGAAGAAGCATGAAGATGTTTTTGTGGAATTTCTATCTTTTGGTGTCTGAGTTACTATTCACGATACGGCCACTATTCACCTAAAAATAAAATTTCTTCTTTTGTCCAAAATATCTATTCTCGATACTAGCTTTGATTGTATCCATGTTTTTTGATCATTCTTGAATTTTACACCACTATGATTATTTTTGAGGTATTTTTGAACATGGATAAAACGAAGTACGAATCCTTAATCCTTAATCCTTAATCCTTGTCATTTTGTTTCACCGGATTCGCTTTCTTTAAAAAATATTTTCATCATCCTCGGTCTTAAATGATGATATTATTGAATATCTTTGGCACAGTAGTGCAAAGATGAATGATTTCTGAAGAATATCTTTGGTAGTAGTGCAAAGATGAGCAGTGTTTAAATGAACATGACCAATCGATGAATATCTTTGGCCTCAGTAGTGCAAAGATGAATATTTGATTCGGATGTATATTGATTGATGTTACGGGGATAAAAGATAGACGATGAACTTTTAAATTCATACATAGAGAGATAGTAGTTTGCATTCTCTACTTAACTCTTCTAATGAATTATTATTTCCATTATGCGAATATTGATTTAAAATTTGTTGTCTATTGTATTCTATTAGATTTTTCCTGTTGAAAACTAACGGTAATTTGTTGTATATTATCTTAGTCATAATATTCTTTCTTGAGCTAGTTGAGCTCACCCTTTTCCTTTTTGTTCCATTTTTCTCGGGAGGCGAGAATATAAGCGAAGTACGAGTCTGGGTATGGAATGAAGGTTCTAGAGAGAGTTGTTTAGTAGTCCTCACCATTTTTGTAAAATAATGTATCAATAAATGTGATGAGGATTTATTTGAGTATAGATATTGTCTAAGATAATATTTGTATTTAAACTCACGATTTCTTGTTGTAATAATAAAGTTGTAGTTGTTTCGCATCATGTATTGACAACTCGGAATGGGTGATGTATACCTATTTTGGGGCGTCACAATGACCGTAATATGCAATACGAGGCAAAATTTGCGGAGTTATCACGATTTGCGTCCCACTTGGTGGATAATGAAGAAAGAATGGCGCGAATGTTTTTAAGAGGTTTGAAGTCGGAGATACGTCAACATCTTATTTCTCATAAACTATGTTTGTATTCAGATGTTGTAAATAGGGCTCAGTTAGTGGAGCGCGATAACGAGTCAACTCAACTAAAAGAGAGCAAAAAGAAAATTATAATACCGGTGAGAGTTGTCATCGAGCGGTGACAATAACAAGCGTGGAGGGAATCAACGGGCGGATATGGTAACCACTTGGTGGTAATCGTGGTCAAAGCAATAAGAATGGACATTTCAAGAAAATGAGATTCAACAATGATGGAAAGACGTCAGCACCAGCACCCGTTGTTAAGGAAGGAGAAAGACCACCTATCATATGCTTCAAATGCGGAGGAGAGGGACACATAAGTCCGAACTGCGCCATGCCGTCCAAAGCATGTTATAATTGTGGAAGAGAAGGTCACTTAGCTCGATTTTATCGTTTACCGAAGACAAATTCAACTAGGATGGAGGCACCAAAGGCTGTCCCAGACAAACCAAAGCCGGTAGTTTAAGAAAGAGCATTTTTTTTTCTCGTGACGAGGAACTTGAATAAAATTATCACGGGTAAGTTAATCATAAGCTCTTGCGAAGTCTATACCGTGTTAGATACCAGTTCTACCCACTCTTTTATTTCACCTAGTTGTGTTCAACGTTTAAATTTGACTCCGAAGAAGTTAAACTTTGACTTATTGGTTGAAACTTCGTTAGTAGGAGCCTTCGTTACCGCTACTATTTTTAAATCTTGTTTGATTCAAATAAACATTTTCACATTACATCGTCGATCTTATCTTTTGAAAATATTTGCCTTTGATGTGATTTTAGGAATCAATTGGTTAACTACTCATCATGCTTTTCGTAAGGTTGTTAGCTTTTATATTCATAACCAACTTGTTGTGCGAATTCAAGTAACCAAACTACTAAAGTCAATTATTATTATATCAAGCCATAAGTAAAAGCCCCCGAACCTTTCGTTGTTGACTTCCTTGTGTGGAATGCACCGCTTTAGACTTTCTCATGGCGACATCGTGAATGAAGATGGCAAGTTTATAGGTATCATTGTGAGGTGCTATCTAGGTTAAGGGATAGAAGTCACAGTTGGTATCAATGTGACGTACTATCCAAGTCTTGGATGAGAGTCACAGTTTTGAATGATATTTCTATTATTAATAAATTTCCTGGCGTATTCTTGAAGACTTCTTAGCCTACTTAGAGCGTGAAATCGAATTTCGTATTAACCCCAGTATAAAACCCATTCCTTAAACCCTCAAATATTTTTTCAACTAAAATGAACAGTTTACGTGGTTTATGATGAAAGTCATAATAAAAGCATTGGACTAATGAAAATAATGGGTATACGTGGTATTAATAAGTGTTATGATGAGTTATGTTGGTTAGTATGTAAAAACATGAAAGTTTCTTAAAAATCACAAGGAGTTAAAAACCAGATTTTGGTGAAAAACGTAACATGAAATTCAATTGACCAAATCTCCTATTATATTTTGAATTTTTGAGTGTGGTTAAGTCCTGGAGTTAGATCTATGAGTTACCTAACTAATCCAAGTGGAATCAATGAAAAAGGTGTTGTAGATTTTCGTGTGGACTGATTTTAGCAAAGGAGTCAAAACTTCAAAATGTCCAAAAAGCTGCTGCCACGTTTTTGTAAGGGCTGTTTCGGCCACTTAATTAGTGAGAAAAATTCAGGCCTTTTGGGACATAAAATTATATGGTATAAAGTACCTCCTGTCCAAAAATGAGCTCATTCTGACTTAAAATGAACAAGTTATGACCATTTCAATATTTAGGTTTTTTTGACGAAAAATTCTATAACTGGAGTTCTATAACTCCGATGACCATGAAATTTAAACTGGAGGCTCACATTAACATGTGTAAGGTCCTGCCAAGATTTGGGAATTTCTGGAGTTAAACTTGAGGTAGCAAATTTCTTAAGGAATTAATTAGAAATTGATTTTTGAAAAATAGTAAATGAATTTTAAAAATTCCGAGAAAAATATATTTTCATTATGGGACTATATTATGCTAAATCCCAGAAAAGAAAATATTTTTGGGACTGATTTGGTATTTTTCATGAAAATAGTTTAGTTACGAACATATGAGTTAAATATGTTATGTGAAGTAACAAAGTTAAAAATAGGATTTTATGGCTAGAGAATCCTATATAGAGTATATGCATATTTTTTGATGAGGATTTGATAATTGGTGATGATATCGTATGAGTATGGCATTTTGAATGATTAAATGCATTATATGGTAAAAGCGTAAACAATTGAGATAAATTGTTTATAAATTTAAGAAGTGATTAAAATATTGTTATAATATTAATGATATTAGATTATGAGATTATTAAGTGATTGATAACATGGGGATATTCTTTAATCCTGGATAAATTATATTATAAATGTTTAATATTTATCCTTTATCTCATTTGATTGATTCTTTATATCATTGACATGATCCTCATGCTTATATTATGTTGAAAGTCATCTATGGCTCACGCGTGCGTAGATGGACTTGGTATGATTATGACCGAGGGGATTGTTCGGTATAATCATGACCGTAATTGAAAACACGATTATCTTTGCACGTAGTGCATGGATAATATGTGGTCGTGATACTAATGAATACACGATTATCTTTGCACGTGGTGCATGGATAATTTGTGGTCGTGTGATACTAATGAATACACGATTATCTTTGGTAGTAGTGCATGGATAATTTGTGGTTGTGATACTAATGAATACACGATTATCTTTGGTAATAATGCATGGATAATTTGTGGTAGTGATACTAATGAATACACGATTATCTTTGGTAGTAGTGCATGGATAATTTATGGTCGTGATATTAATGAATACACGATTATCTTTGGTAGTAGTGCATGGATAATTTGTGGTCGTGATACTAATGAATACACGATTATCTTTGGTAGTAGTGCATGGATAATTTGTGGTCGTGATACTAATGAATACACGATTATCTTTGGTAGTAGTGCATGGATAATTAAGTGGTCGTGATACTTAATGAATATCCTTGGCACGTAGTGCGGGGATGATTCGATGATATGGATTAATTATTGAGTTGAGTCTCAAAGAATGAAATATTAATTCATGGATGTAGTAAAAGTCATCTTTGGTGCGTAGTGCATGCATTGATAGACTTGGTATGATTATGACCAAGGATTATTCGGTATAATCATGATCAGTAATTGAAAACACGAATATCCTTGGCGATGAAGGCATGGATAATTCGTGGTCGTGATACTATTAAGTCGCTGCGTCTCAAAGATTATTGGTTTTACTGATTTGTATATCTTTGGCACGTAGTGCAAAGATGAATTGTTAATGAATATCTTTGGCGGTTGTGAAGATGAATTTAATATTTTTAACGATAAAGGTATTCAAGGTATCCTCACCTCTTTATCATATCGAGTCACATTACTACAATTCGAGGGCAAAATTTCATAAGAAGGGAGGTTGTAAGACCCCAACTTTTATAAATAAAGATGAATTTTCTATAAATATTATTTTTGAATATTATGGAATAAATTTGATATAATGTTATAGTTGTGGGTAATATTTATAAATTTTGCAAAGTAAGCGAAGTTGTTATAAAATATTAGTTTTGATAAGAATATTCTTTTTTTGGGGAATATTCGTGCGACTGACTCAATCGATGGTAGACCCCATAACTGGAAGTATTGTCGTAGTTAGAAAACGACAAAATTATCATTCTATAAAAATAACTATGCAGAGGTGTTACCGTTAAAACTGTTGAACTACCCTAGTAGTAAAAGTACGAATACGTGTGGTTGCGTAAGTAGCACACGGTATTGATTATTGATGCTTATGTGAAAGTCACTTAGCTATACTCAATTATTACTACAATAATTCTTTGCGATCATATCTCTTATATTATTGATTCAATTATTGTCACAAGATCATCCTCATATAATATGTTATATTATTAATTGAGACGACAAGTTATAAATGATTAATAATTGTTGAAAGATTAAATATGTGTTGATTAAAAATAAAATAATTTGTGATAATATTTATTCAATCCTTGATGTATATAAAGAGTCTGTTATGAGACGTTTGTGACAAGTTTGATTATTTTATGGAATGTATATGTCATCATCTAAGAGTCTCTTCGTCAATAGTATTTACCTTTGTGAATAGTAACTACCTTCGTCAATAGTATTTACCTTTGTGAATAGTAATTACCTTTGTGAATAGTAATTACCTTCGTTAATAATATTTATCTTCGTCAATAGTAATTACCTTCTTCAATAGTAATTACCTTCGTAAATAGTAATTACCTTCGTCGATAGTAATTACCCCTTCATGAAATAGTAGTTGTCCCTTGAATATTACCAAGAGTTAACTCGCTCTTTGATTGTTCCAAGGGTTAATTACCCTTCATGAAATAGTAGTTGTCTCTTGATATTACCAAGAGTCATTTTGACCTTCAAGTTAAGACCAAGAGCCACCCTCGCTTTTTCTATAAATAGAAAGCTCATTCCTTCATTATTTCTTACGAATTCATTGAAACTCTGAGAGAAACTATAGAGAGAAAGAAGAAAAGTATTCTGCTACTTCACTTTTTCAATATTCATTTCTTTTAAGGTAAGGGATATTATTTGTTGTACTGTAAGGGTGTTATTCTTTCTTATTCATGAAGAAACTTCATTATTCCATTCTTTATTATTACTGTTGGAATAACTCAGTGTCTGCCAGATACCCTATACTTGGTGAAATCCTCTCATTATTCCATTCTTTATTATTACATTGGAATAACTTTGTATATCGCTGCATACCCTATACATAATCTGTAGATACGTGGTTTACCCTATACTTGGTGACATTCTTCTATTATTCTGGCTGGAACATCCATGCATGTATTTTATGGGACTGGTTCCGCCTCTTTATTATTCTGTTGGAACATCATATACATGTGTTTTACAATCAACAGTTCCGTCTTTATCATTCTGTTGGAATATCCTATCTGTGTGTTTTTACACCGGATCCGGTTCCATCTTTATTATTCTGTTGAACATCCATTGGTGTGAATTTCACGACCTAGTTCGTTATTATTATTATTCTGCTGGAATAACTTTATACATGCGATGTACTGCATGCATGGTGATTTTCTTTGTTATTCCATTCTTTATTATACCCGATTAGTTAAAACTTTGACTTATATACTCCATGAAATTAGTAGAATATTCTTGATATTTGCGTTTCATCCAAAGTATCTTTTCATGAAAATATTCTTCCGATCATTCTTGAATTTTACTCTCTGAAAAATAGTATCATGTTGACAATTTGGGCGTTATTAGTTCTGAATAAATTAATTAAATGAACTTGTTTTAGTGAATTATTATGTCATTGTCATCATCCTCATTTATATTATGTTATCTTTGGCTTACGTGCATAGATGAACTTAGTATGATTATGACCGAGAGATCATTCGGTATAATCATGGTTTGATATAAATGATGTGACAAAAAGTCCTCGATGGCATGTAATGCGATGATGGATAGTTTTTGGTATGATTATGACGAGGGTGATTCCAGGTATAGTCATGACCATTGATAATTTGATGAAAATCCTTGGCCGTAGTACATGGATGATTAGATATTGTGGTTTATTCATTAAACCGAGTCTTAGTGATAAAATTGATGAAAACCTTTTAAAACCTAAAAGATAGTAGACTTTATTTTCTACTTGACTCTTTTAATGGATTACGTATTCATTGCAGATTAAACCGGTTGTCTATTGTATTTTATCGGTTTAACATTGTTGAAGACTATTGATAATTTATTCTGCATTATCTTGGTTATAATATATTCTTTGGGCTAGTTGAGCTCACTCTTTCTTTCAACGTTATTCTCTTGAAATGAGAATATAAATTGAGACGAGTCGGGGAACGGAATAATGGTCCGGAGGATAGCATTAGTAGTCCTCACTTATTACATGAAATAGTGTGATAATAATTGTAATGAGGACTCCTTTTGAGTTTGTATCACAATTGTAATGAGGACTCCTTTTGAGTTTGTATAATATCTAGTAAACAATATTTGTATTCAAACTCACGATTTATATCGTATTATTATACACTATGCTTATATATTAGTAAGTTGTATTTAAATTACATACTATATAAGTGGACCCAAGATGGGTGACGTATACCTAATTTTTGGGGCGTCACATTTATATATAGTATAAAAAGTAGTATGTTTTATATAAAAAATTTTCTATTTTATTACTATTATAATAATAATAATAAATTAAAATTAAGACAACTTTTCACTAGTAATTTTGAAAAATGAGTAAGTGGGTGTCCATATAATAAGCCAAATTTACACCAAATATTTCATGACAAAACCCTTTATTTATATTAAAATTGAATAAATATTTACCACAAATCACTTATCTTCGATAAACACATTTTTAATCTTTCAACAAATTTTCATCATTAATATTATAATTCACAATATTGACAAACAGATCATTCCTAAGAAAGAGGGGACTTTTCGATAAGGAATTCTCCTTATTTAGCATATGATTAAATAACCTAACCCCTTTCTTCGACAAAACTTTCTAGGCATTTATCGATAATACAAATAATAATATGAATAACTACGTAAATACCGAATTATTGATTTAATAATATAAAATATTATCTGGTAATCTTTGTGTGATAATTGAATCAATACTATGAGATATTATGCAGCAACTACTATGATAATTATTAAATGAACTGAGTGACTTCTTATGTAAGAATCAATAATCAGACTCCCAATGCATGTGCTGACCCGGAACTTCTTGGGGGACCCGGCCTCTACTATAATCTCTCATATACTCTGGTGATGCCACCCGTTGGCGCCGTTCAGACCGTAACGTCCATTATCAAGGTCCAGAGAGTGCGACCCACATTTACTTCTTTATTCGGGAGAGCCTTTTGATCAATGAGATTTGGTTCGACTTTGTGGTGTAGACTCCCAACGCATGTGCCGACCCGGAAAAACTTCTCCCACTCCTTCTAATTCAGTTAGTTGTGCATCTCATTCTTCCTGTTAAAGGCGTAGTATCTCCAAAGCATCATTCGCCTAATGGATCTTACGCATTCGTATCAACTTCCGTTTGTCTTGCCCATCTTCTTCTCCTGACGAGTGTGTGTTCCGATTCGTCCATTCAAGTATTTCACCACATGACACGGGTTCCACCGAATTTTCTAGAACCACAAAATCACGCACCAATATTTTGTCTATTTTAATCGTTTCAAATGTAAGTTTGGTTATAGAAATGATGACTTATCCCTTATTGTATCACGCACGGTCAAGTGATATTTTTAAAGTTAGTGGGATAATATCCCTTATTGTATTAATGTGTATGAATATCTATCTGGGTGGTTGATGTTTCGTTGGAAAACAAGACGCGTTTATGAGGAATTTCCCATATTCCCTCCCATGTACGTAGTAGTAGTATCTTCTTCTCTCTCCTTATATACATCATCATCATATTACGTACAATGTCTTTTTCTTAATTGATAGACGTGACTCAATAACACAAATACAATAATAATGTTTCAGATTTACAAAAATACAATACGCGGCCTTGATTCGGGCTGTCATTCTTGAAAGAATAGGCAAACCATGTTACTTTCTTTATTAACAAGAAGATCTTTATTATTATCCCGTCACGTAAGACGACCGATCCTCGCGATAAAAGAACACGATAAACACCACGTTTTCGACGGTGATGGGTCCTCCAAATTGCATGTAGTCTATCTACTATTTTTGGTCATCATTATTCACATTCACGGTATGATCCCATCCATATTAATACACGTGGCGGGAGTTTTAGTCAACCGTCATGTTTTTAATCATTCAGATCAAAATAATAGATATTAAAATGTCTAAGGGTCGATCCAATTGAACCAATCGGTCTTATAGGTTAAAATAGAAATAATATGGTGACTGGACTCAATGACTTTCACAATTTAATAATAAAAGCCCAATAAATTAATTAAATGAGTAAGCTCACCTTACCCGACCCAAAGAGAAGAAATATCATGACCCAACACTTTCCTTATGCGAGTAGAATAGAGTAGAGTAGTAGTACACTCCATCGGTTACTTTATGATAAATTAATAAATTAAACAATATATTAATAACTCACAAATATTACTAGTACTATTTTTTATTTACACATTAATACTGTATTAATCAAAGGTAGCTTCGTATTAACTTCTCTCCCGAATATAGGCAGCAGATGATGGGCCCACATTTTTATTTTCTTAAGTATTACTTTATCACCATCACCATTCCACTTCCGCCCCCAAACTCGTATTATAAATAAATGAATACAGCACAACCCTTTAGCTTTTTATAACCAAAGCAAACTGAAAAGCAAAAAGGTGTCATAGAAAGCCCACGTCTCTCTCTCTCTCTTTTCCCCTAAAGTAAAGTCTTTAGAAGCTCAGGTTATGGAGGAAGAAGGGGAAAATCTGGCACCATTTTGGCTACGAAGCACCACCAATCTCCGCCCTGTTGACCGCTACCGCTACCGCCACCGCTTATCTTCTCTCTTCTTCAACCTCGGCGTCTTGCTTATACTCCTACTGGTAACCGCAGTTTTCATTGCCGTCTTTGTAATTCCTACAATTCTGTCTTTTAGTGCTCAAATCTTTAGGCCAAACACGGTTAAAAAAAGCTGGGATTCATTAAATCTAGTTCTAGTTCTATTTGCTCTGCTCTTTGGATTTCTTAGTAGAAACAGAAACGATAATGATGATTCAAGTTTTGATCATCAATATCATCGTCAAACTAGTTCCCATCCTACAAATGTTGTCCAAAATTCAAACCCATCAACCCCGAATAAATGGTATGATTATCCAGATCGGACGGTTTTTAATAATCCTACTAGATCAATGGGTGGGCTAATGAGAAGGAATAGTACCTCGTACCCTGAACTTCATCTACGTGAACTTTCATCACCATGGGTCACCGGAGATGATCAGTGGCGATTTTATGACGATACCCACGTCAACAGCTATCGAACTGTAGATTCCGATCACCGTGTTTATTATCGTCGCCGGAGCTGGAAAGAAGCTGATAAACAAGATATTGAAACTAAAAATATTCACGTTGATACATTTGTTTCTAAAGTACCAGAAGAAGAATCTCCATATGTTTCGCCGCCTCCCTATTCTCCACCACCGCCGCTGCCACCTCCGCCGCCACCACAGAGGCTAGCAGCTAAAGAGAAGGAAAAAAGAATATATCAGAGTATTGCACATGAGGAGAAAACACGCCAAAGTACTGTGAGGAATGATTTAGAACCGGCGGAGTATTTGACACCACCACCAGCAGCGCCACCATTTCCGATGCGACACTGGGAGCAGAAGAGCGGCAGAAGTGACCACAAGAAAAGAGATGGAGGAAATGCAAGTAAAGATAATTTCCTGACATCATTTTATCATAAAAAGAAGAAGAAAAGGCAAAGACAAAGGAGTGTCGAAAATTTAGATGCTTTCCTTCATCATTCTCAACCTCCTCTTATTCATTCACAGCCGCCTCCGCCTCCGCCGCCACCGCCTTCAGTCTTCCATAATTTGTTTTCATCGAGAAAAGGCAAGAGGAGGAGAATTCCGTCAGACCCACATCCGACTCGTCCAGCGCCGCCGCCTCCGCCACCTCCTCCGCCTCCACCATTCAAGGCGGTGCGTGTGTTGAAATCCAGAACCCAAACTCAACCAGCTACCACCTATCAACCCCCATTACCGGTAAAGATCAGCAGTTTCAAAAGCGTGGATGAAAATTCAAGCAGCGGCGGAACCTCGCCGTTGGTTCCTATGCCGCCGCCGCCGTTCAAAATGCCAGACTGGAAGTTTGTAGTACAAGGTGATTATGTTAGCATACAGAGCAACCCTAGCTCCCGCTCTGGATCTCCAGATCTTGACGACGTTGAGACTTGTACACCTGGCGGCGATGCGACGTCGACTACATCTTCTTTGTTCTGTCCGAGCCCAGATGTGGACACTAAAGCTGATAACTTCATTGCAAGGTTCAGAGCCGAATTGAAGCTTCAGAAGATCGATTCTTTCAATCAAAAGCAAGGGCCCAGAATGTCTAATCTAGGTCAAGGTCTTGGTCTTGGCCCAACTCAGATTTGAATTTGCCGCTTACAATATTTTATTTTATTTTCCCCACCCCATCCATATTTTTAGAGTTCAATGGAGTTGTTCTAACCCAAAATATATCCATAGATTATAATAATAATAATTGTAATGTTGTTTGGGACTCTGATTGATTTTGTTTTTATGGACTCCACAAGTTGAGATTTTGTTTGCAAGAATTCTGAGTGTTGGCTATGAATTATTACAACAACTTGCTTGATTTTTGAATACAGAATAGTAGTAGTAGTAGTAGTATAATATTTTGACTTGACTTTGGATTCTATTTTCTAGCTGTCTTGAGATATAAAAAGGAGATGGATTAGGTATTGTTTGGCATGTGACAGCTGTTTTCTAGCTTGTGTCATGTATTATGAGTAATCGATTGTCTTTCTTTTCACTTGGTTCATATACTACTCATTCCATTAGCATAAAAAAAGTTTAATTTTATCCGAGTTTTATGATAAATAAAACAAACGAGGACAAATTTGGTAACTAAGATAAATTTGAGCAACTCAATGTGCGGGGCTGAAGCGATCAGCCACTGCTGCATGGTAGCAGATTCCTCTTGCTTTTATATTTTCAACAAATCTTGCTTTGATTCGGATTTGCTCAATGCTTTGTTTCAAAAGTTGATAGCAAATGAAGGATTTGTGCTTTTTCATGGCTGCACAACTTAAGGAAGAAGAGAAGATATATTTGGACTAATGAGACAATTCAACGAGTGATATCTCCTATAATAGATGCATGTAACAATAGTATTTACTTACTGGTGTGATTATTTATGTGTCTAATGAAATGATGGAGTATCATTTCTTTATGATTGGATGGATCCCAGTTTATGTTCCAAGAATCAATGACCTTTTATGAGGCATGGAATTCAACCACCTAACTGGTATTAGCAGCATTGAAAAGAAGGAAGCATTGGGAGTATATGAATATTCAGTAACCAAGGACAAACTATTGCCATCAGAGATTAACTTTTATTAATACTAGCAAGTCTTCCTAGAATTTTACCTTGTTTATGGATAATTAATAATTTAGGATTAAAACATATGCTTCCTTCATTCGTCATTTGTTTCTCTTCCTCTACCGAAAACCATTCTTAGACTTCTATTTCAGATTAATTTCGAAATTGTTTGTCAATTTGGAGCCATGCTTGATCTATTGATTTCTGACCATATATTTCAAGCATAAATTTGTTTCTACATTGCCACTCATGATCTTCAATTAATTCGTATCCCAGAAACAACATACCTTTAACCATATCCATGCTGTTTCGCGGCCTTCCAAGCAACCCTGCTACTACATATATTGCATCTTGTTCACAAACCTGAGATGGAATATATATATATATATATATATATATATATATATATATATATATATATATATATATATATATATATATATATATATATATATACTGATCTTGATCTGATTTAGACTTTTATTTTATTAAAATAAGAACTTCTTTTCTCAGCCTTTGGATGACAAATAACGGTCCAGATCGGGGAGGGGGAAAACACGCGGGTCATTACCAGGTAAAAATCCTAACCGGGTCAAAACTTACCAGATTTCTTCGGTTTCCCTAAATCATCTGGGCTCTCTCTCCAATCGAACATTAAGAGCTCTCTCTTCCCGTTTTTCCTAAATCAAAAAGTTCCCTCTTCTCGTTTTTCCTAAATCACAGCTCAGTTATCTCTAATCAATAATGGTGGGTGGTGATTCAAGAAAGAAATAAGCTATTTCAGCAAGTCGATCAGTTACAAGAAGAGTACCAACTCCAAAACATACCAGATCTGGTCTCTCTTCTTCTGATTTTTCTAAATTGAAAGTGAAGCTAACAGGGAAATTGGGAGGTTGTCTTTCACTCACGTTGGAAAGGTAAGGTCTAAATCGCTAAAAATTTACTTCAATTCATTTACGTTTCGATGCCTACTAATAATGTAATTTACCGTAACAATAGATGCTTGGATTTTTTTGAAGTAATGAGTCATGAAATACATGGCTGCCTCTTAAGATCTTCAGTTCAAGAAAAAGTAAATTTTATTTTCTGCCACAACTGATTGAATCTTCATCCCATCCATAATATTGTATTTCACTCGCTAAGTTTATAAATGATGCTAAACCAATATGTCAAAACATTATTTAGTGGACATTTGGAAAAATTTTAGATAACTTATTTTCTCCACTTTTATGTAACTTTTAGATAAATTCTGTCCATTTGAAAAAAACATTTGTATAGGATATAACAGAAATCCTGCTTCAAACAAATTCTTTGAAAACAAGGTTCAAATTGTGATCTTTTTTGTGTTTTTTTATTGTTTGGTGTTATTTGCTATACTGTTATTTGTTAGTTTAGTGTTTAGTTATTTGTTTAATTTAGTGTTATTTAATATGTTTAGTTTGCTTTTCTGCCCCTTTGCTTAAGTGTTCATTTAACTGCTGCTGTTGCATTTAACCATTTGTGTATAATGTTAAACTAATTTTGTTCATGTATTATATGTGGATTACCAACTGTGGAATGTATCTTAAACATTGCAATCTTATGGTGGTTTTGGCAGATAAGGTTCAACAAAGGCATGTCAACTTCAAGCAACATGAGCATTCAAACTAATGATGTACGATTTCGAAAAAAATGTTCTCGCTGTCCGAGAGTCAGCTGTTAAAATATCTCGAATCGAGAGAAGAATCACGGAAGGCTCTACTATGATTGTCGAGGAGAAGGACAAAGGAAAATGTAAGTTTTGGGGTGGTGCAATCCATCGATTGGGTATGGCGAACCCAACTCACGTGATGAAGACACTGCAGGCAAATTTGCTTGTGAATTATGATGCTCGACTTGGAGTCATTGAAATCAATGTGGCAAATCTTAAACACATCATCAACATCATCATGTTTTTTGTGGGCTAGCCTTGGTAGTGTCGGTGTGGCACTTGTCAGTGATTGTAAAATTTGTGTACTCTTTACCCTAACGTCATTATCATTATCTTGTAATGTACATTATCATTGTCTTGTAAAGTGATTGTAATTATTATCTTGTTGCAATTGGGTTAATAAATAATTACTTTTCATACTCCTTGTCATGTATCAGACTTTTAGATTCTCTACTTTGCAATTCCAGTCGTTTTTACATAACAAGCAATGAGATCGATTGGTTGTTATACAGTAAGTTACATAATAGTAATAATAGTTACTATTTGCAGGCAGGCACATGGACTCCATTTCTATAATCTCAATGTGTTGTGCTGCCTGTAAACCCCACATGGACTCCATTTCTATAATCTCAATCTCCATTTCTATCTCTTCTGTATGTACAACTTCACCGTGGCAAAAAAGCCAAACCAAATGGTTGTGGAGGTGAACTAGCAGCTATTTTCAGACCAAACATCAAAAGAAAAAAATAGTACCAAAGAAACTAAAGAAATGTTCTTCGTAGGGAATTGGACCTAATTTTTCAGAAAATTTTTTCAAAATGTGCCAAATGCAATACCTATGGAAAGTATTTGGAAGCATACCATGAATTGAATTTCGCATGGCCGGATCTTGATCAGTTATGATCATTTTGGGTGGGCTACCTGGCATCGCTTTCAACCATTCCTTGAAAAACCAATCAAAAGCATCAATCTTTTCACCACTTAATAATGCACACCCAAAAAACGTTGTCTGTCCATGGTGATTAACCCCTACTATTGGTGCGAAAATCAAATTGTAACGGTTCGTATTGTAAGTTGTATCAAACACAACAACATCCCCAAAACTTTTGTATGACTTTCTACATGTTGCATCCGCCCAAAAACAATGAATCGTGACACCCTCCTCTTGCTCGAATGTAAAAGTAAAACCGGGATTCTTTTTTTTCTCATCCTTAAAATACTCAAACAACAAATTAGCATCATGTCCCTTTAAAGCATTCCTCCTATCTCTTTCAGCATTATAAAGATCTCGTGCTGTACATCCAACATTTTCAGGATCTCCAGATTCCATCTCTAAAATACTCATTTGTTGCCATGTTGGCACATTAACTTTGATAGTTGTTATGTTAAATTTCTTTTGGCTAGTGTCACTACTGATGAGAGTGCAACAAATGTACTTTTCTTGGGGTCGTAAGAGGATGGTTATGACCCTCAACAAAGTGTCTAATAACAAATCCCCCCGCGTCGGTCTGGTCTTTCACAACTACCAATCTTGCACCACAATCAGCTCTAGTTAGGCCCCGTTTTCGTACAATCTGTTGAGTTTTGTTGGACACATTTCTCCTCAACCCTTCTTTATAACAAACAAATTCCTTTCTAATTATTTCACCATTAATCTTCTTACTAGAACTTAACCGCGTACCAAATCCACCTTCTCTACCATAGTTGTTATAAAAGTCGCGAACATCGCCTTAAGTTGTGAAAATGTTGCCCAATTTTCGATATCAACTCGTTTTTAACTTGCGGAGTGTAAAGTTGTTGAGAAGAATTACCAGATGATACTATTTCCGTCTCTTCTACACAATGTTGCATTCTGCAAACCCAACAATAATGTACAAACAAATTAGACAGGATATATCAATAATATGACTTTTGTGTAGAAGAATTAATATGACATGAGTAATAAATTAGGCAGGATATATCAATAATATGACGATATATAATGCACCTTTACTTATGTGAAAGGTAATGAATTATTACAAATTTACACGATCATTGAAACAAGCCCGGTTTATGTTGCTTTAGTATATGGAAGCAGATCATCAAGAATGACCAGTAAAACTAAGAAGCAATTGAAACAGATCATCAAGAATTGCTCACTGACACTAAGAAGCAATTAGTAAATGGAAGCACAGAGGACATCAATTAATTAAAAAAACCCTTGAAGAAAAATTGAAACAAACGGAGGACATCAATTTATGTTTTTGAAAAAGCTGATTTCTTTCTTGAAAAGAAAAAGCTTTGTTCACGATTTATGGTAGCTCTACATTAAGCTCAACGTTTTTTAATAAAAAAAAAATAAACAAGGCTTTAATTTCCTATACAATCTATCTATATTGCAATAATTGTTAATTTTCAAAACTGAACATGGATTAATCACTAGCCAGATTATGTTATTTGCAGATGAAGAGATGTCATCCCAAAGCAGATCCGAGCGTAAATGTGACTTAATTAAAATATAAAAGAAGATTTAACCCAGTAAAAAAAATCAAACGCAAATGTGGAACAAAGTGGGAAAAGTGGTCCAAAATGTAGTGTTTCAGAAGATGAATCGTGAGCAAGAAGAGAATTAGTGAATGGAAGCACAGAAGCACAGTAGTAATGTCAAACAAACCACATGAACAGTTACCTTTTAACGAGATTTAACGACGATTTCGCTGTAAGTTTCCAACGTCCGGCGATCAATTTCGCTGATCAATCACTTGCTAGAGGAAAAGCTGATTTAGGGAAAAGGAGTAGAAGAGAGCCCAGATGATTTAGGGAAAACGAAGAGAGGAAAAACGGGAAACCGAAGAAATCTGGTATGTTTTGACCCGGTTAGGATTTTTACCCGGTAATGACCCGCGTGTTTTCCCCCTCCCCGATCTGGACCGTTGTTTGTCATCCAAAGGTGAGAAAAGAAGTTCTTATTTTAGCTAAAATAAGGGAATCCTGACCAGATCAATCACATATATATATATATATATATATATATATATATATATATATATATATATATATATATATATATAATCTCAGAACAGAATTAGTGGTGAATGAAGTCACATATACAATTGGCAATGTTTCATACCTCAACATAAAACATGAAAATGAAATCCAGAACCTCTACAACTATGCCGGGGTCTGACCTAAAGAAGGTGAATATATATACTTGTATGAATCAACAAACACTGGATAAACCCTACTATTTATGCTATTGGAAACCACTACAATTTAAGATGAATCATCTATTCAAAGCTTACGCAATATCCTGGTCTTTCCTTGCACGGCATCAGTTTCCTTATATACCTTTAGTAGGGATTCAAATCCATTTCTGTTGATAGTACTGGTAGCCTGCAAAACATCTATAAGTTCTATATATATATATATATATATATATATATATATATATATATATATATATATATATATATATATATATATATAAAACCCACAGAATTAAACATAATGATCAACAGACAAAGCTTCATGTTTTACTCTTTTAATGTCAACTGAAACAAGTGAAGTGTCTATCATTCAAGTATGATTGAAAGCGCTTGATTGACTCTTGGTGTGTTTCAGTATGGCCAAAAGTAGCCTCAAACCTCTTCCCTCAACAGTCAAATGGTTTTCTCCAGCTACAGCTTCCAAGCCTAATTTTCTGCACATTATTACAAGAGAAGAATAAAAGTTCATGTCACGATGAGAAATTTATTTACAGGTTCATTCATTTTCACCTTCGATGAATCCCTTTAATGATGTCTTAGAAATAAAGAACATAAATTCGATGAAAACATATTATCAACATCGCATCAAATCTAAGAGTATCGACTGATGTCTTAACAGATGGAACAAAGTATTCTTTTTCTTTAACATTTGATAATAAAGAAAGTAGAACTCAGATCTTCAAGTGCAGGATCCCAAGTACTTGGAGAAATTCAAATTTCCAATGCATTCAAATAAGGTAACGCTAAGCTCGACTTAGAGCAAGAGGTTTAAACTAACTGCCCAAACAGGCCAACCAAATAAGTCACAAACTGGTAAAAGATTGCTTATGAACAAATCAAAATACAAAAATTTGCAACAAATGCAGTCAAGGCCCTAGCTTCCCAGAAGAAGCAACTGGCGAAGCAAAGCTTATAATAAACCAAGCACAAGCAAGAGGATAAAAAAATTTCCTATTACCGTGTAAGTCATAAGTTGGAATGAACAACACTAATAACAATTGGGAAACTTAGTAGTAGACATTCTTACTCAGCAGAAAAGAGGATCAGTTTTGTAAAGAACTGTTTCAAGTCATCCACTGAATCAGGGACAGCTTCACTGGAGATCTTTGCTATTATAGCATAACATATCTGACACACAGTAACATAAGGTCATGTTGCCATTATTTGATCACGTGGATCATTACAAGTTACAGAAGTTATACATTAACAAGTCTTGATTATATTATATACTCAATACACATTCATCAAGGAAAGCAAAGATGATAATGACACTTCACAAGCCTCACAAAGGGCATATGTATCGTCCAAAATACTTGGCATTGCGAATCAATATGAAGTAAAGAAAAACATCCCATAAAAACAAGATGTAGCTAGGTGGTAATTGTTGTAGTAGTGAAAACATCATTTTGCAAAGATAATGGCTTCTGATCAGGATTCAAAAAACACGTATTCACTAATTTTACCATCTAATGTGATTGATGGTAGCCAAACATCAAGGAACTGCGCTGTGACCCAATTAATGGACTAGGTCCAAAAAAGTGAGATTAGACCCTGGTTATATCAGTTACAAAAAGAGTGCTAGAACCCCAAAAACACATTCTAACTAGTACATACCAAGGTTGTCTGCTGCTGACAAGCAATTTTCCTTTATTGCTTTCCTCAGTTGAGCTGCGAGTTTATCGTCATACTTTACCCTATAAATTCCAGTCTGCCCGACATTTACTTTGACCCAAGAATTTTTATCAAAAAAAATTTCATTCTTCCCACGTGAACTTGAACTGCCATCATAAAACTGACACAATTCGGATTCATCCAATCTTCTAATCTTTGTTTCTGAAAGAAATTTTTTGCGATTATTGTATGAACCAATTGACAAGGTGATTGGAACAATCCATTGCCCGTCATCATGCAAGCCAGAGGATAGAAATTGTGACTGAAAAAATAAAATAAAGATATTGTTTTGTGTAATCCCACATCACTTCCATTTATATCTTTAATAAAAAATAAAACCTGCTCAAACTACAAAGTACGATCTTTGGATTTAACAGAAATAAACAGATAGCCCTTTCGCTTTGTCCATGTCTCCAAGATTCTTCAGAAAGCACGCTCCACAAATCTTCTGTTTTTGCATTTTTGCTAGCATATCTCTTTATATATGAACCTAAAGATTTCTGTTTTAAAGCAAAGAAATCATAGTCAGACATGATAGCGATTTGGTAATCATACTAAACATCGAAGAAGTATATGACTAAGCGAAGCAACGATAACATTAACTTCATGACAAGTTCAGCAATGTTCATTACTCTCATACACATCTAACAACTTATTTTTGTGTTCTTAGTTTTTCCTCTCCCTCTTCTGAAAAGTTTACTACTCTTGTCCATCTAAGCTAGTGCTACTTAAAGAAGCTGAATGTGATCAGTGAAGACCTTACTGCATGATATCTTGGAAAATGGGAAGACATAAGTGAGAGATAGAGAGAGAACATTATAAATAACACAACTAGTAACACATGCTGGCAGCAAATCTCCTTTTACATGCCTGCTGAGCAACAGGATCATGAAAATTCAAGATACTTATTTAATCTATCATTTCTTAAACTAGAAATATAAGGTTCTCGGTGCGATAGCCACGCAAACAGTTTTTCCCCCCTTGAAAACACGTGTATGTAATGTGATTTTGTAAAGCAAGTATGGTTTTAATGATAATACATATGCACTATACTATTTTGAAAATGTCATCACCAAGATAGTCATGTAACATCCAAATAACAGAGGACCCTTTTTTATTGCTTATCAAAAGTCTCATCAACTGAACAAGCAGTGTGTACCTCCACCTGAAAGGACATACTCATCATCATGCTGATTTTTCTGCATTATGAATTGTATACAGTACTAAAGAACATCAAGAAATTGAGCATTTTAGTCTTGAAAGACAAAATATTTTTCACCTCAATTGGATGCGAGTTTTCCAGTGCATCCACACGTAGGCCGCCAGTAGTAACGTCAAGAAATTGAATCCAAATTCTCCACTCAGGAAATAAGATGTCAGTGGCCAAATAACTTACCTGGAAAAATCAAATTTCATGACAACACAACATTATATCCCGTAGAAGGCTCAAAGCAGAGGATATATAATCGGAAAAAAGAATTAACCATGTGGCAAAACCCTCATTAAGCCATAAATGAGTCCACCATTCCATTGTTACTAAGTTGCCAAACCATTGATGGGCAACTTCATGTGTAACAACAATTGCAAGCTGGCACAATAGAGGATGCAAGCAAATGATTATCAAGGTTCCAAATCACTAAGTTTTGAATTTTTTGCTTCTTTATCTATGTTTTGGTACCTATGATCATATTAGGAGGACAAGAAAAAGTAAAGTACCATGTTGGTGAACCATTCCTATACATCAGAGCTATAAACTTTTAGAGTTTTTCTTTTTAATCTTGGTGTCATAAAATTAAAAAAAGACAAAAAGCAAAAAAAAAACAAAAAACAAACAAACGAACATTTAGATTTCAACCTACCCTTTGTGTGTTAGCTGCAGCAGAATGCAAATCATCGTGCAGTACCTCGGTCTTGCGATATGTGATCAAGCCATAATTTTCCATGGCCCCACCAGAAAAATCGGGAACAGCAACCATATTCAGCTTAGGAAGTGTGTAAGGCATTGAGAAGTAGCTAAGCATTCCAGCATAGAGTCAATCTAATGTCCAGACAGTGTACCAAAACAGCATTTTTCATTACAAAGCGTAAGCATATCTATATCTTTCTTTGATCTTCTGAAACCACCATAAAACATGGACTCACTAACTGCTGAAATAAGAGTCAAGTACCAATTCGTTGACAGGTTTAGTGGTTCTATTACTTGCAAACCTTCATTACAGCAGTTTCCATGTCAATAGTGAAAGAGACAAGATTCCTGGATCATTTATTTGCATAATTTAGGTTTTCTTTCTCTCCTTTTCATTTTAGTTGGAGAGATTCAAGCTTTCATGTATAAATTATATCCGTGTAGGTGGAGGGACTTAAATGATTGTCACACTGATAACCACAGATTGTGAAAGGCACTCTCATCTCTTTTTGAACATTAACATTGCTCTTTTACACAGCAGAAGTTGTTTATTTGTCAGTATTACGGATAAGGTCATATAACTCAAGGTCAGATTCACCACAGAAAAGAAAGCGAAAGAATCACTTCCTAAATATATCAAGTGCCTTAACAGCAATACTTGGAGCAAATTTTCCCTTGTCACTTTTTCCAACAGGACAGTATGCACAAACAACAATCCCTGCACGACCGATTATCAGAATCCAGGAAGAGAGGACAAAAGTAAAAATAAAATAAAATTGGAGTAATCAGCCTTTAACTTGTATGCATACCATCAGATGTTTTATCTTCAACGCGATCAAACAAACCCATTACAACCGCCACCAAATAAGTTGACATGATAGATGAGACCTCAAAATGAACAGCCTTTAGGTGCCTATTATGATTTTCCTGACAAACTGGCATGTTAGACAACACTGTCAATTCAGATGGTATATCATCTACCGTAATCTTGAAGGTAGCCTGCAAGGATAAGTATAATATTAAAAGAAGTTTAATACTAAAGTTAGTTAAATGCACAGTAATCATCACCTCCAAACAACTAATAGGAACAAATGAAACAAACCAAGTTTGCACTTTCTCCTCTTGTACATTTTCCTCGTAATGGGTCATTCATTTTCAATAGGTTCCGTAAACTGTCTTAATTCCAGTGAAGCTGAAAAAAGTTTTTCTGCACAGTAGTTTCTAAAACTGAGCCCTCTCAAAAAAGACCAAGTTTCATGACTCGGTCTGGTTTGGACAAATTAATCACAATACCAAAACATGGTAGTCATATGACATCTGCTTTCCTCAAGGCTTTGAGATCATGTAGAAGCTATTTAAAGCAGTGTTAAGAATTCGTAATATTAGCCATGGTTGAGAGTTTGAACACTATTCTTTGCGAACTAGCCTTTCAATTAAAGGTATGAGGCTCAACACATCGACAGTTTGTGTAAACAAATCCTTTATCTATCGCTATTCATGACTTGTTTGCAAATTGTTGATCCATAAGGAATGATTCAGACATAAGATATATTGAACAAATATGAGACAGCATATGCTCTCCATTCTCCAACGAATGTATTAAACAATTACTTATCAGTCAGTATATGTTTTCATTCTTTCACATTGAAAAAGTAATGATAATCAAGTTTGTCTTAATTCTTGCACAACTTTCAATGCTATTCCAGATGGCATTTCACAAGAAACGTTATTTATACTAAATCAAAGAAAAGAAAACCATCCGACCGATACAGGAATAAGAGTTACTAACTTTTGGTGAAAATTAAGAAATTAAAGTTCACCCCCCAAAAAAATCAAGAATCAATACAACTGCTTGCATATGCCTCCTTGAGAGAAATTTAGCAACAAAAAAAAAAATGCTACCTTGAGAGCAGATTCATCCCAACAGGGGAAACATTTGCGTGCATCCACAGCTTCAAATTGTGTCACTGCCATATTTTTCTTCACTCCTCCATCCACATAGGTCCTGTATGATGATAGTCAATAGAGGAGTCCCCAAAAAAATCCATTTGATTCCTGTAAAAGTTGGTTTCAAATTTTCTTGGCTCATAAACATTGAAAACAAATTCCTTTTACGTCAATCTACCCACTACAACTAGTAATCACCTCAGGTCCTCAGTCGGATAAGAATTTTGATAAGTTCCTTTAGTTATCTTTTTATAAACAGATTTGTCATCAACCAAATTAAACAGGTGAAAAGAAAGAAAGAAAGAAAACAGATACCTTCTGTAGAAACCCTTCATGTGTTCATTTAAAATTCCAGAAAAGTTAATAGCCAAAACTCCATCCCCCAAAGGAAGAGCCTACTCAAAGACCAACACAAGTATCTCATCGTCACCGTCCACCACCACATCACAAGGAATATATTTCTGCTTTAAAATCAAAAAAACACCATTTGTGACAATAGATTAAGTGTACAATATTACTCTAGTTGTTATGATATTGATTATAAAAGCATATATAAATAAGTACTAATGAGTGAGAGTAGTAGTAGAGTTGAGTACTAATTGGTTTCGAGAATTAGTGAATGAAACTTGATTGGATGAGCAGGTCAAGTGCGTTCAAGACGAGGTAGTGGGTGACATCAAGTAGGGAGAGGTGGATTAATACATTGCCAGAGAAGTTGGAGGCTGAAAGATTGAGTTTTAGAATAAGATCACAATGTTTTGGGACTGCAAATTTTGGAAGCCTGGTTTGCCCTTTGAACTCATGCCTCCTCTGTTCTTCTTTATCAACATCAGCCATAGCCATGTTTAAGTTTAAAACTCTCTCTCTCTCTCTCACACACACACACACACGCTGGTCACTTTCTTGCAGTGGATATATGAGTGAAGTCAAGTCAACTATACTAAAGAAGGTGATCCATGGAGGAGCTTGGAGATATTTTCTTTGCTACTAATTTTAGTTACATTAATAATGTTTCAGTGGTTTCTTCTTTAGCCGTCTTTCTTTAATATTAAGACATATATACGTATAACTGTTATATTGGACATTAGCAAATCCAGTGTTAGTTGTCTTAATTTAATATACTCCCTCTCTGTTTAAAAAAGATCAATCGTAAAAAAAAAATCTAAATTTTTTTATGGTAGTATAAAATGACATAATATTCTCAATTTTATTGTCATGATTTCAAAATTCTGTTATTATTACTAAACTAACAAACTATTATTTTCAAGGATAAACATGCAACAAAAATACATATTCTGTTTACAAATGAGAGTTTTTCGGTGTAAAATGGAGGGAATAGTATGTATGCATTTAAATTACAACAGACATATTTTGCATTTAAGATGGAAATATTTTTCTTCTTAAATGAAAAACATAAATATGACATATATAGGGATCAGTTTGTTTATGTGGGAATCACCTTGTATTCTCCTGTATTTTCTCGATTGCTAATTAGACCAAGAGGATGCCATCATCTCCAAAGACCATCAGAATAAGACCATGCCGACACTCTTCAGGCTCTGGAAAATAGAGGACCCCGTATAAATATATACACTTCACAAGAACGAGCTTGAGCAGGTACAATTCCCCGACCATTAAAGCTGAAAGATATAATTTCTTCCTTCAAATAGTTGTGTTGATTGAGAAAAAACTGACAACAACTCAGTTATGCCAGGTGCTTTGCAGGCTGCAGCAAACTTTTGCCACCATAATACAAATTCTAACAACTAAGTTCATATTGACTGCTGTATAAAAAATATCTGAATGTATTTTTAGAAGACCCTGAACTTTTTTCAGAAAGACAATTGAGATTATTACCAGTACAAGACACAATTGTGTACACATCAAACACCAAGTAATGTGGAGAATGAGAGCACCATTCGGCATATGACAAAATAGTAGATACAAATGCGAGAACATGGAGGTTCTGGAGACACTTTTAATTCCTCTAGAGCTTTCAAATGAATTGCTTGTGACCCTGTCATGAAGGTAACCATGTTTCAAAATCTTAAAAAGGAATTATTATTTTTTAGGCGTGGATGACATACAAGTTAATTATTCATTTGCTTCTTCACTGGCAAATACTCGGTATATAGGTTACCAAGCAATAAAAAATGAACACTATTTCCACATGTGTTTATGATATTTCCACATAGTTCTTTCTCACATGAAAATGAAAGTGTGACCCATTGTATGCTCATGTGAGACCATGTAGAAATATCAAAAATACATGTATCAGTTCCCTAAAAAATAAATACATTATAGGAAAAATTTACTAAATAATCCATTCCTCTCAATCTATTTTGTTATGTCTTAGTGACTCAACAAAGCAAGGTGGACAGTAGCACGTACCAACATCGAAAGCTAACTAAGAATTAGAAAGCAAATTACCCATTCAAAAATGCTATCTTTTGCAACAAAAATGTCATTGAATTCAAATTATTCTCTTAAAATGGCAACATGCCTTAAATAAGGTCTTTGCTGATCTATCAAAGAACTCCTAATCTTCAAAAGAGTAATGCAACAACAAAGCCATGACAACACTTAGCTTGGAATCCTTGCTTAACCATAACAATAACTAATAAACTGAAACAAGGATAACATAGAGTACATGGCCAAAACTTACAATGCTCATAATAAATCTAAAAGTTTGAGTCTTTGCTTAGCAAATACTTCTTCAAAACATTCATAACCGATCCGAAATCTGCTTTCACATGCACAGGTGGATTAGCATATCTGCAAACCATATCTGGTATCTCTTTCGAGTGATAATCAATCTTTGATTGTGTGAACTTCAACCCATGAGCAGTGCTCACCACCACAGTCCTATCAGTGGGACTAATCACCCCACTATTCCTGAGCTTAATCAATGCAGTTAATGCAACTCCAGTATGGGGGCATATAAACATCCCAGTTGAGTCTGCTTGAGCCATGGCATCCATTAACTCTTCCTCAGTAGCTTCCTCAACAATCCCATTTGAATTAGTTAGAGCAAAAACAGCTCTATCGATAGAAACCGGATCACCAATCTGAATAGCGGATGCAAAAGTTATATTAGCTTTAACTGCTTTAAAGTCCTTCCAGCCAGACTTAAAATGGAGGTAAAGCGGATTAGCATTGGCAGCTTGAGCACAAACCAGCCTCGGTATCCGATCAACTAACCCTAATTCTTTACACATTTGAAACCCTTTATAAAAGGCATATATATTACCCAAATTTCCTCCCGGAACAATCACCCAATCCGGCACTTCCCAATCAAACTGCTGCAAAATCTCAATAGCAGCAGTTTTTTGCCCTTCTAACCTCAAACTATTCAATGAATTTGCCAAATATATTGGTAGTTCAGCAGTTACTTCACGAATCAACTGCATACACCCATCAAAATCTGTATCAAGACTCAAAACAAAAGCCCCATTTGCAATAGGCTGAACCAACTGTGCTATAGAAATTCTATTAGCAGGTAAAAACACAATAGACGGAATCCCAGCAGCAGCACAATAAGCAGATAGTGCGGCTGATGTGTCGCCAGTGGAGGCGCAGCCAACGCCGATGACTGGGCGGTTCATTTTGCGTAACCGGTTAACTTGACTAACCAAAACAGTCATACCCAAATCTTTAAAACTACCCGTGTGACTGATCCCACAATGTTTAACCCACAAATCATTCATGCCCAGAAACTGTTTGCCGTAACGCTCAGCCCAGAAAAGGTTAGAATTACCTTCAAATGCACTAACGATATCGTCGCTGTCAATTTCCGGCAAGACCCATTCTTTCTTGGACCAGACGCCGGATCCATACGGCCATGTGGTTTTTCCCACACGAGAATCGAAGAGGGATTTCCAGTACTTCCCGTCGTATTTTTTCAGGGCGGTGAGGTCGTGTTGAACGTCAAGGAGGCCGCCTGAACGGCTGCGATAGACAATTTCGTCCAGGGAGTAGGATTCGGTAGAGAATGGATCGGCGTTGAAAGGAACGTATTTGGCGGAGAAACCATGGTCAGAGTTGGTAGAGCTGTGGCGGCGGGCTTCTTGGCGGATAGTTTCGTCGGCGGGTCGGCGGTGTTTTTGTGGGGGTGAGTCAGGTGAGGTGGTGGAGGCTTTAATTGGAAGGAAGTGAGTAGTGGTTCTGAAGTTGTAAGAGGTGGGATTGAATTGAGGCTGGAAAGAAATTGCGGGACATCGGAATACGGTAGAAGCCGCCATTAAAGAGACAGAGAGATAGAGAGGTCAGAGGAGGGAGGCGGCCCAGGCGGGTAGGAGTGAATGCGTTTAATTTTGCTGGGTGCTATATCGGTCAGCCAAATCCTAACCCTAACAAAAAATTGAATGGGATATATTTAGGACTGTGCACCAGTTCCGGTTTTTCCGGTTATTCGATTGCTCGGTTCAGTATAAAAGAATTGGTCTGGTTTTGATAAAAAAAAATGGATATATATAGATTTTTCGGTATCGATTTCGGTAGAAATTTTTTATAATTCGGTATTACTGAATCGGACCGATATATACCGATTTTTTAATTTTTTTGTTATTATTAATAAAAATAAAAAAGAAATAATGATAATAATAATAATAATAAAATAATAATTATAATAATTTTCAAAAAAAATCGATACCAAACCGGTAAACCGATTCGAAATCAAAATTTAGCTATTTTCAGTACTGGTCCGATTCGGACCAGTATTTATCGATTGCACACCCCTATATATATTTTCTCATTTTAACCCAGAAATAGAATGACATTCTTGAAATTGCAAAATATTTAACAAAATAATTCACATCCTCTCTCCCTAAAGTCAATTTTTATTTTAAAAAAAACTAAAATTTAAAATCAAGTGGTTATAATTAATTAATATATTATAAGTTATCTAAAAAGTGTTTTAATTCCAATTTTTTTTATTTATTAGTTAAATGAATTAACATCAAATTTAGATCAAGAATTTTCACAAATTAATTTACAAAATTTGAAATACAACTTTCTTATAAATTAAATAAGTAATATATTTAAATTCTTAAATAACAAATATTGTGCGAATACAATCCACCATCCGATTATATCTCATCCGCACAGTTATTGTGCAGATACAGTCCACCATCCACATAATAATTATGCGGATAAAAATTATTATATCTTTTAGATCGTAAAAATGAATGGTGGGATCTACATTGAATGGAATCTAACTTTGACTATGAATTATTATTTTTTATATAGTTTATCTTAAATATTGAGTTAGAGATTTATTAAATATTTTTCTAAATATATTATTGTATATTTTATTAAATATATAAAATTGTGGTGAATAAATTACGTTATAATTCAAAAAAAAATATAAGTGCTTGGTATGTATTGTTTTATTTAAAAAATTTAATTGGTGTACTAAATTTTTTTAATTTGAAGTGTTTAAAAAATATATATTATGCACCAATAAGTCTTGGCGGACAGGTCCAATGGACCGAAATATTGGACCGGTCAATTCTTATTTTTTTTTGCTTTTCTTGTAATTCTCAAAAAAATATATAGTATTTATTTTAATTAAAATTTTTACACAATACAGTATTTTTAGATATAATTTAGATACATATATAAAATACTATTTTGTATATATATTCAAATTATACTTAAAAATACTATATTTTAAAAAAAAAATCACTTAGAATAAATATTATATATTTTTTTGAGAGTTACAAGAAAAGAAAAAAAAATTAAATAAATAAAAATTGACGGGTCTAATATTCCGGTCCATTGATCTAATATATGGAGTATTATACACACACCAGATCGAAGCTTAAAAGTTGGTATTGTAACACGTGACGTGACGTGTCAAGTCCAAATTGGGCTCTCGGACAAACCGTATTGAGTCCAGCACTTTAGCCAATAACCGACACGTGTAAAGATAATTATCCTTTTCCTGTTTCACCTAAAATTTTCCACTCCCATCCCCCCTCTCTCTCTCCCACCCCAACTGCTTATACCGATTCTCTCTCCTCAATTTATCTTTCTCCATTGATTAAGTCACTTAAAAGCTGTTGTAAATTGCTCCGGTCGATCTGCTCTCTCCGGCGAACTCTACCAATCGCCGCGCTCGATATTCATTGGTCCACGGCGAGATGATTCACTCGCAGTCAGCTTCTCCGGTAAGAACAGTCGAGAAATGCTAGATCCCTTTGCTGTGATTCACGTTCGATCCAAAATATGGCTTCGCAAGAAAAAAAAAATCTCCCTAAATATTTAACCTTACAAATCCTTAAATCTTTATCATCAATCAGTTTTTGTTTTTATAAGAATCTTGTTATATAAACTAACGACGGTTTCAAATTTGTACAGTCAAGTAGTTAGGGGTTTAGGCTTTTCGTTTCTGTATATATGCAGTCTGAGAGATGCATATTGTATACAAATTACTTACATGAAGGTGCAAAGTGAATATAGACGAAGAGGATTTGTTCTGTATTGAGTTCTTGAAAGTGGCGAAAATGAGTTTAAGTGCGGCCGAGGAAGATTCGGCTCAAGATATCAATTTACCGGCGGATATTGATTGGAAAATGCTTGATAAGTCCAAGTTTTTCTTCCTCGGTGCAGCGTTGTTTTCTGGTGTGTCCGTCGCTCTTTACCCTGTTGTGGTGTTGAAAACTAGGCAACAAGTTTCTTTGTCTCAGGTTTCTTGCATTAAGACTGCGTTTTCCATTCTTCGGCATGAGGGTTTGTGTGGTCTTTACAGAGGATTTGGGACTTCTTTGATGGGCACAATCCCAGCTCGGGCTCTTTACATGACTGCTCTTGAGGTTACCAAGAGTAATGTTGTGACCGCTACAATTAGGCTTGGGTTTCCGGAGGCGACTGCTGCTGCTATTGCCAATGCTTCAGCTGGATTAAGTGCTGCAATGGCTGCACAGCTTGTTTGGACACCAGTAGATGTTGTAAGTCAAAGGTTAATGGTACAAGGTCATGATAATCCCAAATTCCCCAATGCATCGTCGTGTAAATATCTTAATGGGATAGATGCATTTCGGAAAATTCTCAGTACAGATGGACTTAGAGGTCTTTATAGAGGATTTGGGATGTCTATATTGACCTATGCACCATCGAATGCGGTTTGGTGGGCATCCTATTCTGTCACACAACGGCTCGTTTGGGGAGGGTTAGGTTGTTATGTATGTAGGAAAGAAAGTGAGAACAGTGACAATGGTGTAAACGCTCTGAGACCAGACTCGAAAACAGTGATGGCAGTTCAAGGTGTTAGTGCAGCCATGGCTGGTGGTGTTTCAGCTATAATTACAATGCCACTTGATACAATTAAGACCAGATTGCAGGTTTTGGATGGTGATGAGAATGGGCGTAGAGGGCCAACTATTGGACAAACAGCGAGAAAATTGGTGAAGGAGGGTGGATGGATGGCTTGCTACAGAGGATTGGGACCTCGTGCAGCTTCCATGTCCATGTCTGCTACGACAATGATAACTACATATGAGTTTCTGAAACGGCTTTCTACAAAGAATCAAGAGGGTTTGACATCATGAATACAGAAGTTGGGACGAAATAAGGTCTTTACTCTTTAGTACAAATTTAGTTTCCTTAACTTGTCAATTGTTGTATTCTCTGTTTTCACTCTTTCCGGCCAGTTTGTAAAGAATCATGATCATTGAAACAGTGATGGCAAGTTTTTTGTTCAAATTATCATTTTCTTTCCACCTTATTCATACATTATCTTGTGTTGAAGTGTGCTATCCACAACCTTTGATGCACTATCATTTAATGGTCATGGTGTTTTCGAGGGCCATTTTATTTTCTATCTAGTGTATACTGATCCAAAGCTTTTTTCCAATCACCACAACATGGCTATCAGGAAGAGAACAGGACCATTGGTCCATTGTTCGAATGGATCCTAGGGATTAACCTAATAAACCAGTAGCCTCCACTAAACTTTTATAAATAGGTTATATTTAGGTTACCCGTTTTCCAAAACTAGATCTAGAACCAAAAATAAAATAAAGTAGATCTTGATTCCCCAAGGTTGGAGAACAGATGGATGAGCATGAAATGTTTAATTATTTGAAAAGCAAGTTGGGTATTAGTCTATTAAGATGAGAAAATGTTAAATAAGTTTGGATGTTGTTTGTTCTTATCATCATCCGGAATCATTAGGTTCCATATCCTCGAACATAAGAAGCTAACCAATTCGTCAAAGACATTGAGACTTTGAAATCAAATAATCCCGAAGTGGAGTGGGGGACTCCCAATCTATCTATGATATACTAGTAATATCACTTGATTGATGGTGAGTCTGAATAAAAAAGAAGCTCAAGAATGAGAAAAAAGTAAATAAATTGTTCGTGTTAGCCTCAATCTCAACTCCAACTGGAAAACAATTAAAATCAAGTCAGTATTGTTAGACTCCTTTAAGCCAATGCAACTTCTTCAACTCAAAACTCTTATTATGGGCTAAAAAGACCTTTTTCTAATATAAAAAAAATAATAAAATAATAATTTAGTATTAGATGTTCTAAACATCAAGAATCCATCAACACCTGCAAATACCATGCGTGACGACTCTCCTCCTCCTAGTTTCAAATCTATTATCCAATTATTTCAAATTGGTTCAGTGGAAAAACCCTCAACCACCTTGCCTAATAAGGCACAAATTCGGCAGGCAAGCAACCAAACAAACAAACAAAACAAGTAAAAATTTACTATGCACTTTGAGCTCCTCCCAAATACTTTTTATCTTTTAATAAAAACACCCAACACCAAGGGGTAATAATTCATATTTTAAGAACATTGAAAAGAGGCCCAGGGATGAGTGAAGTTATAAAGGTTATAAATTTATAATCCAAAATGATATGCTGCTTCTCCTATCACAAATGGTACTAGAGAAACATTGGATCTTGTCAGCAGCAGCAGCAGCCCGCACTGCAGGACCTTTTACAGGGAAAATAAATATTTTCCAACAATTCCACTCTCAAAAAGTCCTTTTCCAGCACAGCTAGTAGGGGGATGCATCTGCCAAAAAAATGCCTAAAACTCTCTTCCTTTATACTGCATTTCCTGTCCAAACAAAGTACCAAAACCATGCGTTGCTCAACATTGATCAATACGGAAAAAAAAAAAAGAAAAAAAGAAAAAAAAAAGGGATTGTTCTTATAAATTTCGATAACATCTACAGCACCAATCGGTAATGTTATAAAGATGTATTTGTCCACCTAAAATGCTGCCCTTTTCACCGCTCATAACTGATGTGATCATTTCAAGCACATATTCAATCTGTAATTTCAACATGACCCAAAAAGTAGATGAAGCATAATATTGAGTTAATTATAACATTGCTTGCTAGGTCTTGCCCACACCATTCATTCATAATTTAAAGCTATATATTCGCATGGCCCAATTGCAGAACAAAACAATACATAATTTGCATTCATCTGGCTGCTGGCAAAATGACTAGTTATGTTTTTCAAAAAATGACTTGTCGATGAAAGAACATTAACTCATTTTCTGGAAAAGAAAGCTTAAACGCACATTGGTCCATAAAACAATTTCTATTGAACACGTACCAAAAACCATAAATGTTTTTCAAAATAATTCCCTTGAAAGAAATGGATCTTAAGCGACTAGGCCAGTAAAAACAGAGGAATAAAACAACAATCTTACAGGAGGATATGTTGGCATGTACAGGACCTGGCGAGGCTGACCAAGAAGCATCTGCTGCCCGTACTGCAACAAATAGTGAATAATTGTTGCCTAAGCTCTGGAATACATTGATAACCATGAACAAAGGACAAAATTTGAAATACCTGAGGTCCATTAGATTGAAAATACGCCTGTGGTGATTGCATGGATGCAGCCTGTGGATTGAACATAACAGGTGGGTGCCCAGCAAACGATGGTCCAATCTGCCAGCAAACGACATAATAAGACACCAACAGCACACCAATAGAAATGAATGTGAAATGAGACACGTGTATAAATCTCATAAGATTGCATACTGACGCCCGTCAAACAATCTACTGCAATCTAAGGACCTGTGAGTATTTAATTGGAATGGCAATTTAATTAACATCAAAGATGAGTAACATCTGCCCTGTTCTGAAGACATAATCCACACATTAAAATTTCCAGGTGAAATAGGAACGAAGACATTGCTTTACGAGTGGAATCTCTCCAAAAGAATACTAAAGCTTTAGTAAGCAAGTCCCAGTCTAGCAGACATAATACACAAATTTAGATGCATATTAAAGTCTAACATGTTGCCAACTTAAAAACTGACATTCCTACATATTATAAAGGAACAAATATGCCAGCAGAAAATGTCAATCCGTTTCTTGTTGCATGAAAGTGGCATTCATCATTGCTCATTGCAAACACATTTCCCAATGCCTGGTCAATTAGTGATTTCCACATGGCCATTTATGAAAAGTGAATGTCTACTTCTCAAAAGGCCATTCAAAACTTTGGCCAACCATTGGATTGCTTAAAACTGTGGGACAGTCTAATGGAAATTGAAAGATACTAAAAAACCACTTACCCCAATGCCTACAGGCATCCCATGTATTTGCGAAACAGTGGTCACATTAGCTGGGTAGTAGAAAGAACTATCAGACACTGGAGATGCAGGCCTCAATGGTGTCTGGGTTGGCACAAAACTCTTTGCATTTGGATTCAGTTTAAATTCCTGATAAAACATTCAAGAGAAAACACAATGTAAGGCAATAATTATTAATCACGAATAAGTAGCTAAGGAATCAATCCCTTATCAAGAAAGAAACAAAAAATAGCCTAATATGAAATCTACCTTAGCATGGGGATTAAGTGTTGATCTTTCTGAAAGCGAACCCACTGATGAGCTTGGAGATAACCCAGGAACACTTGATACTGAAACAGCATTTCCATAATCTGACGTGGATGATGCTGAGCTACCAGGCCTCGTACGTGCTATCACAGATTGTGTTGTCCCATGTGATTTGACAGATGGAGCATTCTCTGACAAATCAGTAGGACAATTCTTCTCTTGAACCTTAGAAGAAGGTGGAGCATATGCAGTCGCATTTGGGGAGAGTCCCCCTTTATCAGAACTTTCTTTCTTTGGCCTCAATGATGACTGTGAATCTGCATAAACCAAGCAATAGCCCAAGAGTCAAAAATAAGTAAAAACTTGCAGAGCAGCAGAAAGGAATGCAAAAATATTTTAAAGCCAAAAGAAAGATGAAACTCAAGAAATATAAATGATTAATTTAATCAAGGTTCAGTTATCAATAAAACCTACTTAAAAGCTTGCTGAAATCAAATACTCCCCCATCCCAAATTATTCTTATTCCTTTCCATTCTATTTGTCCCAGAATCATGTCCCCCAACACCGTGTTTGTGAGTTTGGAGAGGGAAAAAAAGAAAATAATTTAAAAGAGAGGGAGGAAAGAAATTTACTTTTTTTCCCTTGTGTTTGTGAGTTTTGAAAGGACATTTTAACTTAAAAGAGTATATTACTATTTTACCCTTGTGAGATAACATTTTAGAATCATTTTAAGGATATTTATGGTATTTCAATATCTTATCTAAGTCTTTAATAAATTTCCTCTCAAATCTTCCAAGTTTGGGAGGAAATGTGTTTAAAATTTCTCTCTACTTTTGTTCTCTCCTCAAAAAACTCACAAACAAGGAACTTTGAATCTCCTCTGAATTTCGCTCCTTTCTTTTCTCTCCTTTTTGAAACTGACAAACAATAGTGCAAGTGTAGAAATAAGTGAATGTTACCCGGTTGCCGTTTATTTTGAGCATTACCAGGAGAGGGGCATATCAAGGAAATGTACTTTTAGAACTTTACAAAACTTTTACATCAATTTCTCAAAGGGAACAAGTAATTTGGAATGAGGGAGTAGAATGTAACTAAAATTACATATTCCAGTGCCAGTGCAGCAAGAGAGGTACAACAACAAAAGCAACAGTAGCTTAACTTGTTATTAGCTAAGCATCATCATGACACTTCTGTATTTCATTTAGTAAAGCAACATGAAAGATCAGAAACATTACTTGAATTACAGTTTTACACTTTAAGCTCACACCAAACTCATTCCAAGTTGATTGAGCTACAGGAATATATAGACAAAGTAAACGTGGAAAATATAGACAAAGTAAACGTGGAATATACTAAATTTACAATAAATTATGAAAGCAGATTCCATATACGAAAGTAACATTTTCATTTTTACTTTTGGTGTGAATCCTCATAACCTATGTACGATCTCTAAAGATAATGCATTACTTAGCGAAAGACGTAGACTTGTATATTAGCAAACCCCTCACCGCAATTTTGGATGCTGTTCAGCTGCAAAATGCAACAACCCATCCCTATTCTTTCCTATTGATTGAAGTAAGAGAATACAAAAACCAATGTTCTAAAAGGTGCTAGTCGGGCGGCCAGGGGGGCCTACGCCTAGGGGGTCCTGGCGGGGCCTAGGTGGAATTTTTTATTTTAAATCAATTTTAATATTTTATCTTACATTTATCCAAACAAAACAATAATATAAAGCAAAACAATCTATAATAAAGATAATAAAGGTTTTTGCTTAAAGTTCAAACACATATGCATATTGCTGATGTCAAAGTTCAAACACAAACATAAACATACAATTGTTCAAAGTTCAAACATATTTTAACGTTAACGATTAAGTTCAAAATTCATATATTCATAAACAAGATTGCTATTAAATAATAAATTTTAAAATTTCAAGAATTTAATTCAATATTAAATAGAAAGAAGCATAATTTAAGAATTATATTGAATTAACCTTTTCCATTCTCGTTGCAGATTTGGCTAAAAGCGGTTATACTATCTACCTTCAGATCAATCGATCATGGTGATATCTGAAGGTTATTCTTGGAAAGGTACTTTCCTAAGAAGTTGTGTTCTGCGTGTTCCATCAAAGCACAAGGAGTGGAGAAACTCTCCATGGAGTATTGGGAAAAACTGGTCTGACCTTCGTGTTGTGTTCCATATCGAAATTGATGACCATCACTTGATCGAAAGTACTTAGGTACATGAGGGGTTGCTACCGATGGAAAGAAGTATGAGCGATTTACAAATATTATAAATGAGATATCATCATTTATATAATTTGACATGGTATCTGAGTCTATGAAAAATTCACGAAGACTCGGTGGATGAACAAGAGGAAGAGGAGAACAATTTGAAAATTACAACTATAATAAAATTATCCATTTTTACTTAATATTGTTCACTTCTTTTTGTGATTTGATATGCTACTTGTGAACTGTTGTTTATGTATTATGAATATGGTCATTAGAAAAATAAATATATCAAGATTTGGTTTGGTTAGTTATTAAAATAAAAAAACCTCTAAGATCATCCTAGACTCCACCTACAGAACCGCCTTTAACGGTGCCGCGTTTGTTCCATAATAACCAAGTCGAAAATTGTTTTTGTTGGATTTTGTTCCATAATAACGAAGTTGAGTAAGTATGTGCAAGAGAAAGTTTCTTTTGTGGTTACATGTTGGTTTAATCAAGTTAGTTGGTGAAATGGTAAGGTTCAGAGAGAGATTTTTTAGTGTTGATAGTCATGATTTGTATCTTGAAATCTTTTAACATAATGGTTGAATAGAATTTTTCTAAGTGAGGCGTCCCGGGGGCCTAGAACTCCTTCCCCATCAAAAGTTAGACGCCTGGAGGGGAGGCGCCAAGTGGGGCCTAGGCAAGAAAATAATTGAGGTTAATTTAGAGATAAATCACAGGCGCCAGTGGTTTCGTTTATTTTGGTTATTTTGTTTTCTTTTTATTTTACTACTTTCAATGTTGATATTTTGATCGAGAGATCAAAAACTAGCTCTTAAGCGGGGATTTTTAGAACACTGACAAAAACTGGCAGGTAGACACTATGAAGAGGATGGAAACAAGAAAATAATTACTAGCTTTATTAAACATATTATATTATTAATTATAGATAAAGCCTTGGTAATTACTTAATTATCTTTTAATTATACTAGTTGTAGTATAGCAATAGATAATCATTAGAGATATTGTTTCCTTTTTAAAATTAGGATACTTGGTTTCCAATTTTAGGGATTTATTTGATCTATATAAAAATATGTAATCTAAATCTTTGAAGATATTGAATTGATTATACTGATTTCAAGGCTTGTGTCTTTGTGGATTTTTAGCCTTATTATCCTTCTTTGTACCCCTTTGTTCCTTTCTTTCAAACTTGTCATACATAAGACTTACCTTATTAGTTATTCTTATTCAACTTAAATCAAATCCAAGGAAATTACTATTCACAATTACCAAAGAAAATAACACAGCCAAATTTTGCGTGCAGAAACTAGAAAGATGCATAACTACAACTCTGAGCTTAAGTGCAGAGTGATAAATTAATAAAAGAATATCAATCTTCAGAGCAAGTACAGAGTTTTAAATAATTAAATATACAAAACCACAGAAAATAACCACATTGGTTCTTGTTTTTTCGTGATGAGTACAAAATATAATGACCTCCTAAGAAAGACCAAGTTGGCATTTCAACAAAAAAAGATTAACAGAAGAAAGATGCAAACATACAAGATTATTTTTTAAAAGATATTTTATTAGAAAGATAATTACATTAAACTATTAAAGGAGGACAAGGAGTCCCACCAAATGACATAAAAGAAAGAAGCATGTAAACTCTTAACAAACAACCAAGAGAAGCGAGAAGTAAACATAGAAGAGCCACACAATACACTAATCACCTACTAAATAAGTAAATTCATAAATTTAAAATTAATAAATAAATAAATTTATTAATACAGCAGCATTGATCTATTTTAGAAACACTAAACTATATACAAATATCAAATGTCAACCGGTCTAATGAATATTTTAATCCACTGATCATCTGTACTGAAGAACCATAAAAGTAGACTAAAAACAAAAGGGATTAGAAGGGGATGTCCTGATTAGTCATAGATCAGCAAGGGATCTCCCATGACATACAACTTAACCTGTTGGTTGAGAAATTAAAAACAGCCAATATGCCTGTAATCCAGGTTGGTTAGGATGTCAACAAAAATAAAGACATCCAATTGAAATAGTCCAGATATAACTTTATTTGCAATTCAAATACTGAACTACAAGGGAAAGTAATGAGGTACAGGCTAAAACTGAGATGTGGTTCGCATTACGATACCATAACAAAGGATTCTAAGCCTTAAATTCAGATTTAGTCATTCAATTTTTATATAGTAAAAAATAAAAATTTCATGTAATATGGCATCCAAATTAAGTGATTACAATTCAAGCCTCATTAATAGATATACATAAAGAGAGATTATAGACAGCCGAGAGAAGAAATTAAAGATTAAAAATTTCTTGTAATATGACATCCGAATTAAGTGATTACCATTCAAGCCCCATTAATAGATATTCATAAAGAAAGATTATAGAGAGACGAGATAAGAAATTAAAGATTACAGAGAGAAAAGGAGACTTACCCATGATGATGTGCGAGAAACGCAGGAGTATGTGCAGTATTTGCTAGAACAATGAGAGGGAGGTGCACTGACGATTAGTAATAGTGTTAGGGTTATAAAGGGTTTTAACCCATTGGATGCCTCGGATGACCCATTACAACCCACGGAATTTCAGTTACCCGACTGACCTTGTACATTTAATACCACCCTAAAAATTAATAAACTATTCAACCTGCTAAATTGTGGGCGGTCTCTGGGGTAAGTTTAAGTTCATAGGTTGCAACTGCCAGCTCTAATTGTGATTAAATGCACTCATATTTCAGCAATTCAAATCTCCTAATTTCTTTTTCTCTCATTCTATTCTTTTTAGGTAAAAAAAGAATTATTGTTTTTTTTGTTTGCTAATTAAAAGGTCATTATTGTTGTAGCCGTGGTGCTAGATTCAAGATCTTCAAACTAAAACACGTCCTCAAATACAATATGTTTCCAGGGTTTGGGGCTTTTATTCTCTTATATCTTGAGCCAGGTAACCATCAATCAGATAATTACAACAATCAACTAATAGCTTTACAAAGATCATTTATCCAAATTCATATAATCTAAACAAAAGTTCAAGCAGCTAAAAAGTGAATGACTATACCAACAATAGTGAGCTAGTGAACAGTAACTTAAATTTAACCAGGAAACATGTATCAGGATGAAGCACTTGACTCACCCTCAGTTTTTGAAGCTTGAGTGTCCTCAGCTAACTGCACCATATACAAATAAAAATCATGATTATTGGCAGTGAAAATAAAAGGCGGGATAAAGGCTTAACTTACAGTTTTCTTTTCAGAGTCTTCCTTGGTGTAATTTCTTCCAACAAGTATTTCATTGAACTGATTCTCTTGAACCCTGAAATAAGAAATGCTCAATTAGAGGCGCAAGAACCTCTTATAATGATAACGAACAAACTATTAGCATATTATGAGCAAGACTAAAGATAACAGGAACCTGCTTCCACCATCGAAAGATAAAAGACTTTTAGGAAGACGGTCGGATGACAATTGTCTACCATGATCATGAGAAACAGAACGGTATAGTTCCCTGCCAGTAATTGACTGAGGAGATTGTACATCAACCTGAATACCACACAACACAGAAACAATATTTGTCTAAATCAAGCACTGATTAGTAATTTTGTTAGAAGAAACATAAATGGATACAAACAAATTGAAGTAATTAACTAAATTATAGCCACAAACTAAACAGAAATGTTATGAATCCAATGGAAAGCCTTTAACAGACTATGCATCTTTATGTATTTCTTCGAAAGATCTCCCATGAATCTAGGTTCCAACTTTCCGCATTTATCATTGTAATCCCTCAAGGCCATAAAATCCTTCAATAAATACCTCCTCAAAATGGATTTTCAATAGTATAATAGATATTATTATAAAATCAGATACAGGCTTGCAAGCAAGAGGTTTTAACTTCAAGACTGGCATACCAAAGATGAAAGATCAAATGGAACTTTCATTTAGTTGGTCTGATAGAGGAAGACCAATTTAGTTGGCTCCTACAAAGAATGATATAGAATAGTTGATAAATACCACAGATGAAGAGCTTGAGGGAACTTGAGCTCCATCATTACTTTTCCCGCTTATGAAGCCAGTAAACGACTTGCTAATGACAGAATCAGAGACATCACCAAAGGTTTCAATATTCCGTGAATCCAAAAGGTTCTCTTTTCCATCATATCCACTATCATTAACCCCCCTAAAGACTGATGAGAACCTGGTTTCCTCATCCATTTCAAAGTCTCCATTAAGTTGAATACCTCTTTCCTGTTAAATATTAAAAAGAAAATGATATACAATCAATTTAAAATTGAAATATTATTTTAAAATGAAAAAGAAAATACAATATTGATTATTGAAATTGAGCTAAAGCCTGACCTCCGCTAAATGAAGATCTTGGGTATCCTCACCCTCAATTTCTCTTGCTATTCTTAAGGCCTCCCTTTCCAGCTCTCTCATTTGAGGTCCTCTATCGAGTTTGGTTGTATACAGATCCTCATTAAATGTGCTTTTTACTCCAAACAATGTTTCATTTGCTTCAAATTGATCCCAGCCCCTATATAATACAAAGTCACGTTGGTGAAAAGGATACATGATCAGACTGCCAAGAAACAGCATTCACAACTAAATAGTTACTAAAAAAAATGTTAGTTACAAATACTAACTATGTAAAGGAACTGACATCTGGGGGTAAGGGAATGTGCTTAAGTTGCATCAACTTGACTCCAAATTCTGAGAACATATCTAAACATTAAATGTTACTCATTTAATATATTCCAGGCTACAATCACATTCCAAGTAACACAGTTCACAAATGAATACTTAAACTCATTTAGAGCAATCAAACAAAAACAACATATAGTGTATAATTGTGGATACATATGCACATGGAAATGTTGGATATTATCTCTACTCTCTGAAAGAAAGATCACAGTGCTAATGTTCATACCACAAATAAAACATATAACCATAATTGTCACGGCGCAACGGTGAGACGCGGTGGTAGTTAACCGCCAGGATACCTAAGATAAGGCGCCAGTTATAGCGTCCATATGGTGACAAGTCGTTAACAATTTATACATTTATTTATTTTACTTCAAAAGTATATTGCACAATAAAATTTTATATACATTAAAATTCAAAAATCATAACTAACACCATGAAATACAATTAAAAACACAATTGTATGAATACTTCATAATCAAAATTCAAAAATAAAACAATCGACAATGAAAACTAGTAGAACAAGTCAACAAACACTATGTAGAAGATATAAAATCAACCAAGTCAACACCCATCACGCATTACAAGTCTATAAGTAATAAACTTACATCACATAGAAAATCTATGAGTCATGGATCAACTACCAAGGCGTGAGCCTTGACAGCTTGGCATCCGAGGCGTAGCTTGTCCTTCTCTAGCGCCAGAACGTCTAGTCGTCGCCTAGGCGACGTCATGACAACTATGGTCGTCAAATCGAGAATCGTATCATGAATCGAAAACTCCCGTATCGTGTTTCATGGATCGTATCGAAGATATAAAAAATAAATAAATAATAATTATATTTATTTATATTGAAACACAATTTATGACTTAAATTTCATAACAATTAAGCATATAGTCCAACAAAAAACCAAGTCCTCAATGTTTTAAGTTGTCAAGAAGCAAAGACATAGAAAATTAGTAACTAAAGTTTATCAAATATGATTTGATATATAAAGCTGAAAATTATAAAACATATTTTAATTAAAAACATATTAAGTATTTAAGTGAATAAATTGATTAATTAATTAATTTTAAATTACAAACAAATTGGAATATAAAATTTGTGTATAATATAATAATATAAAAAGGAAAAAAAGTAAATAAGTACTTTATGCGAGTGGAGAGTTTGGAAACGTGGATAAGCTTTAATGTTAATATAATATAATAGTATATATACATACTATAATACTTACCTGCTGTTTAATGTTAATATACTATAATAGTATTATACATACTATAATACTTACCCACTGTTTAATGTTAATATAATATAATAGTATTATACATACTATAATACTTGGCCATTGTCCTGCGATAAGGAAAGGAAAATAAAACACGTCAATTGATTTAGTAAAACATCGGTGACGATGGAGATAATCAAACTAATCAACAAATTAATCAATAGATTAAGACGATGGAGATAATCGAACCAATCAAGCGACGGAAAACTGGTAAATTTTCAGATTTGTCTTTTTCTCTTTCTTTTTTTTTCACACATGTCTTCTTCCCAAATCGTTAGAGTATTGATGATGTATCGCACCATACATGCGATTCCCCTTCGATACCTACGATTCTAGTACAATTTTTGATACCCATACGATTATGTATCGATTGCTACCTGTATCATGTCGAATAGGATTTTGACAACTATGCATATAACATTTTCAACCACATGGATCTCTAAAGATTTTGCTTAGATACAAATGATAATATACCAGATATTCCAGCACGATGCTAATAGAAGGCACTTTTACAAGAAACACCAAGGTAAAAATAACATAATTGTATTCCAAACAAAAATAGTGAGAAAGATTGTTGTATCATATTGATAACCTTCCCGAAACAGCTCCAAATAAGATCAGCATTAGCATGGTTCAGTTATTATTAATTAAGTTCACAATAAGGTATGCACAAGACCCCATGAGCATTATCACACATATTAAGTAGAGATCACTAGAATATCCCAAGAAGGAATAAGAATATAGATGAAAGGAAAAATAATTAACAACCTATTCCAAGGGCCATCAAATATGTTGTCCAATTCAGGACAATCTGGATCATCTTCATCAGGGACCCAACGTCCCAATTCTCTCTCCACCTCAACATAAAGAGTTTGTGATATGGAGGAGTCCGTCATTATATCCTGCTGCTTTTCACGCTGGAGCTCATTTGCTATCCCATCTCTAGTTACAGACACACCCTGGTCCAAGTGAACAACAGAAAGATTCATGACAAATTGACGTAGCTGCTTCTTCCAATAAGCACATCACAAATTTAATACAAGAACAATACTACGACGAGAGTTTACATGACAAACAAGTGTGTCAAATACTTGAAGTTACTTTAACCAATACCCAGTAAGTTCCACAATTGATATAATGTCAAGCACAAAAGAACAAGAACCTTTGCAATGATTTGCACAAGTTCTCTAGCTGGTATAATCAGAGTCTTTGAAGGAGGCTTGTTAACGGAATCTGAAATATTCTTCTGTCCTCGGGAAGAGCCAGCCTTCGTTAAGCGAGCCATTTTCAAGATAATTCCTACAAATGACAACAAGGTAAATCTTAAGAAAGAATATTTCCAAGTGCATAGCAGCATGTCACTTGTTGACATAGAATCCAGAATCCAGCAGCAACAACCAATATGAAATGAGCATTACTTATAAGGTGGATTCATAGTTTCTGGACATACCAAAATCTTTGTCAGCATTAGTAGCATGGAAGATTCCAGAGAATAGAGATCCATCTATCACCTGGATTTCCACATGATGTCCAATAAGACATGTTGTCAAATAAACTAGTCGCTCGCGTGAGGGACTTTCAATTCCTCCCTCTTTGTTGCCACTCAGTACACCTGATCTGACAAACAGTTAAAATGACAATGATGACACAAACATAAATAATTAGGTCACTGATTCTCACCTGCAGTTGTCAATCTGCTGGAGTTAGTCTTTCCGGTCACCAACTTATTATCAACCCTAGTTCCACTTTCTTTTTCAACTTTTCGACGACCAAATCCATTAGCAGATCTGGGCTGTACAACTTGTTGCAGATTCATTCTTAAAATCAACCTCTACTCAACTGATGAAAAAGAAAAGCTGCTGTAAAGAGGAATCATCAGATAATTAGCTAACCTTTCAGAGAATAAAACAACAGACAACCGGCAAGGTAATTGAATCTAATTTTTCCTCTTCACTCATCACATGTTGCCAACACCCAACCCAACCGTAGAAACCAACAAAACTAACATATAAGTTTCATGCAATTGATAGGAAAAAGATTTAAATAAAGAGAAAACAGACCAATTGAAAGAAAATAGTGCTATCCATACTTCATCAAAGAAAAAGAAGAGTGTAATCTATGTAAATATTGCAACATAACAACATGGTGGTTACCCTCCTAACCAAAAAGTTCATATTCTGGAGGGGACTTTTTAGTCAGCACTCTCTCCAAGAGCAAGTCATATTGGTATTAAATGCTAGAGGGGAATCTAGTTATTCTGGCTATATCTGGATTGCAATTTATCAGGTAAAAGCGGTTATCCTCCTCCCCATCCCTAATGGAATCGTTTTAGAAAATTCCAATAGGACTTAGGATAGCTCATAGTATTTACAGTAGTTACGGCTATAAAGTTCAAGACAAGGTTGAAGGAAGGAATAATGGAGAAAATAAGATGAACAATAAGGCCACAAAAGCGCAAAGTTTTGAATAATAATTCAATTTTATATTCCACTGTTGGAGATTACATCACTTATATTAAACATATAAAACCCCAATAGTAACCTAATTTAATAAGAAACAAACTCCTATTAATATCTACTAAAATTATAAGATATCAAATTATTATCTGGCAAAAAATAAACTATTACAATTGATTTATCTTTAAATAATAATATAATATAATCAATTAATAATCTCCTATTTTTCTTGTTCTTAATCGCATCACCAATGGTGGAATTTAGGGACTACAATAGGTATCCTATATGGTTTAAGAGAGGTAGTGTAAGTCACCCCTAGGGCACCACGTTCCAATATAAAATTTTAAAGTGTACCTACTGATACTTTTGTTTTAAAAAAAAATTTAAGTATTTTAAATTGTATAAATATTTCTAGAAGTATGATAATCGCCTTTGAGATCAAGTGACCACAAAAACGATAACAATTAGTCCATAGGATTGAATAAAGGACAAATCATGGGATATAATAATTAATAGTGGTATTAAATTAGTTCAAATAATCATATCCATCTATCATTTTTTTCCAAATAAACGTAGACCAGAAGGTGGGAGAAATGGCAAAGGCAGACCTTGAGAAATAACCTCAAGGTCGGTGGTTTCAATCCCATTACCATACTAAAACTTACCTATCAAAAAAATATATATGATAACTTTTTGTAAGTTATAAAACATGATAAATTAAAATTTGTATGTGAAACAAATGAATATATAATGAGCTTTGAGATGCATGCTCATTAACTTTTGCATTGCTTTGTTGCTTGGGGTCGATGGAGCTCTCTATTTGGAGTATTCATACAGGAATAATTGTGTCCTGCTTCCATTATATGGTGTTAATTCACTTGGCAAAAACATTTCAAAGTGTTTTTTCTTTTCAGTTTTATAGGGAATTTGAAATAACTGTAATTCTAGACTGTTTAGAGCAGGTTCCTTTTCTTTCAAGTTGTAGCCCAAAAATCATTCTTGTTCCATGTAGTTATTAACCAATGTTCTAAAAATCCCGCTAAAGCCCTTTCACTAGGCACCTCACCTCACCTAGGCTCGGGGCAAAAAATTCCTCTAGAAAATTAGGCGAGATCTAGACGGAGAGATTTTTTTTATTTTAATAACTATCCAAACCAGATATTAATATATTTATTGTTCTAATTATTTACCATATTGATAATACAGGTTGTAGCAAATCAAATCACAACAAGAAGTGAACAATATCAAGTCAACATGGATAATTTTATTATAGTTGTAATTTTTTGAACTTGTACCAACTTCAAATTATATAAATGATGATACATTTGTAATATTTAGTTTAATTCAATATAATACTTAATTTATGTTTACTTTCTTAAGTTTTAATATTGAATTAAATTCTTGAAATTTTAAATTTTATTATTTAATAGCAATCTTGTTTATGAATAAAATTAATACATTAAAAATATATTTGAACTTTGAACAATTGCATTTTGTGTTTGAACTTTGACATTAACAATATGAATATGTATTTGAACTTTAAGCAAAAGTCTTTATTATCTTTATAATAGATTGTTTTACTTTATATTATTGTTTTGTTTGGATAAATGTAAAATAAAACATTAAAATTGACTTAAAAATAAAAAATCCCGCCTAGGCCTCCTAGGCGCTAGGGCCCCCGGCCGCCCGCCTAGCGCCTTTTAGAACATTGTTATTAACATATTTTCTCATGAAGGGGTGAAAGGGAATGTTGTCAACATAATATGTCTTTTTAGAAGTCAAAAATACACATTATGTAGATGCCAAAAATAAAAAAATGGTAAAGGAAAGTGGCATTGGGTACAATACCACAGCACTATTTAACAATATACATACGAGTATCTGCTTCTGAGGGTTTACAAAAAGGAAAGTGTTTCCCTTCTGGTATATGCTTGGGAATAAAAATTAAGTCTTGACGTGTTAATGATTTACTGTAAACTAGGAGGCAGAAGTTTTCATACAATGATATTGCTTATGGAGTTTTACGAAGCCCAAAATAGACCACCAGAAACCAAGATTGTAATGACAGAGAAGAACTAAAATCAGAACGGAATTCAATAAGGACTTGCTGAGTCCACTATTTTAATCCTTTGTACAAAAAACCTAAAAGTCCTGCAAGTCTCCAACTTGCAAAGCAATAAGGGCATTATTTATCTAATACTAATAAACAAATAGCACATCAACTAGGCTCTAAATTCAGACTCAAATTAATTGTTGTGGTGGAGATACATGAGCAACGAAAAATGATGCACAAGTGAAGTGCCTAATCAAGGAAAAGTTCATAATCAAAAAAGAAAAGTATGCAGCTCTACTAGGTAAAAGTACCAAATTCAGAGCCTCAATAAGTTATCAATAAAGTATGTAGCACTAGAATAACGAACAAATAAGCGTATTCAGCAATAGTAAAATCCTGAATAGTAGCAATAATCCCGATTGAGTAATTGCAGTGTAACAATCACATGGCACGTTCTATAAATCATTGAAAATCTTCGTATCAAGCATGCATGTATTTTATCTAATCAAAACCCTATAATCAAATCAATTCTTATATAAGATTTATATATACATAAACAAAAACGAATAGTGGGAGAGGGAAAAAAAGTTAATTTACCAGGGAGGGAGGAAGAAAGATAGTGTCCGATCTGTGAGAAGAAAAGAGAGAGAGAGAGAGAGAGAGAGATTCGATGAGAGAGGCCAAGCCGTGAGAAGAATGGATGCGCGGCTTGTGTGTTCTGTCGGGGTAGCGCCACTAGATTACGAACCAGATCGGACCTTAGACTGATTCTATATTCCTGACCGGAGTCACTACCCGGACCCGAATACAACCCTTCTAATTTTTGGTAAAATAACAAGGGTTAAATACATTTATTTCCCTCAAAGTATTACCCATTTTACATTTATGACCCTAATGTTTAGAATCTTACATTAACATTAACATTAGCATAATATAAGTATAGGTAAATAAAAGTGACCCTAAATCAAAAAAAACCCTAAATCAACAAATGAAATAACTACAACTTTATTATTACAACAAGAAACTGCGGAGTTTGAATACAAATATTATCTTCTAGACAATATCTATACTCAAATAAATCCTCATCACATTTATTGATACATTATTTTACAATAATGGTGAGGACTACTAAACAACTCTCTCTGAACCTTCATTCCATACCCCGACTAAGATTTCGCTACATTCTCGCCTCCCCGAGAAGAAAAATGGAACAACAAGGAAAAGGGTGAGCTCAACTAGCCCAAGAAAGAATGTTATGACTAAGATAATATACAACAAATTATCGTTAGTCTCCAACAGGAAAAAATCGATAGAATCTGAATAGTATGACAAGTTTCGGATCAATATTCGCAATGGAAATAATAATTCATGTAAGAGTTACGTAGAGAATGAAATCTACTATAATCTATGAATTTAATAGTCCATCATCAATATTTTATCCTCAGAACATCAATCAATATTCATCTCAAATCAAATATTCATCTTTGCACTACAGCCAAAAGATATTCATCAATCGATATGCTCATCTCAACACTGCTCATCTTTGCACTAAAGGCCAAAGATATTCATCGGGCCGGTCGTGTTCATTTAAACACTGCTCATCTTTGCACTACAGTGCCAAAGATATTCATCACTCGGTCATGTTCATTTAAACACCGCTTCATCTTTGCACTACAGCCAAAAGATATTCTTCAGAAATCATTCATCTTTGCACTACAGGGCCAAAGATATTCTTCAAAATCATTCATCTTTTGCTACAAAAGCCAAAGATATTCAATAATATCATCATTTAAGACCGAGGATGATGAAAATATTTTAAAGAACTAATCCAAAGAAACAAAATGACAAGGATTAAGGATTAAGAATTAGTATTTTGTTTTATCTATGTCCAACAATACCTCAAAAATAATCATAGTGGTGTAAAATTCAAGAATGATCAAAACATGGATACAATCAAAGCTAGTATCCGTAATAGATATTTTAGACGAAAAGAAAAATTTTTATTTTTCTATTGAATAATCTTGTATTCGTGAATAGTCTCAGATATCGTGAATAAAGTCTTGATATCGTGAATAAGTAACTCAACACCAAAAGATAGAAATTCCACAAAAAAAACATCTTCACGCTTCATGAATAGTACTCGTGAATAGTAACTCGTGAATAGTAACTCATGAATAGTAACTCAGTGAATAGTAACCCCGACATGAAAAAGTTCCAAATTTGATAAAACTTCGGATCAACATTTCAAAGATAATGATATTGAAGAAATAATATCATTACGAAAAAAAAATAATATCCCTTACCTCAAAGAATCAAGATTTCCGGAAGGAAAGGCTCAAGTGATCTTGAATGAAACTTGTCTTGAACAAAGAACTCTCAAAGTATCTAAATACTAACAAAATACGCTCAATAATATAGAGAAAAGAGAAAAACTTTGTTTCGGTGTGATTTTCAATTTAACTTAGCCCTCTATTTATAGAAAATGTTAGCCCACCAAAGCAGACTTGACCGCTAACCGATGGCTTTACTCGCTACTATTACCACCCACCACATTTGAAATAAAATTCAGCACATTTTTTTTTCACCAACCACAAGTGGGGCCCTCTCAAATCTAGAATTTTCCACCAAAATCAATTATAAACCTAATTTTCGAATCCGACACCTCTTAAAATTCACAACAAATCATTCGTGCATTTTTAACGGTTCAAAATTGGTGGACATATACTCAACTTATGTATGTATAACATACCCAAAAATTACCACAATCCAATCTCGGATTAAAAATTATAACCCCGCATGATATATCTCAAACCCCCGATTTAATTTTTAATACCTCCAATCCGATAAAATACCGATAAAAAACACTCAACAATAATTTCTTCATTTATAACCACATAAATAAATCCATCATTTATATCCACATAAAATAAATATTTCCTTATCATATGAATCAATAATTAATTATTCACAAATAATATTACGTAATCACATTTATGATAACCAGTGTCGCTCCCAGGAAAGAGGGGCTTTCCAATAAGGATCTCTCCTCATCATGCGCAATTTAGTGACCAAACCTCTCCTATGACGTAACTTTCTAGACATTGCCAATAATGTTATCTAATAATATTATTCAAATAATATGAATTATTGATCCGATAATGGGAAATACTCAGTGTGCGAGACAATTATTGAAACAATAATATAAAATATCAACGCAAAGAATTATTGAATCAATAAAATAAACTATTGAACAAGAATCACCGTAATAATTATTGAGTAGTTCCTTCACGTAAGGATCAATAATTCAACAATCAGGTAATACCGCAGTGTCATCTTGTAACCACGCCAGACATCAGATTTTTAACCACCGTATTCCAACAATCTTAATTCAGAATAACTACGCCAAGTTATTTATAACCACCCAAACTTTGTCGCTTTCCTCATCCAATCGCTTTCACATGGGCCCACATTGTCGCTACTGCGTCGCATCTAATACTCTCCCGACAAAGATCTGAATATTCTACTGACAAAAATGAATATTTTATAACCACTTGCTTATTTTGAAATATTTATGTATTTAACCCTTTAACTATCCACATTAATCAAATCAACCCTTACTATTTCAAAATAATAAATAAAGGAAATTCCTTTTTATTTAAAAAAATTTCGGTCTTACAACCTCCCTCCTTATGAAATTTCGTCCTCGAAATTGGACGTGACGATACTGGTGTTTTAAAAAGGTAAAGATACCTCGCTTTCATTTTTTTTCCAACTCCCGTGTCATTTCCTCAATAAAGATGGTTTCTCCACAAAACTTTAACTTATGGTATAACCTCGATGCATGGGTCATGTTCTTTCCTCACAAAATCTTGACAGTACCTCCTCGTCACGTTAAGTCTTCTGGCTATCTCGTCCTATTTCTAACTCAATGACGTGTTTCGTCGTCCACATACTTACGTAACATCGATACGTGAAAAAACGCATGATGAACACGCATTACTTGGTGGTAAAAGCGAAGTCTATAGCCACGGTTCCTATTCGATTGAGAATTTTAAATGGATTAATAAATCGAAGGTTTGAAGCTTCACCTCACCGATTCTCGCTTTTAAAATAACAACTTCGCACCTCCTTCTTCAAATTCATCACTCCCGGTATGTAGAATAATGACTTTTAACTTTATCGATTAAAGTCGAGTATACTCATATATCATCAATGCATCAGATATCATCACGCGGGTACCTAGAGTTTTCATCTCCATCTCTATTATTTGTATATTATACTGAACGAGTCTTTGACAATATTGTACTGTCGTTGTATACGATCTTCTACTCAACACGCCGCCACCACGCTCTTTTTCCAGGATGATGGTATGGTCGAACATGTCAATGAAATGAGTCTCCTCTTGAGTTCTTCAAGCTCTTCCCACATTCCTCGCTCCATTCAATTTTGTATCTCTACGAAGTCACCGCGATAATGAAATAGCGATTCGAGAATATCCTTCAACGAATCTCTAATAATAACCAACTAAGCCTAAAGTTACGATTTCGATTCTCGACTTAGGTTGCTCAACCGTGACTCATATCCCAATCTTGGATAAGACGTCACAATGACACCTATCGCTTCTTATATCGCATCTAATATGACGTCCCTCACGTAGTTCGGCGCTTAGGTGAATTTCACAAAGGAAGTCACAAGATAAAGGCTCGTGTACCAAATTCTATAGTTGAATTTTAACTCACGAAGTTCAATAGAGCCATTCGATATGAGATTTTAGAAATGAGTTTTGTCACCGTTCAAATTCGATACAAAATTTAATATCGAGCTTGGAGTAAGCGAAGAAATTCTTGAAATACGTCAGAAAAATCAATAACAACAAGAATATTATTCAAATCGGCGTGTCTTTATTCAAATCCATAACATGGACTAAGAAAACTTGACATCCGTAATAAACGAACGACTTCATGGCTTGATATGAAAATGTTTGACTACAATGGTTTGACCGCTGAGGTTGAATAATAAAGTTGCTTAGGAATATGAAAACTAACAACCTTACAAAGCAATCAATTGGCATGATGAGTAGTTAACCAATGATCCCCAAGCGAAAGTATCTTTAAAGAGATAAGGTCAATCAGTGTTAGGTAATGGTGCCAACTTAGAATCAAACAAGATTTTTTAAACAACGGATGTAATGAAAGTTTTCTCCTAACCAGTCTCAATAAATAAATTCAAAGTCTAATTTCTCCGTAGTCAAGTTTGAAGCGTTGGTATGCAGATAAAGAGATAAAGAATGGGTAGAACCATTTAGTAAGGTATAAACTTCAAGAATTTATAATTAACTAACCCGCTAACCGTTCGTTCGTTCCTCGATTTTGACCGGTCACGACAAACGCCTTCCAGAATCGCCGACTTTGACTTTTCGGACATCCTTTTGAGTCACCGCCTATTGCTCAGGGTTTCGCCATCGCATATCTCGAAGCGATATATCCTTCCTTTCCACAATTATAGCATACCTTGAGCTGCTGGGCGCTTTGGATTGATAGTGTCCTCTTTTCCGCATTTGGCAAGATACGACCGGTGGTCGCTCTCCTCCCTTAAACTAGTTGCTGGTACGCGCCGACGCTTTCATACGGTCGTTGTTGAATCTCCTTTTTAAAATCTCCTCCCACTTCGCTTCTTCATTTTCATGGCCATTACCACCGCAGTGGTTACCGTTCAGTCTCAGATTCTTCTTCTCCGCCGTTATCCTATTCTTCGATGACCGCTATCTTTCGATGATTCGTTACGGTCCTCTGGCACATACGTCTCGTCTATCACGCCGGCCATCGGTCGCCTAGTCAACTCCTCCACGACTTTACTTCGCGGCGACACATCGCTTTCAATTCGCGCCAACATAACTGCATCCGCCATATTTCGCAGTATCCCATTCATCTCTTCGTTGCTTCGCCAACGATCGAAATCTTCGCCATTCTCCATGTTACTCGCCATCACTATGCCTACGGCATAATCTTGCAGCTCACATTCAACACTTTCTGTAGGAACGACACCGCCACATATTGACGGCACGCCAACTTCACATCACAACATAGCTGCTGGCGCGACATCCAGATAATATTCGCATTGTCAGCTTTGCACCTGGCAAACGTAATGTGTTCACTCATTTACGCCGCAAGCAATTCTCACGGCTCTCCTTACTTTCGCCATCGCTCAGCCAATCCAGCTCATTCAACATTTTGCATACCGTTCTATCGCCCCTGATTTTGTTTTACAATAAATCAATCAAGCTGAATTAATTTAAGTATGCATTCCATCCACCTCCATACTCACAAGTGGATTTTTCCTGCTGTTCAGACTCAATACATTCTCGCTCATGCAATCACACGTCAAAATAGTCCATTCAATCATTCCCATTCCCGAAGCATTCTCAAATTTCATGTAAACAATCATAACAACTTCAGTCAATGAAATTCATCACACACTCTATATTAAACAACTTCTATTTCATCTCACTACTGCCTCTCTACTGAGTTCATTCTCAATGCAATATATTATTTTGTTTCCACTAACCATGGCGACGCTATCAATAATTCCATTCCACCAGTCCAACATCTGTTAACAAATAATTGTACCAAAACAATCTAAATGAATTATTTGAAGAAAACTGTGATCATCAATACAGCATGATATCTCAAATAAAATATTCATACTCAAATAAATAACACTTTACCGAAAGGCCAAAGATATTCTTCAACATTCACATCTGCATGACTACAGCCAAAGATATTCTCACTACTGGGCCGACGGAAAAATATTTTTAAAGAACTATTGAAACAAAATGACCAACGAATTGTGATTCACATTCTCATGTGTCAGACTGATCAAAAACATCGATACAATCAAAGCAAATATTTTGCATTAAAAGAAAAATTTTATTTTCTATTCAAAGGTCAAGAATAAAGGTCAGTCTAAGAGCCATAAGAATCTATTCATACAAATTCCATAAAAAGTAACATCTTCACGCTCATTTAATTTATAATAACCGTGAATAAGAACTCATTTAATAAGAACTCGTGAATAAGAACCCCGATATCAAAAATCCAAATTTGATAAAACTTCAATCAACATAAAGATAATGATATCAATTAAGTTTACTCAAAGAATCATATTCGCATGAAATGAAATAGTATCAATTCTCCTCAAAGAGTCACGTCACAGAATCCAATCTACTATAATCTATTTTAAAGAGAAACTTTGTTTCATGCCGATTTTCAATTTTATCCCCCTCTATTTATCAATCAATATTCATCCGAAGAATCAAATATTCTGATCTATTTAACTATCTAGTAAGACCTCAAATTTTTTAAATAAAAAGGAATTTCCTTTATTTATTATTTTGAAATAAGAAGGGTTGATTTGATTAATGTGGATAGCTAAGGTTAAATACGCAAATATTTCAAAATAAATGTTGGTTATAAAATATTCATTTTTGCTTGGAATATTCGTTCGTCGTGGAATATTCAGATCGCTTGTGAATATTCGCATTTACGACTGCAAAATGCATGCATAAATTCCCATAACTAAAAAGCGATTGATGAAGAAAACGACAAATATAAGTCAAGTTAAAAATAATCTACAGAAGTTGTTACAAGTAAGATCATTGAATACCCTTGGTTAAAATACAAGAATACGCGCGGTCAAGACAAGAAAGACACCAGATTGAATAAAGATTGTTGAATTATCGATCCTTACGTAGCATAAGGCACTACTCAATAATTTTCACAGAAGCATCGCTCAATATTTTATTTTATCGATTCAATAATCACTCGCTTGATATTTTATATTATTACTGCTCAATAATTGTCACCGCACATTATCTCCATTATCGATCAATAATTCATATTATTTGAATAATATTATTAGATAAAGATTATTGGCAATGTCTAGAAAGTTCACAAGGAGAGGTTCAATCACCTAATCAAGGCTACCAAGAAGAGAGAAATCCTTATCTGAAAGCCCCTCTCTTTCCTGGAACTACCGATCATTATAAATCAGATTCTCAGAATATTATTTGTGAATAATTAATTATCGATTCATATGATAAAGAAATATTTATTTTATGTGGATATAAATGATGGATTTATTTATGTGGTTATAAATGAAGAAATTATTGTTGAGGTGTTTTATCAAGATTTTACCGTATCGAGGTATTAAAATTAAATCGTGGGTTTTTCAGATATATCATGGGATTATAATTTTAATCCCACCGCTGATTGTGGTAATTTTTGGATATGTTATACATATATAAGTTGAGTATATGTCTACAAATTTTGAAACTGTTAAAATGTACGAATGATTTGTTATGAATTTTAAGAGGTGTCTCGATTCTAAATTAGGGTTATAATTGATTTTGGTGGAAAATTTAGAATTGAGGGGCCCCACTTGTGGTTGGTGAAGAAATGTGCTGAATTTTATTTCAAATGTGGTGGGTGGCAATAGTAGTGTAAAGCCATCAGTAGCAGTCAAGTCTCGCTTCTACGGCTAACATTTTCCTATAAATAGGGGCTGTTAGAATTGAAAATCACACCGTAAACAAAGTTTTCTTTCTCTCTATATTATCGAAATTTATTTTGTGAGTATTTAGATACTTTGAGAGTCATTGCTCAAAGATAAGTTTCATTCAAAGATCACTTCCGACCTTTCCTTCCAAGATCGATTCTTCGAGGTAAGTGGATATTATTTTTTTCAGAATGATATTATTTCTTCAATATCATTATGTCAAATGTCGATCCAAGTTTTTATCAAATTTGAACTTTTTCATGTTGGATTACTTATTTCATGAGTTACTATTCATGAGTCATAGTTATTCACGAGTTACTATTCACGAGTACTATTCATTAAGCGTGAAAATGTTTTTTTGTGGAATTTCTATCTTTTGGTGTCTGAGTTACTATTCACGATACTAAGACTATTCACGATACTAAGACTATTCATCGAAAAATAAAATTTCTTCTTTTCGTCTAAAATATCTATTTTGGATACTAAATAGCTTCGATCAGATCCATGTTTTGATCATTCTCAATTTTACACCACTATGATTATTTTTGGGGTATTGCTTGACATGGATAAAAACAAAGTACGTAATCCTTAATCCTTAATCCTTGTCATTTTGTTTCACCGGATTCGCTTCTTAAAAATATTTTTCATCATCCTCACCTTTAAATGATGATATTATTGAATATCTTCGCCCAGTAGCGCAAAGATGAATGATTTCAAGAATATCTTTGGCCCAGTAGTGCAAAGATGAACAAAGTCGAGATTTAATACGACCGATCGATTAATATCTTTCGTACTCAGAGTAAAAAGATGAACAGTGTTTAAATGAATATGACTAATCGATGAATATCTTCGCCCAGAAGCAAAAGATGAATATTTGATTCCGTATGTATATCGATTGTTGTTACAGGATAAAAGATAGACGATGAACTTTTAAATTCATACATGTAAGATAGTAGTTTGCATTCTCTACTTAACTCTTCTAATGAATTATTATTTCACCGCGAATATCGATTGAAAATTTGTTGTCTATCAGATTCTATTAAATTTTTCCCTCATTAAGACTAACGATAATTTGTCAGATATTATCTTAGTCATAATATTCTTTATCGAGCTAATGAGCTCACCCTTTTCCTTTTGTTCCATTCTTCTCGTGGAGGCGAGAATATAAATAGTACGTAGCCTGGGTAATGGAATGAAGGTTTTAGAAAGGATTGTTTAGTAGTCCTCACCATTTTTGTAAAATAATGTATCAATAAATGTGATGAGGATTTATGTGAGTATAAATATTGCCTGTAAGATAATATTTGTATTTAAACTCACGCTTTACCGCTGTAATAATAAAATTGTAGTTGCTTCGCACTACGTATCGACAACCCGTAATGGGTGATGTATACCTATTTTGGGAGCGCCACAAATGGTATCGTAGCTAGGATACGATCTCCGGCGAGATCGGGAATGTAACTGGAGGGGAGAGACGAGTAAATCCTTCGCTAAGGTGTCCTACCTAAGCTTATTTGTTATTCGGGTCAAGATATAGGATATTATGTGATATATTGATTTCCTTAATTAACCCTTGTTTTATGACAAAGATTTGAGAATGTCGACCGAGAATATTAACAAAGGAGTAAATGAGACCGTGGAGATGCCTCAGATTTTCACCAACGAGGAGAACGCAAACAGTCGGGCAATGTTCCTCCCGCGAACAACACCACCGAAAGCGTGCATGATGAACGAGGGATGTTTAGAAGCTTTTTGCTTTCATGCAAAATCGCATTTGTGGAGACTCGTGTTCAAAATACAGAGGAAATGATAAGAATTCACCAAGTTGTCACAACAAAAGCAACAAAAGAGTCAGACCACCGTAATTTAAGGGAAAGCCGATCCGATCACGGCGGAAAACACGGGTCAAACAAATTACCAAGATATTCGATGTCTTGGGATGCACGGAGGAATGTATGGTTCCATTCGCCACCTTTATGTTCCGTGGCGAGGCAGATCATCGGTGGGAGTCTCGTGAAGTTGCACTCCATCCAAACGCACTCAAAGATGTCTCGGGAGACGCTTTCAGAGATTATTTAATGACAAATACTTTCCGAAAGTGTTCGCTATACGAAGGAAGTGGAGTTCATCGATTAGAAAAACAACACGACGGTGTCTCAAAGACGAGGCAAAGTTCATAGAGTTATCCGTGCTCAGACCTCATTTCGTGGAGAATGAGGAACGATGACGCGGATGTTTCTTAGAGGTTCAAAACCCTAGATACGCCAAGATCTCATTTCTCATAAACTTTCTTTATTCAGATGTTGTAAAATGTGGCTCAATTATTAGAGCGAGATAACGAGTACGGCCAACCGAGGACCATAACCGTGATCGTACTCGTAGATGGCAACAATGTAATAATGATAACTCATGAAAAAGAAACAGACGGACAGAAATGGTAACCACTCGTGGTAATCATGGTCATGAAAATGTAAGAAGTTGTAGTCAGAGGAGATTTTAAAAAGAGGAGATTTAACAACGACTATGTGAAGACGACAAAGGCAGCAAGAAGAATCGGTTCTAAGGGAGGAGAACGACCACCCATTATATGCTACAAATGCGAAAAGAGGGACATATCACCAAACCGCCCACAATACTCAAGGTATGCTATAGTTGTGGAAAGGAAGGACATATCGCCGAGATCAGACGCAGAATAAACCTAGTTCAATGGGAACGGTGACTCAAAAGATCGTCTCCGTAAAAGTCAAAGTCAACGATTCCGGAAGAGCGCTTGTCGATCGGTCATAATGCGAGAACCCAAACGAGGTGATCACGGTAAGTTATTTATAAATTCTCGCAAGTTTATACCTTTACTTGATACCGGCATTACCCATTCATTTATCTCTCCCGCATGTGCTCAACGCTTAAACTCGACCGAGAAATTAGATTTTTTCCTATCTCGTGGAAACTCCGCTAGAGAAACTTTCATCACATCCACTCGCTTATAAATCTTGTTTGATTCAAGTCAGGCACCATCACCTTACCCGTCGACCTTATCTCTTTAAAGATACTTGCTTTTGATGTGATTTTGTGGATCGATCGTTTAACTACTCATCATGCCAAAATTGATTGTTTTCGTAAGGTTGTCAGTTTTCATATTCCTAACCAACCCGTTGTATTTAATTCAAGCAACTAAACCATTAAAATCAATCACCGCCATATCTAATCATAAAGCTATTCGCTTATCAAAAACTATGTCAAGCTTTCTTAGCCCATGTTATGGATTTGAATAAAGACACGCCAAATTTGAATAATATTCCCGTTGTTATCGACTTTCCGACGATTTCAAGAACTTCCCTGCCTACCCCTTAACGTGAAGTCAATTCTTTATCGATCTCAACCCTGCACAAAGCCCATTTCTAAAACCCCATATCGAATGGCTCCTATTGAACTTCAGAGTTAAAAGTCCAACTACAGAATTGTTGGACATCGGCTTCATTCGGCCCCAAGACATCTCCTCGGGGTGCTCCCTGCTTTATTTGTAAAAAGAAAGACGGAGTATGCGACTTTTGTATCGACTATCTGAATCAAACCATGTCACCATCAAGAATAGATATCCTCTACCTCGTATTGATGACTTGTTTGACCAACAGTGCAGGGCACAATTCTTTTCAAAATCGATCTTCGCTCGATATCATCAACCAAAATTAGAATCGAGGATATTCCAAAGACCGCCTTCGTAACTCCTGTAGATGGGCATTATGAATTTTAGTCATGTCTTTCTGACTAACTAATGCTCCCGCGGCTTTCATGGATATGATGAACCGAGTATTCAAGGAATATTTGATCGGGCTTCGTTGTTGTCTTTATTGATGACATCCTTATATATTCCAAAAGTCGTGAAGATCATGAGCACCATTTGAAGTTGGGTACTCCAAAGGCTTCGTGAAAACCAACTATATGCCAAATTGAAGAAATGCGAGTTCGCTCGAGGAAGTAGCCTTTCTTGGGCATGTGGTGTCAAAACACGGAGTATCCGCTGATCCGGCCAAGATCAAGCAATACAAAGTTGAGCAACCGAAGCTCTGCGGATCAAGACGAGCTTTTTGGGCTTAAATGGTTATTATCTGAGATTCGTGGAAGGGTTTTCTCGAATCGCTACTCCATTAACTCAAATAACTCCTAAGGATACAAAATTCGCTTTGAAATGAAGAATGCGAGAAGAGTTTCCAGAGAGCTTAAGAGGAGACTTATTTCTAAGACTGCTTTCTAACAATACCATCCGGTTCGGATGGATTTGTTATCTACAACCGATGCTTCGTGCAAAGGGGTTAGATGTGTTCTCATGCAACGTGGGAAAGTCATAGCCTATGCCTCGCGACAACTTAAAGAGTATGAGAGGAATTATCCTACTCATGATCTAGAGTCAGCAGTCAAGTAATGCTGCCGCTTAAAGATATGGAGGCACTATCTATACGGGGAGAAAGTGGAGATATATTCGCATCATAAAAGCCTTAAATATTTCTTCACTCAAAAGAACTCAACACGCGGCAACGCCGACGCTGGCTCGAGCTATTGAAAGACTACGACCACACTATTCAATACCATCCCGGTAAAGTTTAACGTGGTAGCCGACGATCGAGTAGAAGATCATACGCGGAACGAGTGTGATGATGTCAAGTATACGACAGAGCCAACTTTAATAGAAAAAGTTAAGGTCGCTTGCCACCGAATCTTGAGCCGATACGTATGAAGAAGAAAGTACAAGAAGGAGCTATTCCTAAGCGAGAATCGATGAAGAAGGAATACTTCGAGTCCACTCTAGGCTTTGGTTCCTAACGACTGATTCAAGTACAAGATTATGATGGAGGCACACAATACACCATTTGCAATCCATCCTCGAAGTACTAAAATGTATCGTGATCTTCACATACATTTTGGTGGAATAATACGAAGAGAGAGATTGCAAAGTTTATCTCGATGTGTTTAACTTGCTAACGTAAAGGCTTGAGCATCTAGTACCTAAGGGTCCGTCAGCAACCACTGAGATTCCTGAATGGAAGTGGGAACACATTACCATGGATTTCAATTACGGTCTTCCTACTATTTCTCAAGGCATCAATGCTATTTTGGGTTATTGTTGATAGATTAACCAAGTCCGCCATTTCTTCTCACCGACACGGAGACTTATTCCTCGAACGCCTTGCTAGTATGTGACGTAAATGAGATCGTGAGGTCAGATGGCACGCCAGTATCCATAGTTTCGGATCGCGACCCAAGATTCACTTCAAGATTTTGGGTTAGCTTGCAAAAAAGCTATGGGCACGGATTTGCGATTTAGTTCTAAGATACCATCCCCAAACCAGACCTGACAATCGAGAGGACTATTCAAACTCTCAAGATTTATTAAGACTCGTGTCTTAGACTTCAAGGGCGCTTGATAAGTATTTACCATCAGGTGGAATTCTCCTACAACAACAGCTTATCGTGCAAGTATAGGTGTGGCTCCATTCAAGCATTATATGGACGAAAATGTCGCTTCTCCAATACGTTGGGACGAAAGAGGTGGGTGAAGAACATTGTTGGGACCCGAAAGTTAAGACGTATTTACTCACCGAAAAGATCCAAATAATTCGGACAACGATACAAACTACCAAGATCGACAAAAGAGTTATGCGATCTTCATCGAAAGGACGTGGAATTTAATGTAGGGGATCATGATTGTCATGAGTTGCTCCACGGAAGGGAGTTACAAGATTTGGGAAGAGAGGAAAGCTCAATCCACGATTTATCGTCCATTTCAAATTCTCGACCGAGTAGAAATGTAGCCTATGTACTCACGTTATTCTCCGAAGTATGTCTCGTTTCATAATGTGTTTCATATATCTCGTATTTCAGAAATATGTGAAAGACCAACCACGCTATTCGAAGTTAGAACCGACGAGATATAAATTAAGACTTAACGATGAGGAGGTACCTATCAAGATCTTGATAGGAAGGAGCACGTCCTACGCCAAGAAAGGTCATACCACAAGTTAAAGTTTTGTGGAGGAATCATGCTATAGAGGAAATGACCGGGAATTGAAACTAAATGAAAGCGAGGTATCCTCACCTTTTCAAACACTGGTAAGACGTGACGCCAATTTCGAGGACGAAATTTCATAAGGAGGAGGTCAGAAGACCCTCAAATTTTTTAAATAAAAGGAATTTCCTTTATTTATTATTTTGAAATAAGAAGGGTTGATTTGATTAATGTGGATAGTTAAGGGTTAAATACGCAAATATTTCAAAATAAACAAGTGGTTATAAAATATTCATTTTTGTCTGGAATATTCGTTTGGTCGTGGATATTCAGATCGCTCAGAATATTCGTATTTACTGCCAGCAACCCATGCCAGGGCCCCATAACTGAAAAGCGATTGATGAAGAAAACGACAAATATAAGTTGGTTAAAAAATAACTACAGAAGTTGTTATCAAGTAAGACCGTTGGAATACCCTTGGGTTAAAATACAAGAATACGCTGCGGTCGCACAAAGAAGACACCAGATTGAACAAGATTGTTGAATTATCGATCCTTACGTAAGAAGGCGCACTACTCAATAATTTTCACACAGAAGTTACCGCTCAATATTTTATTTTATTGATTCAATAATCAACATATTGATATTTTATATTATTATTGCTCAATAATTGTCACCGCATTATTATCTCCATTATCGATCAATAATTCATATTATTTGAATAATATTATTAGATAAAGATTATTGGCAATGTCTAGAAAGTTCACAAGGAGAGGTTTGGTCACCTAATCATACCAAGAAGGAGAAATCCTTATCTAAAGCCCCCTCTTTCCTGAACTACCGATCATTATAATCATGATTCTCAGAATATTATTTGTGAATAATTAATTATCGATTCATATGATAAAGAAATATTTATTTTATGTGGATATAAATGATGGATTTATTTATGTGGTTATAAATGAAGAAATTATTGTTGAGGTGTTTTATCAAGATTTTACCGTATCGGAGGTATTAAAAATTAAATCGGGGTTTTGAGATATATCATGGGGATTATAATTTTTAATCCCACCGCTGGATTGTGGTAATTTTTGGATATGTTATATATATATAAGTTGAGTATATGTCTACAAATTTTGAACCGTTAAAAATGTACGAATGATTTGTTATGAATTTTAAGAGGTGTCCGATTCTTAAATTAGGGTTATAATTGATTTTGGTGGAAAATTTAGAATCGAGTGGGCCCCACTTGTGGTTGGTGAAGAAATGTGCTGAATTTTATTTCAAATGTGGTGGTGGCAATAAGAAGCAGTAAAGCCATCATCGTAAAGTAGTTAGTCAAAGTCTGCTTCTACGGCTAACATTTTCCTATAAATAGAGGCTGTTAGAATTGAAAATCACACCGTAAACAAAGTTTTCTCTTTCTCTCTATATTATCGAACGATTTTGTGAGTATTTAGATACTTTGAGAGTTGTTGCTCAAGATAAGTTTCATTCAAAGATCACTTCCGACCTTTCCTTCCAAGCAATCATCGATTCTTCGAGGTAAGTGGATATTATTTTTTTCAGAATGATATTATTTCTTCAATATCATTATCGTTGAAATGTCGATCCAAGTTTTTATCAAATTTGAACTTTTTCATGCTCTGGTTACTATTCATGAGTTACTATTCATGAGTTACTATTCACGAAGTTACTATTCACGAGTACTATTCACGTCATGGTTGCGTGAAAATGTTTTTTTTTGGAATTTCTATCTTTTGGTGTCTGAGTTACTTATTCACGATATCAAGACTATTCACGATACTCAAGACTATTCACGATACTAAGACTATTCATCGAAAAATAAAATTTCTTCTTTTCGTCTAAAATATCTATTTTGGATACTAAATTTTGATCAGATCCATGTTTTGATCATTCTCAATTTTACACCACCGCGATTATTTTTAGGGTATTGTTGGACATGGATAAAACAAAGTATTTAATCCTTAATCCTTAATCCTCATATTTTTGTTTCACCTGATTCGCTCTTTAAAAATATTTTTCATCATCCTCGCCTTAAATGATGATATTATTGAATATCTTCGGCCAGAAGGCAAAGATGAATGATTTCAAGAATATCTTTGGCCAGTAGTGCAAAGATGAAATGTGTGGTATTTAATACGATCGACCGATTAATATCTTTCACCAGAAGTGCAAAGATGAAATGTGCTGTTTAAATGAATACGACTAATCGATGAATATCTTTACCAGAGAGTGCAAAGATGAATATTTGATTCCGTATGTATATCGATTGTTGTTATGTGATAAAAGATGATCGATGAACTTTAAATTCATACATGTAAGATAGTAGTTTGATTCTCTACTTAACTCTTCTAATGAATTATTATTTCACGCTAAATATCGATTGAAAATTTGTTGCCTATCATCAGATTCTATTAAATTTTTCCCCGTCAAGACTAACGATAATTTGTTGTATATTATCTTAGTCATAATATTCTTTATCGAGCCTAATTGAAATTCACCCTTTCCTTTTTGTTCCATTCTTCTCGTGAGGCGGTAATATAAATGAAAGACGAATGTCGAGGTATTTTAATGAAGGTTTTAGAAAAGGATTGTTTAGTAATCCTCACCATTTTTATAAAATAATGTATCAATAAATGTGATGAGGATTTACGAAAGATAAATATCGCCTCTGTAAGATAATATTTGTATTTAAACTCACGCTTTATCATTGTAATAATAAAGTTGTAGAATAAGTTCGCATCTACGATTGACAACTCGAATGGGTGATGATACCTATTTTGGGGGCGTCACATATCCACATTAATCAAATCAACCCTTACTATTTCAAAATAATAAATAAAGGAAATTCTTTTTATTTAAAAAATTTTAGCCTTACAAGATACATAATCACATAATATATTTTTTTAGTGGGGTGGAGTAGGGGTGGGGTGGGGAGTGGGGTAGGGTGGGGAGTGGGGGTAAGGGTGAGGTGGGGGAGAGGTGGTATACATAATCACATAATATTATTTTTTTTGATGGAGGTGGAGGTGGAGGTGGAGGTGGGGGTGGGGGTGGGTGGGTGGGGTGGGGTGGGGTGGGGTGGGGTATATAATCACATAATATATTTTTTTTGGGGGTGAGGGTGGGGGTGGGGGTGGGGGTGGGGGGGGGGGGGGGGGGGTAAAGGTGTATACATAATCATATAATATATTTTTTTGGTGGGGTGAGAGTGGGGATGGGTGGTTGAGTTTCTTCAATACGTAAATATGGGTGGAAAGAACTTTTGATTTGGATTTAGAATAAAATATGGGTTAAAATTGGTTACCTATTTAACTATATTTCATTTTAAAAATATAGTTCAAAACTTTAATCAACCCAAATAAATAAATATAGTTAACCAACTCATTTTGGTCCAAAGCATAATACGAATTAATTCGATAGTTAACTAACTATATATCACAAGTGCCTACTTACAATAAATCAGATAATTTGATTATAAAATTATAAATACAATTTAAAATTATAAATTTTTTTAAAAACAAATTAAAATATTACGAAACAAATTAAATATATTTGAATCCAAATTAAGATCGAGTAGATTAACAAAAATAAATTAGTCACAAAAATTATACCCAAATTAGCCACAAGTTTTAACTTCTAACACATTCTCCAAGTCCGACTGACTTTTGTGCTAAGATCAAAAAGAAGGATAAGCGTATAATTCTACACTCTTATCTCCAGCACAGTCACACGATTTCCGATGAAATCGAGCAGAGATGGAGAGAGGTCAAGCTTTTCATCAACAGTTTTGATCATCGACGATGGAAATTTGTTCCATTCGCGCATCCGTCGACTCTAGATACAATACTAATGGATTCAGATCTTAAAAACAAGGTCAAATATGATCTCGAATCGTTTCTCAAATCCAAACATTATTATCACAGGCTTAGCCGCATTTGGAAGCGAATTTATCTTCTTTATGGACCATCAGGTACTGAAAAATCCAACTCCGTCGTTGTGATGGCGAAATTCTTAATCTACGATGTGTATAACATTGATCTCTCGAGAGTCTCGGATGATTCGAATCTTAAAATGCTTTTATTACAAACCAAAAAGAAGACTTTGATCGTTATTGCAGATGTCGATTATTTTTTGGCGGATAATTCAGTTGTTGTTAACTTATCAGGGCTATTAAAATGCCAGTGAATAGTTATTTAAGGATCAAAGCTCACAAATTGTTTTCACAATGGGAGGAGATTTTCCAGACTGGTGCAAAAATGAGTTTGGCTGAGATCGGCGAGATCATGATCACGAACTGGAGCTCGCTAAGTCAGGCATTGAAGTCGGTGATCGTAGCTTTGCAAAGCAACGGCGACGCAAGAGCGACCGGGAAGATCGGACAGAGGATGATTCACAAGGTGTCGTCGAGAGCTCCTCCAGATGAGGTTGAGGAAGGCGGTGGTCTTAGTTGGTGAGGGTTTTTAATACGCATATTATTTATATTTACACATAATTAGAAGAATAAAGGCATACCTCTTGAAGCGTACCTCTTGAAGCGTGATTAAATTTTTAATGCAAAAAACCTCTTGTCGTTTCTTTTTTAACCCAACAGCGTCTACGAACTACGATCGAGAATGGAACATTAACTCACGATACGTAACAATTAGAGTTTGGTATGTGTATTGGGAGCGCTCTGTATCTTTGTCCAATTGAGTGAATATTGCGTGTTAATTGATCGTTAGGGGACGGATGGGTATTTAACACAGAAGTGGTTGAACCACTTCCCAACTTTCTTCCCGCGTCTAGTCGCGTAACATTCAAATTAATGAAATGCAATTGATCTTGTCAATTGGGAAGTCAGTTTGTGACACCCCCAAAATAGGTATACATCACCTATTCTGAGTCGCCAAATACATAAGATGTAATACAAATAAAATCTTTAATATACAACAAGAGAATTTGTGAGTTTTAATACAAATATTATTTTCTGTATAATATCCACTCTCAAAATAAGTCCTCATTACATTTATCATCACACTATTTAATGTAATAAAGGAGGACTACTAATTAATATTATCATCCGGATCAATACTGCTCCCCGACTAGTCCCCGGCTACGCTTTTCATTTCAAGAGAATAAATGAAAGAAAGGGTGAATTTCAACTAAATTTCAAAGAAGAAATATTACGACTAAGATAAGCGCGTAATAAATTATCATTAGTCTTCAACAATGTTAAACTAATAAAATATAATGTACATCAAGTTTAACTGTAGCATGAACAAGCAATCCATTAAAAGAGTCAAGTAGAGAATAAAATCTACTATCTTTTATGATTTAAAAGGTTTTTCATCACTTTTATCACGGGACTCAACTTAATAAATAATTCACATCATCCCCGCACTACTACCAGGATATTCACTAAGATTACAACCATCCACGCACTACGCCAAGGATATTCGTGTATTTATCAATGGTCACGATCATGTCAACAACTCGTCCCATCAATGCACTACGGCCAATAAGGACTTTTACCACATTATTTGTAACATTACTAAGCATGATTACAATCGAATAATCCTCATTATAATCATACCAAGTCCATCTTTGCACTACAGCCACGATAACTTTCAAAAAATATAAACACGAGGATGATGACAATGATATAAGAATTCAATAAAACAAGTTCAAGAATTAATTTATTCAGAACTAATAACGTCCAAATTGTCAACACGATACTTCTTTGTAGAAGAAAATTCGATAATGCTCGTAATAATATTTCCATGAAAAGATATCGGATGAAGCGCAAATATCGAGGATATTCCACTAATTTCATGGAGTATGTAAGTTAAAACTTTAACTAACCGAGTATAATAAAGAATGAAATAACAAAAGAAATCACCAGCCTCGCGACTGCGATAAAATCGCACAGAAGAGATATTCCAATGTAATAATAAATAATCTAACCAGTCCCACAGAACGCATTGCATGGTGATATATTCCAATGTAATAATAAAGACGAATCGTCCCGCCAGAAAACGCATGCATAAGATATTCCAATGTAATAATAAAGATGGAACCAATCCCAGATAAAACGCATGCAGACAAGATATTCCAATGTAATAATAAAGAATGGAATAACAACATAATTTTACCACGACATGCGATTTACATGTATGTGTTATTCCAAAGATTAATAAATAATGGAATAATGTAATAATTTCACCAAGTATACGGTAGATCACAGATACAAAGTTATTCCAATGTAATAATAAAGAATGGAATAATGTAATTTCTCTTAATGAATATGAAAAAAATAATACCCCTTACCTTAAAAGAAAAGTATTCACCAGAGGTAGCGAGAGATATACTTGAAGAAACTTGCACTACGCTTCAAAGCTTTCTTAAACGCTAAAGAAATACGCCAAGATTTTAGAAGAAGAATTCTCTACGCTTTCTCTCTAGAGTTTCAATGAATTGTAAAGAAATAATGAAGGAATGAGCTTTCATTTATGTAAGAATGGATCTAATAAGAACTAATCCATGAACTATCCAGATTGATTTATAATAAAATATAATATATTATATTTATAATCTAATAAAATGAATAACTTTATAAAAGTATTCTGCTTTTATATAAAAATATTTTACTACGTAAACACTACGCAGCACTATGCAAATACTACGATAATAAAATATAATTTATTCTAATTATCAGATAATAAAATAGATAACTTTTATAAAAGTATTCTCGCTTTTATATAAAAAGATTTTACTATTAGCTTTAATAAAACGAATAACTTTATAAAAGTATTCTGCTTTATATAAAAAGTTTTTCTGCTTTATTACATTAATAATACTAATAAAACAAAACTTCATCATCATTATCATAATTCACACTATTAATCGACCGTGTCGCTCCTGTGAAAGAGGGCTTTCAATAAGGATTTCTCCCATTGGCGCAATGAATTAGGTGACCAAACCTCTCCTCAGTAACTTCTGACATCATTAATAATACAAATAATAATATTAACAACTTTGTTATCTCAATTATTGATTTAATAATATATAAAATATTGACAATAATTGAATCAAATAATGTGAGATACTATGCAGCAATTTGTAAGACCCCAACTTATTATTTAATGAAATTAAATTTCCTCTATTTATTATCTTGAAATAGTAAGGATTAATTTGATTAATGTGGTAAGTTATGGATAAAATGCTCAATTATTTCAAACAAGCAAGTGGTTTTAAAATATTCATTGTTGACGGGGAATATTCGTTTGGTCGTGGAATATTTTTACTGTCGGGGAATATTCGTACGACGGCGCAGCCTTGTATGAGCCCCATAACGGAAAGCGATTGGATGAAAAAAACGACAAGAATAAGTTGGTTATAAATAACAACAGAAGTTGTTACTGAGTAATACTGTTGGAATACCCGGTGGTTAAAACACGAAGAGCTACACCAGATTACACCAATTATCGATTCTTACGTAAAGAAGGCACTACTCAATAATTGTTATAGTAATTATCGCTCAAAGATTTTATTTTATCGATTCAATAATTGTCATATTGATATTTTATATTATCGTTTGTTTTAATAATTGTCATCGCACAAAGATTTTCTATTATCGTCGAGCAATAATTCATATTATCCTAATAATATTATTAGATAAAATTATTGGCAATGTCTGTAGAAAGTTCGCTTCAGGAGAGGTTTGATCATCTAATCATACACCAAGAATCGACAGATACTTATTGAAAGCCCCTCTTCCGGAATCATCTTCATTGTCGATAATATGATTCTGTAATATTATTTGCAAATAATTAATTATTGATTTATATGATGAGGAAAATATTGATTTTATGCAGTATATAAATGGAGAAATTTTTTAATGTGATAATTGTTGAAAATTAATATTTTATCTTTTTCGATAAAATAATTCATTTAAATATATTATTTTAATAATATATTAATGGTGATATTTTTACAATGAATGTGGGATATATGAGTATATGAGGAGGAAGAGTATTTTTGTGGCATTAAATGATTAACACATGTTTTGTGTGCTCAGAATTCTAATTCTTAAATCAAATTTGATTATACCGTAAAAATCGTCTGCTTGTGGATTTCTTTAGCCAATTTCGCTTTTGGAATTTGGAAAACTTTTCTTCTGCAGTTGTAGAGAATGAAATTTCTTATGGAAAGAACATGTTGTTCAAATTTTTTGATAAAAGAGCTATTTATTATGAATTATCAAAGTTCGTAGTTCAAATAATTGATTTTAAAAGTTTTAATTATTTTTAATTACAAAAACGTTTTTTTTTGTTTGGTGGGCTGCATTAAACATATGCAAGGTGGTCGCATTCGATTCAAGAGGTGGGCTTGACAATTTTGTAAATATAATAATATTATATTAAATTTTCTGCTTTTGGTGTTCTAAAGCATTTTCCTATAAATAGGATGCTTAGATTAGAATTGAAAATCACACCGTAAACTCAAATCTTCTCTCTCTCTCTCTATATATTGAGCGATTCTTGTGAGTATTTTAATACTTTGAGTGTTGCTATTCTAAGTCTGAGTTCAAGTCATAGCCTTATATCCTGTTTCAACTGTAAGTATTATCTTTCGAGGTAAGGGATGTTATTTTCTTTTTAAATGATATTATTTTCTTCAATATCATTATGCCAAAATATTGGTTTGAACTTTTAATCAAATTTGGAACTTTTTGTGTCAGGGTTACTATTCACGATATATGACACCTTATTCACTTAATCTGAGATTATTCATCAAAAAATGAAATTTTTTCCTTTTTTCCAAAATATCTATTATGGATACTAGCTTTGATTGTATCCATATTTTGATCATTCTTGAATTTTACTTCACTATGATTATTTATGAGGTATTTTGGACATCAAATAATTTGATACTAATTCTTGATATTTATTCTTTTGTTTCACTAGATTCGCTTCCTTTAAAATATTTTTCATCATCCTCATCCCTAAATGATGATATTATTGAATATCTTTGGCCCCAGTAGTGCAAAGATAAATGATTTTATAATGAATATCTTTGGCCCGTAGTGCAAAGATGAACACGTGTTGAGATTTAATACGATCGATTGATGAATATCTTTGGCTCAGAAAAAAATATAAAATTTGATTCAAGATGAATATCGATTGATGTTACAGGATAAAATATTGACGATGGACTTTTAAATTCATAAATAATAGTAGATTTCATTCTCTACGTAACTCTTCTATGAATTATTATTTCCGCTGCGAATATTGATCTAAAACTTGTTGTCTATTGTATTTTATTAGATTTTTTTCCGTGTTGAAGACTAACGATAATTTTTTCTATATTATCTTAGTCATAATATTCTTTACTGGGCTAGTTGAGCTCACCCTTTTTCTTTTTGTTCTATTTTTATTATCGGGAGGCGAGAATGTAATGAGTACTAATGTGGTATGGAATGATGATTCTAGAAGTTGTTTAGTAGTCCTCACCATTTTTGTAAAATAATGTATCAATAATTGTGATGAGGATTTATTTGGGTATGGATATTGTCTAGAAGATAATATTTGTATTTAAACTCAAAGTTTTTATGATGTATTAATAAAGTTGTAGTTGTTTACGCACTATGTTATCGATTTACCTAAAATGGTGGTGATGTATACCTATTTTGGGGCGCCACACAATTCTCAAGCAATAATTGAACAAAATTGAGTGACTTCTCACGTAAGCATCAATAATCAATATCGTAGCTACTATGCAACCACGCCAGATTCTCGCATTTTTAACACCGAGTGCTTCAACAGCTTAACTAGAAAACTTTCGCCGTTATTTTCATAAAATATTTTTTTTTGTCGCTTTTTCAATCGACAATAATTCCGCTATAGGGTCCACCAATGATTGTGTCGTCGCATTTAATATTCCCCGTTAAAACGAATATTCCCCACCAATCGAATATTATAAACAACTCACAGTACTTTGTAAAATTTCCAAATATTACCCACAACTATAACATTATATCAAATTCATTCAAAAATGATAATTATAGAAAATTCATATTTATTCATAAAAGTTGGGGTCATATAATCTCCCCTTCTAATAAAATTTCACCCTCAAAATTAGGGTACGTACCTGGTATGTCGAAGAGGTAAGGTGTGACGCCCCTAAAATAGGTGCACATGACCCATTCTGAGTCGCCAAATATCACATTATAAAAATCAAATACAAACTTCATTTATACAATCATTGAACTGTCAGATAGAATACGACCATTATTGCTTAATCGTGAGTTTTAATACAATATTGTCTCATAGATGATCCAAACTCAAATTATTACAATGCCATATAAAATACAAAGAAGAATATTTCAAGACCCCACGTAAGAACGAGAAGATTACTATCTTGTTCATTCTAATGAGGTGCACTTTTGACGCTTCCAAAGCTCCAAGTTCTCATCACCCTATTGTTGTTCACCAAAATCAATTATTAAGTGACGATAAAAATACGACACCCACATCTTAGGTCCTCAATACAATTATATATTATATGTCATGTCATTTTATAATGTATTGAGAAACTTCGACGATCTCGGACCATCACACTATTCCCCGTTATCCCCGTCAATTGGGCCTACACTCTTATTACCTGAAAGGAATTGTGAAGCAAAAGAGTGAGCACAACTAGCCCAGTAAAGAATATCATGACTACAGATAACTACATTATCAATAACTTTCATCAATAATAAATCAGAGATTTAGAACATATGGTAGATGATAAAACTTTTCAACCATAGTTGCAGCGGAACGAACAATCCATTAAAAGAGTCAAATAGACCATTAGGTCTATTATTTTCTCCATGTTAAAAGTCCACCAATAATGTTTTATCCCTGTAACATCAATCAACAATTCCTGTCCACAATTATATGAATAACTCATAATCATAATTGTGATTCAATTCTTTTCGCACCCGTGATCTAAGATAATTTTCATCACCTATCTTCACCAAACATCAAAAATCATGGTTATACCAAATCACAATTTCTGCTCATAATCATACTATTTAAATCATCTTTGCACTACAGCCAAAGATATTCATTATTATTACATTCATGAATTAATATTTCATTGCTAGGACTTAGCTCAATAATTAATCCACATCATCGAATCATCCCTGCACTACAGGCCAATGATATTCTTTAGTATCACGACCACGAATTATCCATGCACTACGGGCCAAAGATAATCGTGTTTTCATCAATCTGCTCTAATCACGCCATAACATAATTCATCTTTGCACCTTCGGTCAAGAGAATCCATAGCCATAATCATACCAAAAACTCATCCCATCAATGCACTACGGCCAACGAGGACTTTTACCACATCATTTGTAACATTACTGGCCATGATTATACCGAATAATCCCCGGTCATAATCATACCAAGTCCATCTATGCACTACAAATATATAGATGACTTTCAACAAAATATAAACATGAGGATGATGACAATGATATAAGAATCCAATAAAACAAGTTCAAGAATTAAATTATCGAGGAACTAATAACGCCTAAATTGTCAACATGATACTTTCTTTGTAAGTAAAATTCAAGAATGCTCGTAAGAATATTTTCATGAAAGGATACTTAGATGAAGCGCAAATATCAAGGATATTCCACTAATTTCATGGAGTATAGAAGTCAAAACTTTAATCAACCGAGTATAATAAAGAATGGAATAACAAAAGAAATCACCATACATGCGCACTTCACATGTATAGTGTGTTATTCCAATGTAATAATAAAAAAAGAATCAAAGTTAGGCGTATCGCGACCGAAGCGTGATATTCCAATGTAATAATAAAGAATAGAATAACAATGTAAATCACTATGCATGCTGCATACTTTGATGCATGTTATTCCAATGTAATAATAAATAATCTAATTCAAGTCCCACAGAAAACGCACAAAACAGATATTCCAATGTAATAATAAAGATTTTAATTCGTGTCCCACAGTAAACGCATGCATGTGATATTCTAATGTAATAATAAAGAATGGAATAACGTAAGAATTCTCCAAGTATAGGGTGATCACAGATATACAAAGTTATTCCAATGTAATAATAAATAATGGAATAATGAAGTTCTCTTCATGAATACGAAAAGAAATAATACCCCTTAACTTATGTAAGAAACCGGATATAGAAGTAGTGAAGTAAGAATACTTTTTTTCTTTCTCTCTCTATAGTTTCTCTCTCTGTAGTTTCAAAGAATTCGTAAGAAATAATGAAGGAATGAGCTTCTATTTATGTAAGAATGGATCGCATAAGAACTAATTCATGAACGATCCTGATTGATTTACTTTTAATCGGACGGTCCAGATTTAAAGCAAAATCTTTTAAATAAAATATAATATATTCTATTTATAATCTAATAAAACGAATAACTTTATAAAAGTATTTTGTTTTATATAAAAAGATTTTACTATGCAAAAACACTACGCAGTGCACTATAATGAACACTATGCATAATAAAATATAATATATTTTATTTATAGAATAACTTTATAAAAGTATTCTGCTTTATATAAAAAGATTTTACTATACAAAATACTACGATAATAGAATATAATATATTCTATTTATAGAATAACTTTATAAAAGTATTCTGCTTTTATATAAAAGCTTTTCATTTTATTACATAAATAATACTAATAAAATAAAACTAAGTGACTTATCAATGTAAAGCATTAATAATCAATATCGTGTGCTACTATGCAACCAATGCCAGACATCGCATACCTTTACTACCGAAAGTAGTTCAACAGCTTTTAACGGTAAAACTTCCGCCGTTATTTTCATAAAAATATTTTTGTTGTTTTCAATTTGACAATAATTTCGTTTGTAGGGGGTCTACTAATGATTGTATCGTTGCATTTGGATATTCCCCGTGAAAAGAATATTTTTTATCAACTTACTTACTTTGCAAAAAATTTTACATATTACCCTTAACTTTAAACTTTTATCAATTTAACTATTTACCAAAATAGAAAAAAATTGAATACTTTTATTTCATAAAATTCGGGGTCTCACAATCTCCCCTCCTTATGAAATTTCGCCCTCGAAATTTACGTGCGTACCTGATATTCGAAGAGATGAGAATACCTTGCTTTCTTTTCAGATTGTACCTTCCCGGTAATTTTCTCGTTATCATGACTTTCCCATTTCTCATCTCCTGTATTTCAGATATCATTATAGAATATAGTTTCAAAACAAAGGTCAATCGACGTATCACAATTTGTTAAGTTATCAAGTAAATAATTTCAGCTTAGGTAAGTCACATACTAAATGAAGTATATAACTCGCCTCCCCTCTTAGTTCTGACTCTAATCTCCGCCAGCGACCATATCCCTAAACTCTGATACCATTTGTGACGCCTCCAAAATAGGTCCACACGACCCATTCTGAGTCGCCAGATATCACATTATAAAAATCAAATACAAACTTCATTTATATAACTGTTGAACTGTCGTATAGAATACGACCATAGTTAACTATGAGTTTTAATACAATATTATCTCATAGACAGTATCCAAACTCAAATTATTACAATGCCATATAAAATACAGCAACAAATATTTCAAGACCCCAAAGAAGAACGAGAAGATTACTATCTTGTTCATTCTAATGAGGTGCACTTTTTACGCTTCCAAAGCTCCAAGTTCTCATCACTTTATTGTTGTTCACCAAAATCAATTATTAAGTGACGATAAAAATACGACACCCACATCTTAGGTCCTCAATACAATTATATATCAGATGTCATGTCATTTTATAATGTATTGAGAAACTTTGATGCCTCTTGACCATCACACTATTCCCCCGTTATCCCCGGCTTTCACCCAAATTACACTCTTATTACCCGAAAGGAATTGTGAAGCAAAAAGAGTGAAGCACAACTAGCCCAAAAAGAAAGAATATCATGACTACGATAACTACATTATCAATAACTTTTATAAGACCCCAAATTATTAATAAATGAAATTTATTTTCCTCTATTTATTATTTTGAAATAGTAAGGGTTGATTTGATTAATGTGGATAGTTATGGGTAAAATACGCAAATATTTTGAATAAACAAGTGGTTATAAAATATTCATTATCATTTTGGAATATTCGTTTGGTCGTGGAATATTCAGATCGTCGGGGAATATTCGTATTTACTAGCAAGCCTTTTTGGGGCCCATAACTGAAAGCGATAGGATAAAGAAAAACGACAAATATAAGTTTTTATAAATAATAAATAGTAGTTGTTATTCAATTATCTTGTTGAATACCCCGTGGTTAAAACACACTAATACACGTTGTTGAACAAGAAGACACTTCAGTATTGCACCAATTATTGATTCTTACGTAAGAAGGCACTACTCAATAATTGTTACGATGATTTACTGCTCAAAGATTTTATTTTATCGATTCAATAATCACGCATTGATATTTTATATTACCGTTGTTTCAATAAATTGTCATTACACGTTATTTTCCATTATCTAGCAATAATTCATATTATCCTAATAATATTATTGGATAACATTATTGGCAATGTCAAGAAAGTTACGTCTAAGGAGAGGTTTGGTCACCTAATTTCAAGCATGAAGAGAGATCTTTATTGAAAAGCCCCTCTTTCCTAAGTGAACTACCGGTTGCAAGATCTTGTGATTCTGTAATATTATTTATGAATAATTAATTATTGATTTATATGATGAGGAAAATATTGATTTTATGTGGTTATAGATGGAGAAAATTTTTTATGTGACAATTGTTGAAAATTAATATTTTATCTTTTTCGATAAAATAATTCATTCAAATATATTATTTTAATAATATATTAACTGGTGATATTTTTATAATGAATGTGGGATATATGAGTATATGAGGAGGAAGAGTATTTTGTGGCAATAAATGTTTAACACATATTTTGTGTGTTGGTGGACACAATTATTGAATCGAAATTTGATTATAAACCGTAAAATCGTCTGCTTGTGGATTTCTTTGGCCAATTTCTGCTTGGAATTTGGAAAACTTTCTTCCGCAAAGTTGTAGAGAATTGAATTTCCTATAGAAAGTTGTGAGATTCTGAATTTTTTGATAAAAGGGCTATTTATTATGAATTATTGAAGTTTCAAGCTCAAATAATTGATTTTTGGAAGTTTTAATTATTTTAAATAAGAAAAACGTTTTTATTACTTTTTGGGAGGTGGGCTACATGTGTGGCTGATCTTGGATTAAGAAACATGTGCGTGGAAGTTTTAGAAAATAATAATAAATATTTTAATAAATTTTCTACTTTGGTGTTCTAAGCGTTTTTCTATAAATAGGGTGCTTAGGTTAGAATTGAAAATCACACCGTAAATCAAGTTTTCTCTCTATATTATCGCGTATTCTTGTGAGTATTTTGAGTATATTTTGATTATTGCTATATGGCCGCAAGTTCAAGTCATAGCCTATATCCTGTGTTTCATTAAAGTCTTGATCTTTCGAGGTAAGGGATGTTATTTTATTCGAAAATGATATTATTTCTTCAATATCATTATGCCGAAATATTGGTTGGAAATTTTTATCAAATTTGGAACTTTTTCATGTCGTAGTTACTATTCATGAGTTACTATTCACGAGTTACTATTCACGAGTTAGTATTCACGAGTTATTATTCATGAGTACTATTCACGAAACGTGAAGATGTTTTTTGTGAAATTTCTATCTTTTGGTGTCGGAGTTACTATTCACGTATACGGCACTATTCACCGAAAAATGAAATTTCTTCTTTTTATCCAAAATATCTACTATGGATACTAGCTTTGATTGTATCCATGTTTTGATCATTCTTGAATTTTACTCCACTCTGATTACTTATGAAGTATTTTTGAACTTGGATTGTTTAAAATACGAATCCTTAATATTTGTTCTTTTGTTTCACTTTGGATTCGCTTCTTTAAAATATTTTTCATCATCATCACCCTAAATGATGATATAACTCAATATCTTTGGCTGTAAAGTCGCAAGATGAATGATTTTATAATGAATATCTTTGGCCCGTAGTGTAAAGATGAACAGGTGTTGAGATGAATATGACCGACTGATTAATATCTTTGGCCCGTAGTGCAAAGATGAACAGGTGTTTAGATGAACATGACCAACTGATGAATATCTTTGGCCTGTAGTGCAAAGATGAATATTTGATTCAAAATATATATTTGTTGATGTTACAGGGATAAAATATCGACGATGAACTTTTAAATTCATATATAGAAGATAGTAGTTTGCATTCTCTACTTAACTCTTTTAATGAATTGTTGTTTCCGCTGCAGTTGTTGATTTAAAACTGGTTGTCTATTGTATTCTATTAGATTTTTCCCTATTGAAGACTAATGATAATTTGTTGTATATTATCTTAGTCATAATATTCTTTACTTGGCTAGTTGAGCTCACCCTTTTCATTTTTGTTCCATTTTTCTTCTCAGGAGGCGAGAATGTAGCGAGTACTAGTCGGGGTATGGAATGAAGGTTCTAGAGAGAGTTATTTAGTAGTCCTCACAATTTTTGTAAAATAATGTATAAATAATTGTGATGAGGATTTATTTGGGTATGTATTTTGTCTAGAAGACAATAATTGTATTTAAACTCACAATATATATGTTGTCGTATTTTGCACGACAAATGTATTAATAAAGTTGTAGTTATTTCTGTACCATGTATTTGGCGACTCAGAATGGGTTGGATGGAATGGACCTATTTTGGAGGTGTCATAGTTGGTATCAGAGCTTAGGGATATGATCTCTGGCGGAGATCGGGAATGAACTAGAGGGGAGAGACGAGTAAATCCTTCGCTAAGTAGTGTGTCCTACCTAAGCTTATTTGTTAGTTGGTTAAGATATAGGATATTATGTGATATATTGATTTCCTTAATTAACCCTTGTTTTATGACAATGATTTGAGAATGTCGATCGAGAATATTAACAATGAGTAAATGAGACCATGGAGATCGCATGTTTTTACCAACGAGGAGAACGTCAGCAACAGTCGACAATGTTCTCTTGTGAACAACGCCATCGAGCGGATGATGAACGACGGATGTTTAGAAGTTTTTGCGGTTCATGCAAAATCGCATTTAGGAGACTCGTGTTCAAAATACAGGTGGAAATGATAACAACGCACGATTTGTCACTGCCAAACAGTTCAAAGAGTTGGGACCACCAGAATTCTGGGGAAAGCCAAATCCGATTAAGGCAAAGACGTGGGTCAAACAAATTACCAAGATATTCGTTGTCTTGGGATGCACGGAAGAACAGAAGGTTCCATTCGCCACCTTTATGTTCCGTGGCGAGGCCGACATCGGTGGAATCATGAAGCTTACCCATCCAAATTGCATTTAAGATGTCATCTGAGACATTTCGTAAAGCAGTTCAATGACAAGTACTTCCACAAATTATTCGTCATATAAAGGAAGTGGAGTTTATTAGACTTGAGAAGAATAACATGACGGTGTCCCAAAGACGAGGCGAAGTTTATGAGTTATCCAGTTTGCACCTCATTTGGTGGAGAATGAGGAACGATGATGCGATGTTTCAGAGGTTTGAAACCCAAAGATACGTCAAGATCTCATTTCTCATAAATTTTCTCTATTCGGATGTTGTCAATGTGGCTCAATTGTTAGAGGCGAGATAACGAGTAACGCTCAACCGAGGGACCATAACCAGATCATCATCAGAAGATAAGCAGTCATCGTAATAACGATAACCAAATGGAGAAAGAATAATACTGGACAAAGGCGGTGAACCACTCCGGTGGTAATCGTGGCCATGAAAATTGAAGAAGTGAGTCTGAGGAGATTTTAAAAAGAGGAGATTCAACAACGACTATGTGAATACGCCGCCCAAAGATGAATCGGGTTCCAAGGAGGAGAAAGACCACCGGTCGTATAAGTTACAAATGCGGAAAGAGGGACATATCATTGAAACTTCCCACAACAAAGTTTAAGGTATGCTATAATTGTGGAAAAGAAGGACGTATCGCTCGAGATTGTACAATATGAAAACCCAAATTAAAGATGAATGGTGACTCAAAAGACTCTCCCGTAAAAGTCAAAGTCAACGATTCTGGAAGAGCGTTTGTCGTGACCCATTAAAATGCGAGGAACCCGAACGGTTAGTACTTCAGGTTAGTTAATTATAAATTTTTGCTAAGTTTATACCTTACTAAATACCTGTTCTACCCATTCTTTTATCTCTTCTCTTCTTACCTCAATGTTTGAATTTGACTACGGAGAAATTAGACTTTGACCTATTTATGGAGACTACGTTAGAGAAACTTTCATTAAATCCGTTGTTTAAAAATCTTGCTTGATTCAGTTGGCACTATCACATTACCCGTAACCTTATTTCTATAGAGATATTTGCTTTTGATGTGATTTTAAGGTTAACTACTCATCATGCCGAAATTGATTACTTTCGTAAGTAAGTTGTTAGTTTTCATATTCCTAAGCAACTCATTATTCAATTCAAGCAATCAAACCATCAGTAGTCAAACATTTTCATATCAAGCCATGAAGTCATTCGTTTATTATGGATGTCAAGTTTTCTTAGTTCATGTTATGGATTTGAATAAAGACACGCCGATTTGAATAATATTCTGTTGTTATTGATTTTCCCCGACGTATTTCTGAAGAATTTCTTGGTTTACTCCCAAAGACTAATATTAAATTTTGTATCGACTTTGAACCCTGATGACAAAACTCATTTCTAAAATCTCATATCGAATGGCTCTATTGAACTTCGTGAGTTAAAAATTCAACTATAGAATTTGGTACCGAGCCTTTATCTCGGTGACTTCCTTTGTGGAATGCACCGCCCGCATTCTCCGTAGGGGACACCATATTCGTGCGATAGTAAATCGATAGGTGTCATTGTGACGTCTTATCCAAGGTTGGGATATGAGTCACGATTGAGAACAACCTAAGTCGATAATCGAAATACGTAGCTTTCAGGCTTAGTTGGTTATTATCGGAGATTCGTTGAAGGATATTCTCGAATCGCTATTCCATTAACGCAATGACTCGTAGAGATACAAAATTCGAATGGAGCAAGGAATGTGGGAAGAGCTTCAAGAACTCAAGAGGAGACTCATTTCAAAGATATGTTCGACAATGCCATCCTGAAAAAGTGAACGTGGTAAATGACGCGTGTTGAGTAGAAGATCGTATACAAGTACTAAGTACGATATTGTCAAAGACTCATTTCAGTATAATTTACGAATAATAGAGATGGAGATGAAAACTCTAGGTACCCACGTGATGATATACGAGTATAATCAACTTTAATCGATAAAGTTAAAGTCATTGCTTAAGCTACACAATCGAGTGATGAATTTGAAGAAGGAGGTGCAAGAAGTTGTTATTTCAAAAGCGAGAATCGGTGAGGTGAGGAAAGCTCAAACCTTCGATTTATTAATCCATTTGAAATTCTCGATCGAATAGGAACCGTGGCCTATAGACTCGCTTTTACCGCCAAGTATGACGCGTGTTCATAACGCTTTTCACGATCGATGTTACATAAATATGTGGACGACCTCAACCACATCATTGAGTTAAACCCGGACGAGATAGTAGAAGACTTAACGTCACGAGAGTGTACTGTCAAGATCTTGGATAGAAAGAATATGTCCTATGTATTTAGGTATACCACAAGTTAAGGTTTTGTGGAGAAACCATGCTATTGAGGAAATGACCGGGAGTTGGAAACGGAAATGAAAGCGAGGTATTCTCATCTTTTTGAAACACTGTGTACGTGACGTCAATTTCGAGGACGAAATTTCATAAGGAGGGGAGGTTCAGAAGACCCCAAATTATTAATAAATAAAATTTATTTTCCTCTATTTATTATTTTGAAATAGTAAGGGTTGATTTGATTAATGTGGATAGTTATGGGTAAAATACGCAAATATTTCGAATAAGCAAGTGGTTATAAAATATTCATTATTATTTGGGAATATTCGTTTGGTCGTGGAATATTCATATGCTGTCGGGAATATTCGTATGACGACGCAGATCTTTTTGTGGGCCCCATAACTGAAAGCGATTGGATGAAGAAAACGACAAATATAAGTTGTTTATAAATAACTATCGTAGTTGTTACATGAATTATCTATTGGAATACCCTTGGTTAAAACACACTAATACGCTGCGTTGTTGAGCAAGAAGATGACTGCAGATTGCACCAATTATTGATTCTTACGTGAAGGCGGCACTACTCAATAATTGTTACAAAGAATTATTGCTCAAAGATTTTTATTTTATTGATTCAATAATCACGCATTGATATTTTATATTATTGTTGTTTCAATAAATTGTCATTACATAATATTTTCCATTATCTGAGACAATAATTCATATTATCCGAATAATATTATTGGATAACATTATTGTCAATGTCTAGAAAGTTCTCATCTCTAAGGAGAGGTTTGGTCACCTAATCAAGGCGTCGATGAAGAGATCCTTATCGAAAGCCCTCTTTCCCGAGAACTACCGTTGCAAGATCTTGTGATTCGTAATATTATTTGTGAATAATTAATTATTGATTTATATGATGAGGAAAATATTGATTTTATGTGGTTATAGATGGAGAAAATTTTTAATGTGACAATTGTTGAAAATTAATATTTTATCTTTTTCTCGATAAAATAATTCATTTAAATATATTATTTTAATAATATATTAACTATGATATTTTTATAATGAATGTGGGATATATGAGTATATGAGGAGGAAGAGTATTTTTGTGGCAATAAATGTTTAACACATATTTTGTGTGTTGGTGGACACAATTATCGAATCGAAATTTGATTATAACAGTAAAATCGCCTGGCTTGTGGATATCGATCAATTTCGCTTGGAATTTGGAAAAACTTTCTTCTGCAAAGTTGTAGAGAATTGAATTTCCTATAGAAAGTTGTGAGATTCAATTTTTTGATAAAGGGCTATTTATTATGAATTATTGAAGTTTCAAGCTCAAAATAATTGATTTTTGGAAGTTTTAATTATTTTAAATAAGAAAACGCTTTTATTACTTTTTGGGAGGTGGGCTACATGTGTGTGGTGATCTTGGATTAAGAAACATGTGCGTAGGAAGTTTTAGAAAATAATAATAAATATTTTAATAAATTTTCTACTTTGGTGTTCTAAGCATTTTCTATAAATAGGGTGCTTAGGTTAGAATTGAAAATCACACCGTAAACCTTTTTCTCTCTATATTATCGAGTATTCTCATGAGTATTTTGAGTATATTTTGATTATTGCTATACGTAAAGTTCAAGTCATAGCCTATATCCTGTTTCAAATAGAAGATCTTGATCTTTCGAGGTAAGGGGATGTTATTTTATTCGAAAATGATATTATTTCTTCAATATCATTATGTTTAAATATTGGTTGGAAATTTTATCAAATTTGGAACTTTTTCATGTCGGGGTTTCTATTCACGAGTTACTATTCATGAGTTAGTATTCACGAATTACTATTCATGAGTACTATTCACGAAGCGTGAAGATGTTTTTTGTGAAATTTCTATCTTTTGGTGTCGGACTTACTATTCACGTATACTTTGACTATTCACGATATCTGACCTATTCACGAATACGGCACTATTCATCGAAAAATGAAATTTCTTCTTTTTGTCCAAAATATTTACTATGGATACTAGCTTTGATTGTATCCATATTTTTATCATTCTTGAATTTTACTCCACTCTGATTACTTATGAAGTATTTTTGAACTTGGATTGTTTAAAATACTTAATCCTTAATATTTGTTCTTTTGTTTCACTTTGGATTCGCTTTCCTTTAAAATATTTTTCATCATCCTCACCCTAAATGATGATATAATCAATATCTTTGGCACAGAGGCAAAAAGATGAATTATTTTATAATGAATATCTTTGGCCCGTAGTGCAAAGATGAACAGGTGTTGAGATGAATATGACCGACTGATTAATATCTTTGGCCCGTAGTGTAAAGATGAACAGGTGTTTAGATGAACATGACCAACTGATGAATATCTTTGGCCTGTAGTGCAAAGATGAATATTTGATTCAAAATATATATTTATTGATGTTACAGGGATAAAATATCGACGATGAACTTTTAAATTCATATATAGAAGATAGTAGTTTGCATTCTCTACTTAACTCTTCTAATGAATTGTTATTTCATTGCAGTTGTTGATTTAAAACCTGGTTGTCTATCAGATTCTATTAGATTTTTCCTCGTGAAGACTAACGATAATTTGTTGTATATTATCTTAGTCATAATATTCTTCTTGGGCTCTCACCCTTTTCCTTTTTGTTCCATTTTTCTTCTCGTGGAGGCGAGAATGTAATGAGTACTAGTCGGGGCATGGAATGAAGGTTCTAGAGAGTTATTTAGTAGTCCTCATAATTTTGTAAAATAATGTATAAATAATTGTGATGAGGATTTATTTGGGTATGTATATTGTCTGTAGAAGACAATAATTGTATTTAAACTCACAAAGATATATGTTGTCAGTATTTTGCACGATAAATGTATTAATAAAGTTGTAGTTATTTCTGTACCATGTATTTGGCGACTCAGAATGGGTTGGATGGAATGGACCTATTTTGGGGGCATCACAACTTTCACCAATAATAAATCAGAGATTTAGAACATATGGTAGATGATAAAACTTTTCAACCATAGTTGTAGCGGAACGAACAATCCATTAAAAGAGTCAAATAGACCATTAGGTCTATTATTTTCTTCATGTTAAAAGTCCACCAATAATGTTTTATCCCTGTAACATCAATCAATAATTCATGTCCACAATAATATGAATAACTCATAATCATAATTGTGATTCTGAATTCCTTTTCGCACCCAGGACGAAGATAATTTTCATCACCTATCTTCACCTGAAACATCGAAAATCATGGTTATACCAAATCACAATTTCTGCTCATAATCATACTATTTAAATCATCTTTGCACTACGGCAAAAGATATTCATTATTATTACATTCATGAATTAATATTTCATTGCTGAGACTTAGCTCAATAATTAATCCACATCATCGAATCATCCCTGCACTACAGGCCAATGATATTCTTTAGTATCACGACCACGAATTATCCATGCACTACGGGCCAAAGATAATTGTGTTTTCATCAACGGTTCTAATCATGCCATAAAACAATTCATCTTTGCACCCTTGGCCGAAAAGAATCCATAGCCATAATCATACCAAAAACTGTCCATCAATGCACTACGGGCCAATGAGGACTTTTACCACATCATTTGTAACATTACGGTCATGATTATACCGAATAATCCCTGGTCATAATCATACCAAGTCCATCTATGCACTACAGGCTATAGATGACTTTCAACAAAATATAAACATGAGGATGATGACAATGATATAAGAATTCAATAAAACAAGTTCAAGAATTAAATTATTCAGGAACCAATAAAGTCTAAATTGTCAACATGATACTTCTTTGTAGAGTAAAATTCAAGAATGCTCGAAGAATATTTCCATGAAAAGATACTTAGATGAAAGCGCAAATATCGAGGATATTCCACTAATTTCATGGAGTATAGAAGTCAAAACTTTAATCAACCGAGTATAATAAAGAATGGAATAACAAAAGAAATCACCATACATGCGGTACTTCACATAGATAGGTTATTCCAATGTAATAATAAATAACGAACCGGGTTAGGCGTAATACGCACCGAAGCGGGATATTCCAATGTAATAATAAAGAATAGAATAACAATAAAATCACTATGCATGCGGTACTTTTGCATAGGCATAAAGTTATTCCAATGAATAATAAATAACGGAACTAGGTCCCACAGAAACGCACAAAACAGGATATTCCAATGTAATAATAAAGAGCGGAACCAGTCCCAAGTAGAACGCATGTATGTGATATATTCTAATGAGAATAATAAAGAATGGAATAACAGAAGAATTCTCCAAGTATAGGGTAGACCGCGTATACAGGTTATTCCAACAGAATAATAAATAATGGAATAAAAGAAGTTCTCTTCATAAATACGAAAGAAATAATACCCCTTTAACTTATAGAAAAAAAGCGGATAGAGAAGTAGTGAAGTAGCAAAATACTTTTCTTCTTTCTCTCTATAGTTTCTCTCTATAGTTTCAAAGAATTAAGTAAGAAATAATGAAGGAATGAGCTTTTATTTATAGAAGAATAGATCGCGATAAGAACTAATTCATGAAACCGGTCCTGATTGATTTACTTTTTAATCGAGACGGTCCGATTTAAAGCAAAATCTTTTAAATAAAATATAATATATTCTATTTATAATCTAATAAAACGAATAACTTTATAAAAGTATTACATTTTATATAAAAAGATTTTACTACGCAAAACACTATCGCAGTAATTTATCTTTACACTACGCGTAATAAAATATAATATATTCTATTTATAGAATAACTTTATAAAAGTATTCTCATTTTATATAAAAAGATTTTACTATACAAAATATTATGCATAATAGAATATAATATATTCTATTTATAGAATAACTTTATAAAAGTATTACATTTTTATATAAAAAGCTTTTACATTTTATTACATTAATAATACTAATAAAATAAAACCGGTGACTTATCACGTAAGCATTAATAATCAATACCGATTTCTACTTATCAACCACGCCAGACATTCTTTATACTTTTACTACCAAGTAGTTCAACAGTTTTAATCTTAAAACTTCCGCCGTTATTTTCATAAAAATATTTTGTAGTTTTCTCGATTCGATGATAATTTCGTTGTAGGGTCCACCAATGATTGTACATAGTCAGTCTGAGATATTCCCCGAAAAAGAATATTTTTATCAACTTGCTTACTTTGCAAAAAATTTCACATATTACCCTTAACTTTAAACTTTTATCAATTTAACTATTTACCAAAATAGAAAAAAAATTGAATACTTTTATTTCATAAAATTCGGGTCTCACAATCTCCCTCCTTATGAAATTTAAGCCTCAAAATTTACGTATGCACTGATATTCAAGAGATGAGAATACCTTGCTTTCTTTTCAGATTGTACCTTCCCGGTAATTTCCTTGCTATCATGACTTTCCCATTTCTCATCTCCTGTATTTCAGATATCATTATAGAATATAGTTTCAAAACAAAGGTCAATCGACGTATCACAATTTGTTAACTTATCAAGTAAATAATTTCAGCTTAGGTAAGTCACATACTAAATAAGTATATAACTCGCTCTCCCTCTTAGTTCTAGATTCTAATCTCCGCAAATGACCATATCCCTAAACTCGATACCATTTGTGACGCCCCAAAATAGGGTCCACACGACCCATTCGAGTAAATCGCCGATATCACATTATAAAAATCAAATACAAACTTCATTTATATAACTGTTGAACTGTCGTATAGAATACGACCATAGTTAACTGTGAGTTTTAATACAATATTATCTCATAGACAGTATCCAAACTCAAATTATTACAATGCCATATAAAATACAACAACAAATATTTCAAGACCCCAAAGAAGAACGAGAAGATTACTATCTTGTTCATTCTAATGAGGTGCACTTTTGACGCTTCCAAAGTCGGGTTCTCATCACTCTATTGTTGTTCACCAAAATCAATTATTAAGTGACGTATAAAATACGACACCCACATCTTAGGTCCTCAATACAATTATATATTGTATGTCATGTCATTTTATAATGTATTGAGAAACTTCGACAGTCTCGGACCATCACACTATTCCCCTGTTATCCCCGCTCGACCCAGCTACACTCTTATTACCTGAAAGGAATTGTGAAGCAAAAGAGTGAGCACAACTAGCCCAGTAAAGAATATCATGACTACAGATAACTACATTATCAATAACTTTTATAAGACCCCAAATTATTAATAAATGAAATTTATTTTCCTCTATTTATTATTTTGAAATAGTAAGGGTTGATTTGATTACTGTGGATAGTTATGGGTAAAATCTGTGCAAATATTTTGAATAAACAAGTGGTTATAAAATATTCATTATTGTTTGGGAATATTCGTTTGGTCGTGGAATATTCAAATCTTGTCGGGGAATATTCGTATATTGGCCGCTAGCCTTTGTGGGCCCCATAACTGAAAGCGATAGGATAAAGAAAACGACAAATATAAGTTTTTATAAATAACAAATAGTAGTTATTCACAATTATCTTTTGTTGGAATACCCGTGGTTAAAACACACTAATACACGCTGTTGAACAAGAAGATACTCGGATTGCACCAATTATTGATTCTTACGTGAAGGCACTACTCAATAATTGTTACAAATAATTACTGCGTCAAAGATTTTATTTTATTGATTCAATAATTGCTTTGCATTGATATTTTATATTACTGTTGTTTCAATAAATTGTCATTACACAGTATTTTCCATTATCGGAGCAATAATTCATATTATCTGAATAATATTATTGGATAACATTATTGGCAATGTCAAGAAAGTTCTGTCTAAGGAGAGGTTTGGTCACCTAATTTCGCGTCAGTAAGGAGAGATCCTTATTGGAAAGCCCCCTCTTTCCTGTGAACTACCGTTGCAAGATCTTTGTGATTCTCAGAATATTATTTATAAATAATTAATTATTGATTTATATGATGAGAAAAATATTGATTTTATGTGGTTATAGATGGAGAAAATTATTAATGTGACAATTGTTGAAAATTAATATTTTATCTTTTTCTGATAAAATAATTCATTTAAATATATTATTTTAATAATATATTAACTTGATATTTTTATAATGAATGTGGGATATATGAGTATATGAGGAGGAAGAGTATTTTTGTGGAAATAAATGTTTAACACATATTTTGTGTGTTGGTGGACACAATTATCGAATCAAATTTGATTATAGCACGTAAAAAATCGCTTAGTTTGTGGATTTCTTCAATTTCGCTTTGGAATTTGGAAAACTTTCTTCTGCAAAGTTGTAGAGAATTGAATTTCCTATAAAAAGTTGTGAGATTCGAATTTTTTGATAAAAGGGCTATTTATTATGAATTATTGAAGTTTCGAAGCTCTGAAATAATTGATTTTTGGAAGTTTTAATTATTTTAAATAAGAAAAACGTTTTTATTACTTTTTGGGAGGTGGGCTACATGTGTGGCTGATCTTGGATTAAGAAACATGTGCGTAGGAAGTTTTAGAAAATAATAATAAATATTTTAATAAATTTTTTACTTTTGGTGTTCTAAAGCATTTTTCTATAAATAGGGTGCTTAGGTTAAATTGAAAATCACACCGTAAATCAAGTTTTCTCTCTATATTATCGAGCGTATTCTTGTGAGTATTTTGAGTATATTTTGATTATTGCTATATCTGCTGTAAGTTCAAGTCATAGCCTATATCCTGTTTTTTATTTAGAAGTCTTGATCTTTCGAGGTAAGGGATGTTATTTTATTCGAAAATGATATTATTTCTTCAATATCATTATGCCGAAATATTGGTTGGAAATTTTTATCAAATTTGGAACTTTTTCATGTCGTAGTTACTATTCATGAGTTACTATTCACGAGTTACTATTCACGAGTTAGTATTCACGAGTTACTATTCATGAGTACTATTCACGAAACGTGAAGATATTTTTTGTGAAATTTCTATCTTTTGGTGTCAGAGTTACTATTCACGATACCAAGACTATTCAATCAAAAATGAAATTTCTTCTTTTTGTCCAAAATATCTACTATGGATACTAGCTTTGATTGTATCCATGTTTTGATCATTCTTGAATTTTACTCCACTCTGATTACTTATGAAGTATTTTTGAACTTGGATTGTTTAAAATACGAATCCTTAATATTTGTTCTTTTGTTTCACCGGATTCGTTTTCCTTTAAAATATTTTTCATCATCCTCGGTCCTAAATGATGATATAACTGAATATCTTTGGCTTGTGTGCAAAGATGAATGATTTTATAATGAATATCTTTGGCCGTAGTGTAAAGATGAATGTGTTGAGATGAATATACGACCGATCGATTAATATCTTTGGCCCAGTAGTGCAAAGATGAACAGTGTTTAGATGAACATAACTAATCGATGAATATCTTTGGCTCAGTAGTGCAAAAGATGAATATTTGATTCAAAATATATATTTGTTGATGTTACTGTGGATAAAATATCGACGATGAACTTTTAAATTCATATATAGAAGATAGTAGTTTGCATTCTCTACTTAACTCTTTTAATGAATTGTTGTTTCATTGCCGCAGTTGTTGATTTAAAACCGGTTGTCTATTGTCATTTCTATTAGATTTTTCCTGTTGAAGACTAATGATAATTTGTTGTATATTATCTTAGTCATAATATTCTTTACTTGGCTAGTTGAGCTCACCCTTTTCCTTTTGTTCCATTTTTCTTCTCAGGAGGTGAGAATGTAGCGAGTACTAGTCGGGGTATGGAATGAAGGTTCTAGAAAGAGTTATTTAGTAGTCCTCACAATTTTTGTAAAATAATGTATAAATAATTGTGATGAGGATTTATTTAGGTATGTATATTGTCTAGAAGAAAATAATTGTATTTAAACTCACAAAGATATATGTTGTCGATTTTGCACGATAAATGTATTAATAAAGTTGTAGTTATTTCATGTACCATGTATTTGGCGACTCGAGAATGGGTTGGATGGAATGGACCTATTTTGAGGTGTCACAATTGGTATCGAGCTTAGGATATGATCTTTGGCGGAGATCGGGGAATAGAACTAGGAGGGAGAGACGAGTAAATCCTTCGCTAGTGTGTCCTACCTAAGCTTATTTGTTAGTTGGTTAGTATATAGGGATATTATGTGATATATTGATTTCCTTAATTAACCCTTGTTTTTATGACGATTTGAGAATATCGATCGAGAATATTAACAAATGAGTAAATGAGACCGTGGAGATCATGTCTTTACCAACGAGGAGAACGCGTCAACAAAGTCGACAATGTACCTCCCGTGAACAACACCAACGGCGAGATGATGAACGAGGGGATGTTTAGAAGCTTTTTACGCTTCATGCAAAATCGAGATTTGGGAGACTCGTGTTCAAAATACTGAGAGGAAATGATAGCAATTCACCGGTGGTCACAAAATGCAAGTTCAAAGAGTTGGGACCAATGAAATTGGGAAAGTCGGATCCGATCATGGCGGCGAAACATGGGTCAAGAAAATTACCAAGATATTCGTTATCTTGGGATGCACGGAGAACGAAGGTTCCATTCGCCACCTTTATGTTCCGTGGCGAGGCGATTCATCGTGGGAATCAGAAGCTTACCCATCCAAATTGTATTTTAGCGTGTCATCGAGACATTTCGAAAGCTTCAATGACAAGTACTTCCACGAAATTATTCGTCATATAAAGGAAGTGGAGTTTATTAGACCGAGCGAGAATAACATGACGGTGTCCCAAAGACGAGGCGAAGTTCGCGGAGTTATCCAGTTCTTGCACCTCATTTGGTGGAGAATGAGGAACGATGATGCGGTGTTTTCGAGAGGTTTGAAACCCAAAGATACGTCGATATCTCATTTCTCATAAATTTTCTCTCTATTCGGATGTTGTCAGCGTGGCTCAATTGTTAGAGCGAGATAACGAGTACGCTCAACCGAGGGACCATAACCAGGATCATACTGAGATAAGCAATCCATCGAATAACGATAACCAAATGGAGAAAGAATAATACTTGACAAAGGCGGTAACCACTATGGTGGTAATCGTAACCATGAAAATAGAAGAAGCGAGTCGGGAGGAGATTTTAAAAGAGGAGATTCAACAACGACTATGTGAAGACGCCGTCACCACTAGAAGTAACCGGGTTCCAAGGAGGAGAAAAGACCACCGGTCAGATGTTACAAATGCGGAAAAGGGGACATATATCACCCCAAACCTCCCACAACAGTTTAAGGTATCTTATAATTGTGGAAAAGAGGGACGACGCTCGAGATCAGTACAATATCAAAACCCACCAATGAATGGTGACTCAAAAGACTCTCCCGAAAAAGTCAAAGTCAACGATTCTGGAAGAAGAGCTTATCGCCGATTTCATTAAAATGCGAGGAACCCGAACGAAGTTAGCACGGTTAGTTAATTATAAATTTTTCGAAGTTTATACCTTACTAAATACCTGGTTCTACCCATTCTTTTATCTCTCTTGCTTTATACAATGTTTGAATTTGACTACGGAGAAATTAGACTTTGACCTATTTATGGAGACTCAGTTAGAGAAACTTTTATTACATCCGTTGTTTAAAAATCTTGCTTGATTCAGTTGGCCTATCACATTACTGTTAACCTTATTTTTATAGAGATATTTGCTTTTGATGTGATTTTAAGGTTAACTACTCATCACGCCAAAATTGATTACTTTCGTAAGGTTGTTAGTTTTCATATTCCTAAGCAACTCATTATTCAATTCAAGCAATCAAACCATTGTAGTCAAACATTTTCATATCAAGCCATGAAGTCATTCGTTTATTATGGATGTCAAGTTTTCTTAGTTCATGTTATGGATTTGAATAAAGACACGTCAGATTTGAATAATATTCCTGTTGTTATTGATTTTTCCCGACGTAATTCCTGAAGAATTTCTTGGTTTACTCCCAAAAGACTAATATTAAATTTTGTATCGACTTTGAACCCTGCATGAAAAACTCATTTCTAAAATCTCATATCGAATGGCTCTATTGAACTTCGTGGAGTTAAAAATTCAACTATAAATTTGGTACTGAGCCTTTATCCGGTGACTTCTTTTGTGGAATGCACCGCCGACGCACAAACAGGATATTCCAATGTAATAATAAAGATTTTAACCAGTCCCACGAAAGCGCCTGCATGTGATATTCTAACAGAATAATAAAGAATGGAATAATGTAAGAATTCTCCAAGTATAGGGTAGATCACAGTATCACAAAGTTATTCCAACGTAATAATAAATAATGGAATAATGTAAGTTCTCTTCATAAATACGAAAAGAAATAATACCCCTTAACTTATGTAAGAAACCGGATATAGAAGTAGTGAAGTAGCAAAATACTTTTCTTCTTTCTCTATAGTTTCTCTCTATAGTTTCAAAGGAATTCGTAAGAAATAATGAAGGAATGAGCTTTTATTTATAGAAGAATGGAATTGCGTATAAGAATTCAATTCATGAACAGTTCGATTGATTTACTTTTAATCGGACGGTCCGGATTTAAAGCAAAATCTTTTAAATAAAATATAATATATTCTATTTATAATCTAATAAAACGAATAACTTTATAAAAGTATTCTTTTATATAAAAAGATTTTACTATACAAAATACTATGCAGCACTATTTAACACTATGCATAATAAAATATAATATATTCTATTTATAGAATAACTTTATAAAAGTATTCTGTTTTATATAAAAAGATTTTACTATACAAAATACTATGCATAATAGAATATAATATATTCTATTTATAGAATAACTTTATAAAAGTATTCTGTTTTATATAAAAAGCTTTTCTGTTTTATTACATTAATAATACTAATAAAATAAAACTGAGTGACTTATCACGTAAGCATTAATAATCAATACCGTTTGCTACTATGCAACCACGCGTATTACTGTACTTTTACTACCAAGTAGTTCAACAGTTTTAACGGTAAAACTTCCGCCGTTATTTTCATAAAAATATTTTTGTAGTTTTCTCAATTCGACAATAATTTCGTTGTGGGGTCCACCAATGATTGTACCGTCGTACAGATATTCCCCGACAAAAAGAATATTTTTTATCAACTTGCTTACTTTGCAAAAAATTTCACATATTACCCTTAACTTTAAACCTTTATCAATTTAACTATTTACCAAAATAGAAAAAAATTGAATACTTTTATTTCATAAAATTCGGGGTCTCACAATCTCCCCTCCTTATGAAATTTCGCCCTCAAAATTTACGTGCGTACCTGATATTCGAAGAGATGAGAATACCTTGCTTTCTTTTCAGATTGTACCTTCCCGGTAATTTCCTTGCTATCATGACTTTCCCATTTCTCATCTCCTGTATTTCAGATATCATTCTAGAATATAGTTTCAAAACAAAGGTCAATCGACGTATCACAATTTGTTAACTTATCAAGTAAATAATTTCAGCTTAGGTAAGTCACATACTAGCGAAGTATATAACTCGTCTCTCCCCTCTTAGTTCTAGATTCTAATCTCCGCCAGCGACCATATCCCTAAACTCTGATACCATTTGTGACGCCCCCAAAATAGGTCCACACGACCCATTCTGAGTCGCCAGATATCACATTATAAAAATCAAATACAAACTTCATTTATATAACTGTTGAACTGTCGTATAGAATACGACCATAGTTAACTGTGAGTTTTAATACAATATTATCTCATAGACAGTATCCAAACTCAAATTATTACAATGCCATATAAAATATACAAAGAATAAATATTTCAAGACCCCAAAGAAGAACGAGAAGATTACTATCTTGTTCATTCTAATGAGGTGCACTTTTGATGCTTCCAAAGTCGGGTTCTCATCACCCTATTGTTGTTCACCAAAATCAATTATTAAGTGACGTATAAAATACGACACCCACATCTTAGGTCCTCAATACAATTATATATTGTATGTCATGTCATTTTATAATGTATTGAGAAACTTCGACAGTCTCGTACCATCACATTATTCCTCATTATCCTCGCCGACCCAAATTTACACTCTTATTACCTGAAAGGAATTGTGAAGCAAAAGGGTGAGCACAACTAGCCCAGTAAAGAATATCATGACTATATATAACTACATTATCAATAAATTTCATCAATAATAAATTAGAGATTTAGAACATATGATAGATGATAAAACTTTTCAACCTAGTTGCAGCGGAACGAGCAATCCATTAAAAGAGTCAAATAGACCATCAGGTCTATTATCTTCTCCATGTTAAAAGTCCACCAATAATGTTTTATCCCTGTAACATCAATCAACAATTCCTGTCCACAATTATATGAATAACTCATAATCATAATTGTGATTCTGAATTCCTTTTCGAACCCAGGACGAAGATAATTTTCATCACATATCTTCACCTGAAACATCAAAAATCATGGTTATACCAAATCATAATTTCTGCTTATAATCATACTATTTAAATCATCTTTGTACTACGGCCAAAGATATTCATTATTATTACATCCATAAATTAATATTTCATTGTTGAGACTTAGCTCAATAATTAATCCACATCATCAAATCATCCCTGCACTACAGGGCAATGATATTCTTTAGTATCACGACCACAAATTATCCATACACTACGGGGCAAAGATAATCGTGTTTTCATCAACGGTTCTGATCATGCCATAAAACAATTCATTTTTGCACCCTTGGCCTAAGAGAATCCATAACCATAATCATACCAAAAACTGTCCATCAATGAACTACGGGCCAATGAGGACTTTTACCACATTATTTGTAACATTACGGTCATGATTATACCGAATAATCCCTGGTCATAATCATACCAAGTGCATCTATGCACTACAGGCCACAGATGACTTTCAACAAAATATAAATATGAGGATGATGATAATGATATAAGAATTCAATAAAAACAAGTTCAAGGATTAAATTATTTAGGAACTAATAACGTCTAAATTGTCAACATGATACTTCTTTGTAGAGTAAAATTCAAGAATGCTCAGAAGATTATTTCCATGAAAAGATACTAGATGAATCGTAAATATCAAGGATATTCCACTAATTTCATGGAGTATAGAAGTCAAAACTTTAATCAACTGAGTATAATAAAGAATGGAATAACAAAAGAAATCACCACGCACGCAGTATTGCGATAGATAGGTTATTCCAATGTAATAATAAATAATGTAACCGTGTCAAAGCGTAATGTACGCACCGGCGTGATATTCCAACGAATAATAAAGAATAGAATAACAACGAAATTACCATGCATGCGGTACTTTTGCATAGATTGTGTTATTCCAACGTAATAATAAATAACGGAACCGGTCCCGTCTAACGCATGCGAGATAGGATATTCCAAATGTAATAATAAAGATTTAATTCAGTCCCAAGAACGCATGCATGTGATATTCTAACGTAATAATAAAGAATGGAATAACGTAAGAATTTCACCAAGTATAGGGTGAATCATGTATACAAAGTTATTCCAACGTAATAATAAATATTGGAATAATAGAAGTTCTCTTCATAAATACTGAAAGAAATATTACCCTTAACTTATAGAAGAAACCGGATATAGAAGTAGTGAAGTAGCGCGAATACTTTTCTTTTTCTCTCTATAGTTTCTCTCTCAGAGTTTCAAAGGAATTAAGTAAGAAATAATGAAGGAATGAACTTCTATTTATGAAGAATGGACTACATAGTAACTAATTCATGAATCGGTCCAGATTGATTTATTTTTAATCGGACGGTCCAGTTTAAAGCAAAATCTTTTAAATAAAATATAATATTTTCTATTTATAATATAATAAAACGAATAACTTTATAAAAATATTCTGCTTTTATATAAAAAGATTTTACTATGCAAAACACTATCAGCACTACGTATGCAACACTATGCATAATAAAATATAATATATTTTATTTATAGAATAACTTTATAAAAGTATTCTATTTTATATAAAAGATTTTACTATGCAAAATACTATGCATAATAGAATATAATATATTCTATTTATAGAATAACTTTATAAAAGTATTTTGTTTTATATAAAAAGCTTTTCTCGCTTTTATTACATTAATAATACTAATAAAACAAAACTGAAAGTGACTTATCACGTAAGCATTAATAATCAATACCGCAGTGTCTTTATTATGCAACCACGCCAGATTCATCGTACTTTTTTACTACCGAAAGTAGTTCAACAATTTTAACGGTAAAATTTCCGCCGTTATTTTCATAAAAATATTTTTGTTGTTTTCTCAATCCGACAATAATTCCATTATGGGGTCCACCAATGATTGTACCGTTGTACGGATATTCCCCGATAAAAAGAATATTTTATATCAACTTGCTTACTTTGCAAAAAATTTCATATATTACCCTTAACTTTAAACTTTTATCAATTTAACTATTTACCAAAATAGAAAAAAATTGAATACTTTTATTTCATAAAATTCAGGGTCTCACATAAGGATACATTGATTTCATTTCAGATTCTAACTCCCAGGTTATTTCCTCAACATCGTGGTTCCTCCATAAAACTTTGACTTGAGGTATAACCTTGGAGCGTAGAATATGTTCCTTCTTATCCAAGATTAGAACAACAACCTCTTCATACGTTAAATCTTCCGCTATTTCGTTCGGTTCTAACTCAATAATGTGGTTCGGAACATGGATATATGAAAAACGTTATGAACATAAGACATACTTGGCGTTAAAGCGAGTCTATAGGCTACAGTCCTTACTCGATCGAGGATTAAAAATGGGCTAATGAATCGAGGATTGAGCTTTCCCCTCTTTCCAAATCTCGTAACTCCTTTCCATGGAGCAACACGTAATAACATATGATCTCCAATATCGAATTTCACGTCCTTTCGATGAATATCAGCATAACTCTTTTGTCGGTCTTGTGAGGTTTTTATACGTTGTCGGATCGTTTGAATCTTTTCCGTAGTCATACGTACCAACTCCGGTCCCAACAACATTGTTTCACCCACCTCATCCCAACATACTGGAGAACGACACTTTCTTCCATACAACGCCTCGAATGGAGCCATGCCAATACTTGCTTAATAACTGTTGTTGTAGGAAAACTCCACCAATGGTAAGAACTTGTCCCAACTTCCCTTGAAGTCAAGGACACAGAGTCTTAATAAATCTTCAAAAGTTTGAATAGTCCTCTCTGATTGTCCATCCGTCTGAGGATGATATGCCGAACAAAATTGTAAATCCGTGCCCATAGATTTTTGCAAACTAACCCAAAATCTTGAAGTGAATCTTGGGTCTCGATCAGAAACTATGGAGACCGGCATACCATGCAATCTTACAACCTCGTTTATGTACATACGAGCAAGACGTTCAAGTGTATAAGTTTCTCGTATTGGTAAGAAATGAGCAGACTTGGTCAATCTATCAATAATGACCCAAATTGCATCTATGCCTTGAGAAACCTTGGGAAGACCAGTAATGAAATCCATGGTAATGTGCTCCCACTTCCATTCTGGAATTTCAAGTGGTTGCAATGGACCTTTTGGTACTTGATGTTCCGTTTTGACTCGTTGACAAGTTATACACCTTGAGATAAACAGCGTTATCTCTCTCTTCATATTGCCCCACCAAAATGTATGTCGAAGATCATGATACATTTTGGTACTCCCAGGATGGATTACAAATGGTGTGTTGTGCGCCTCCATCATGATTTTATACTTTAAATCAGGGTCGGTAGGAACACAAAGTCTGGAGTTGACTCGAAGTATTCCTTCTTCATCGATTCTTGTTTCCGGTATAGCACCTTCTTGTACTTTTTTCCCCATACGTATCATCTCCAGGTCTGTAGTTTGAGCAGCTTTAACTTTATCGATTAAAGTCGGTTCCACTCGTATATTTGCCATCATCACTTGGGTCCCTGGAGTCTTTATCTCTATCTCCATCCTTTGCAAGTCATACAAAATGGGCTTTATTGACAATATCGCACTTCGCATTCCGCATATGATCTTCTACTCAATCGCGATACCACTACGTCGCTTTTCTATGATGGTATTAAATGGTATGATCATAATCTTTCAACAGTTCAAGCCAACGTCGCTGTCGCATGTTGAGTTCCTTTTGAGTGAAGAAATATTTGAGGCTTTTATGATCCATAAAGATCTCCACTTTCTCCCCATACAAGTAATGTCTCCAAATTTTAAGTGCGAAGACAACAGCTGCCAACTCTAGATCATGAGTAGGATAATTTCTATCATATTCTTTGAGTTGTCGAGAGGCATAGGCTATGACTTTCCCATGTTGCATGAGAACACATCCTAACCCTTTTGCTCGAAGCATCACCAGAGATGACAAATCCTCCCGAGCCGGATGGTATTGTCGAACAGTCTTTGAAATGAGTCTTCTCTTGAGTTCTTGAAAACTCTTCTCAAATTCCTCGTTCCAACCAAATTTTGTATCTTTCCGAGTCAGCTGAGTTAAGGGAGTAGCGATTCGAGAAAACCCTTCTACGAATCTCCGATAATAACCAGCTAAGCCGAGAAAGCTACGTACTTCGGTCACTAATTTAGGTTGCTCCCACTTTTGAATAGCTTCAATCTTTCTTTGGGTCAATGATATTCCATGACTTGATACTACGTGCCCAAGGAATGCTACTTCTTCAAGCCAGAACTCGCATTTCTTTAACTTGGCATAAAGTTTATATTCACGAAGCTTTTGGAGTATCAGCCTCAAGTGTTGCTCATAATCCTCACGGCTTTTGGAATAAATAAGGATGTCATCAATAAAGACGACCACAAAGTGATCCAAATATTCCTTGAATACTAGGTTCATCATATCCATGAAGGCAGCAGGAGCATTAGTTAATCCAAAAGACATAACTAGGAATTCATAATGCCCGTACCGAGTTCTGAAAGCCGTCTTTGGAATGTCATCAGTTCTAATCTTCAATTGGTGATATCCGGTACGAAGATCAATCTTTGAAAAGAATTTGGCTCCTTGAAACTGGTCAAACAGGTCATCAATATGTGGCAATGGGTACCTATTTTTGATGGTGACATGATTCAACTTCCGATAATCAATACAAAGTCACATACTCCAATCTTTCTTCTTCACGAATAGAACAGGAGCACCCCAAGGAGAAGTACAAGGACGAATAAAGCCAATGTCTAACAATTCATGCAGTTGGGTCTTTAACTCCTGAAGTTCAATAGAGCCATTCGATATGGGGCTTTGGAAATGGGTTTTGTCTGGGGTTCAAGGTCAATACAAAATTCAATTTCACACTGGGGTAGGCGAAGTTCTTCGTGGAATGCGTCAGAAATTCATTAACAATAGAAATATCATTCAAAAACGGCGTATTTTTGTTTAGATCCGCGGACATGAGCTAAGAAAACTTGACATCCGCTTTTTCAATAAACGAATAGCTTTATGGCTTGAGATGACAGTGATTGATTTTAATGGTTTGGTTGCTTGAATTCGCATAATAGGTTGGTTAGGAATATGAAAGCTAACAACCTTACGAAAACAATCAATTTTTGCATGATGAGTGGTTAACCAATCAATCCCTAGAATTACATCAAATGCAAGTATTTTCAATGAAATAAGATCAACGGGTAATATGAGGGTACCGATTTGAACCAAACAAGACTTATAAATAGTGGATGTAATGAAGGTTTCTCCCAACGGAGTTTCAATAGATAAGTCAAAGTCTAATTTCTCCAGAGTCAAATTTAAACGTTGAGCACAAGTAGGAGAAATAAAAGAATGGGTAGACCCGGTATCAAATAAGGTATATACTTCGCTAGATTTTATGATATGCTTACCCTTGATGACCTCGTTTGGGTTCCTTGCTTTCTGGGAGGTCACGACAAACGCTCTCCCTTGTACTACTGGCTTTGACTTTTCTGGGACGTTCTTTGGTGCCTCCATCCTAGCTAAACTTTTCATCGGTGAACGATAAAATCGGGCTAGGTGACCTTCTCTTCCACAATTATAACATGTTTTGACTGATCATCCAGCTTGACCGATGTGTCCTTCCCTCCGCATTTGAAGCATATGATAGGTGGTCGTTCTCCTTCCTTAACCACGGTCTTTGGTCTTTGCGTCTTTCCATCATTGTTGAATCTCCTCTTCTTGAAATGTCCATTCTTATTGTTTTAGCCATGATTACCATCGAAGTGGTTACCATTTCGCATGTTGATTCCTCCACGCTTATTGTCACCGCTTCGATGATCATTATCACCGGTATTATCATTTTTGCGTACCGCTTCTCTTTTGGTTGGGCTGACTCATTATTGCGCTCCAATAACTGAGCCATTTTAACAACATTTGAATACAAACACAGTATATGAGAGATAAGATATTGACGTATCTTGGGTTTCAAACCTCTTAGAAACATTCGCGTCATTCTCTGCTCATTATCAACCAAATGGGACGCAAACTGAGACAACTCGACAAACTTGGCTTCGTACTGCGACACGGTCATGTTGTTTTGCTCCAGCTTAATTAAATCTACCTCTTTCATGTGACGAATACTTTCGGGAAAGTACTTGTCTAACAATTCTTGGAACTTCTCCCAAGTCATCTTCAGTGCGGCAGGTTGAGTACGTTTTATAGATTCCCACCAAGAATGTCGCCTCTCAGCACGCATGACGTGAAGGTGGCAAGGAACCTTTTTCTCCTCGGAGCATCCCAAGACATCAAATATCTTGCGGATCTGCTTTATCCACGTCTCGCCTTTAAGTGGTTTTGGCTCTCCAAAAAACTCCGGTGGTCCCAGTTCAAATGAGCTGCTTAGCGACCGTCGTCCGAGAGTTGTTAGTGTTTCCACCGCATTTCTGACGACGAGTCTCTCTTTCCGATCTTTGCATGAATTGCAGAAAGCCTCTGAACATTCCATCGTTCATCATTTGGTTAGTGTTGTTGTTTACATGAGGATTGTCGCCTTCCTGATGCACATTGTCCTGATTATTTATCTGTGGAGACTCAACGGTTTCCTGTGCTCCATTGATGTTCTCAACATTCTCGGATGCCATTTTCAAATACTGCCACAAAACAAGGGTTAATTAACATATCACATATTATCCCTATACTCTAACCGACCAATTAAATACCAAATAAACTTAAGTAGGTCATACTTGCGAAGGAATTCCCCGTCTCTCCCCTCCTAGTTCTTGTCTCAAATCTCAGCTAGAGATCATATCCCTAAGCTTTGATACCAACTGTGATGCCCCCAAAAATAGGTATACATCACCTATTACGAGTGCCAAATACATGATACAGAATACAAATATAATCTTTAATATACAATAAGAGAGCTGTGAGTTTTAATACAAATATTATCTTCTAGACAATATCCACTCTCAAAATAAGTCCTCATTACATTTATTGTCACACTATTTAATAGAATAGTGAGGACTACTAATATTATCATCTGGACCGTCACTCCGTTCTCCGACTAGTCCCGGCTACGTTCTCATTTCTTGAAGAGAACAGTGAAAGAAAGGGTGAGCTCAACAAGCCCGGTAAGAAATATTATGACTAAGATAATGCAGAATAAATTATCATTAGTCTTCAACAATGTTAAACTGATAAAATATAATAGACATCAAGTTTAACTGCAGTGAAATAAGCAATCCATTAAAAGAGTCAAGTAGAGAATAAAATCAACTATCTTTTATGATTTAAAAGGTTTTTCATCACTTTTATCGCTGGGACTCAGCTTAATAAATAATTCACATCATCCCTGTACTATGACCAAGGATATTCACTAGTATCACAATCACAAATTATCCATACAATACGGGCTAAGGATATTCGTGTATTCATCAATGGTCATGATCATGCCAATAACTGTCCATCAATGCACTACGGGCCAATGAGGACTTTTACCACATCATTTGTAATATTACGGTCATGATTACAATCGAATAATCCTCGGTCATAATCATACCAAGTCCATCTATGCACTACAGCCACGTATGACTTTCAAAAAATATAAACATGAGGATGATGACAATGATATAAGAATTCAATAAAACAAGTTCAAGAATTAATTTATTCGGAACTAATAACGTCCAAATTGTCAACATGATACTTCTTTGTAGAGTAAAATTCAAGAATGCTCGTAAGAATATTTCCATAAAAAGATCTTGGATGAAGCGCAAATATTAAGGATATTCCACTAATTTCATGGAGTATAGAAGTCAAAACTTTAACCAACCGAGTATAATAAAGAATGGAATAACAAAAGAAATCACCGAGCCTGCGATAGGCCCTTGCATATACGGGATATTCCAACAAAATAATAAATAATGTAACCAAGTCCTGTTAAAGCACGTGATAGGATATTTCAATGAATAATAAAGAGGCGGAACCGGTCCCACAGAAAAAGCATTGCATGGATATTCCAATGAATAATAAAGATTTTAACCAGTCCCACGTAAAATGCATGTGATGAGGATATTCCAATGAGAATAATAAAAGCGGAACCGAATCCGGCGTAAAAGCGCATGACAGTGATATTCCAAATGAATAATAAAGAATGGAATAACAACGAAATTTCACCATGTATGCGGTATTGCGTAGAGCCAGGTTATGCCAATGAGAATAATAAATAATGGAATAATGAATAATTTCACCAAGTATAGGGTGATCATCATGTATCTGAAAGTTATTCCAATGAATAATAAAGAATGGAATAACAGAAGTTCTCTTCATGAATATGAAAAAAATAATACCCCTTACCTTATAAAGAAGAGTACTTCGACGGTACGATAGTGATATACTTGAAGAAACTTGCATTACGCTCAAAGCTTTCTTAAACGCTAAAGAAATACGCTCAAGATTATAGAAGAATAATTCTCTCTACAATTTCTTTCTCTAGAGTTTCAGTGAATTCGTAAAAAATAATGAAGGAATGAGCTTCAATTTAAAGAAGAATGGACTGAATAGTAACCAATCCATGAACGGTCCAGATTGATTTATAATAAAATATAATATATTCTATTTATAATCTAATAAAACGAATAACTTTATAAAAGTATTCCATTTTATATAAAAAAGATTTTACTATGTAAACACTATGCATGCACTTATCTGAAACACTATCGTAATAAAATATAATATATTCTAATTATTGTCTAATAAAATAGATAACTTTATAAAAGTATTCTATTTTATATAAAAAGATTTTACTATTAGCCTAATAAAACGAATAACTTTATAAAAGTATTACATTTTTATATAAAAAAGCTTTACGCTTTTATTACATTAATAATACTAATAAAACAAAACTTCATCATCATTATCATAATTCACAATATTAATCGACCAATAATCAATACGGTGTGCTACTATGCAACCACGCGTATTCCTGTACTTTTAACACTGGGTGTTTCAACAGTTAACGATAAAACTTTCGCCGTTATTTTCATAAAATATTTTTTTGTCATTTTCTCAATCCGACAATAATTCCGTTGTGGGGTCCACCAATAATTGTGTTGTCGTACGAATATTTCCTGTTAAAACGAATATTCCCGACCAATCGAATATTATAAACAACTTGCGTACTTTATAAAATTTCTAAATATTACCCACAACTATAACATTATATCAAATTCATTCAAAAATGATAATTATAGAAAATTCCTATTTATTCATAAAAGTTGGGGTCTTACACAGTTGATTAATGCAACTGGGTCGAACCCTCCATGGGTGACCCATTTTGATACCCAAGATCCAACATCCCCCACTAGCCCATGGCGGGGACAATGTAATCGCGTCCTCATATCTGCCAAAAACAGCTCAAACCAAAACATGTAAACCTCTAATTGCCGAATCGTGTGACTGCTGAGTTCACCTGCAATGTGGGAGCTCTATATCAAACCTGTTAGGGCCAACACAGAGACATCTACCCTTCCAAATAAATAATATGGGAGCTAGACTTGGCAATATAATTAGTTAACTGTTGGGTCAAACCATATTAACTGGAACCAAAAGGGTTGGTTAACCATTATTATTTATTCAGGTTGGTTAAAATTTGAACCCATATTTTTTAAAACAAATATAGTTCTGAACCGGATAACCATTTTTCAACCCATATTTCATTCCATTTTTCAACCCATAGTTCTGAACAGGTGAAGGAGAAGATATTAGAGTGACATCATGTCTAGGTGTTGTACATTAGAGTTTATGTACAATTTTGGTACTGTACATTACAACTTAAAATGGGGTTAAATGCTTTCTAAGTCACTGTACTTTATATCAACTTACAAATGGGTCACTGAACTTTTTTTTCTTACAGTCAACTCACTGTACTCGACTTTTCTAACACAAAGTTAAAAAAACCGTTAAGTCAAGTTGACTTTAACGGAAAATCACAGCTAAGCTGCTGAGTTGTCCAAAAAAAAAAGCTGATATGGCGTCCTTGTGTGACGTGACAGTGATTATGTGGATTTGGAGAAAATTTTTTATGAAGAAAATGAAAAAAATATTTTAAAGTATAATATAAATTTAAAAAGTGTGCCAAAAAACAAGTAAATAAATAAAAAATATTTTTTATTATTTTTGTAATTAATATTACATAAAATTTTATTTATAATTAAGCCATTTATAAAATAAAAAATCCAAAAATATGCTAATTAAAATTAAGAGGAATGTGAAATATATTTAGGGAGAAATGAAAGAAAATTATAATAAAAGCGAGAAAATTTAGCAAAAAATACATGATAAAAATTAAAAATAAAAAGAGTTATTTAGTTATTTTTGTAATTAATAGAAAATGATTTTTTATATAATTAATAACAAATATAATTAAGGAAATTATGAAAATTATAAAATTAAAAATATTTTAAAATTAAAAATCTTTTTAAATTAGGACATTAAAATTATAATTGAGTCTATTTGGTGATAAATTTTTTTTCTTTTCTAACTAGGATAAATAAATTTGTACTTTTACATACAAATAATTTTTATTTTATTTTTATCAATTAATTTTATTGTAATTTTAATTTTAAGTTTTAATTCAAACATTAAAATTATAACTATTTTAATTTTAATGTTATTGTAATTTTAATAATGATTTTAATTAACATTTTTAAAATTAAGCTGTTTTTTTATTATTTTTATTTTATAAAAAAGAGCACAATTTTTGTTTTTCATAAAATTAAAATTACAATAAAATTAATTTTCATAATAGTTTTAAAATTAGCAGGTTTAAAATTAACTATTTTTGTTATTTTTATTTTATAAAAAAGCAAGACAATTTTTCTTTTTTGATAAAATTAAAATTAATTTTAATAACAGCTTTTAAAATAAGCTGTTTTTGTTATTTTATTTTTATAAAAAAGAGCACACTTTTGTTTTTTTTGCTAAATTTTCTCGTTTGTATTATAATTTTCTTTCATTTCCCACTAAATATATTTCATATTCCCTTAATTCTAATTAGCATATTTTTTGGATTTTTATTTTATAAATGGTTTAATTAAAATAAAATTTTATTTGATATTAATTACAAAAATAATTAATTTTTTTTTTTCTTATTTTTTTTACACTTTTAAATTTATATTATACTTTAAAATATTTTTTTTCATTTTCTTCATAAAAATTTCCTCCAAATCCACATAATCCTCTTCGTCCACGGTAAGGGCGCTTACATCGACTTTTTGGACAACTCAAGAGCTTAGTTTGTCCTTTTTACTCATTAAAGTCAACCTGACTTAATGGTTTTTTTAACTTTGTGTTAGAAAAGTCGAGTACATTGAGTTGACTGTAAGAAAAAAAAGTTCAATGACCCATTTGTAAGTTGACATAAAGTACAATGATTTAGAAAGCATTTAACCCACTCAAAATGTTGTACAATATAACACGTCCAAGATGTTATCCTGGAATTTTAAGATAAACTCAATGTCACATATTTTTAATAAAATGTTTTCAATTCTAAAAACTAACAACGAAGAAAGATTATATTGGGCGATGTTTGTTTGTAAAAAATATGTGTGGGATTAAATTATTTCTCTTAATTTAGCACTATTTCGAATAATTTTATCTTATGAATGAAGGGGGATTAATAGTCTTTTAAATAGTGCAATAGATTATTTTTTTGTCATTCTTAAGGCTATTTATGAGGGATTATATAATCTCATAATGAATGTGACGGTCACAATTTTATTTTTCAAAAAATTTGTTTAAAAGTCAAAATATCTTAAAATGGTTAATATGGTTTTGAACCATAACCATATAGTTCCAACCCACACAACTCATATTAAAAATGGTTAATATGATTTTAATTCTTAAATGGAACCATAACTATATTTTGAAAACCAAAACCAACCCATAACCATATTTTGCCAGGCCTAACGGGAGCTCTCACGTCGAACTCAATTAGTTCACGTAGAGGCTACAACCCACAAACTTAAAGTACCCCAGGCACATTTGAATTTTCACTAGGTTAAGTATCTCTAACCCTTCAGAGAGCCTTACTTAACTACCTTTGGGCCCAAGTCCATTTCGTATCTCACTCATTACTATATCTCTATCAAAGCGCTATAGTTGTCGACAATAAGTGCAGAACGAGGTGAAATCAAATTGTCTTCCTTTTGCCCTAATAATACTCAGAAATGAATCAACTGCTTTTCTATAATCGGTCCATATAGTCTCATCAATCCTGACCTTAGGAATCAAAACCAAAGTAGCAATATTAATCCATGTCTTTGCAGTATAGTCAAAGATCACAAATAGCACTTGACGTATGAACAAAACTTGTCCTACATGACTCACATGGTGAGGAAACAGGGATTCATTCTCTCACCTCCTTTACATGGTCGCTAAACACATGTAACTCGCTCACAACATGCTATTCTATAGCCTTGTTGTGCGGACCTTAGAACATTTTAAATTTTCTCGCTTATCTAAGCGCTACATCTGAAAATTCGCGTCCGGTTATCATGTCACGACAGACAATCTCATCTACATGAGCTTATGTCATACGATCATGTCGTACGGATCTTAGTTTAGTCGCTTCATAAGTGCCTAACTCGAATTTTTAGATTGCTCGATTTCCAAGTGCCAAACCTAAAATTTCGTATCCGACTATCAGTATAGGTTAATATAGATGGTGGGGTATATTATATTTGGTTAATCCAACTATCCAAGTTAACCTCATCTTGGCTCATGCCAAGGCGACATCATGTTCATTTTGCTCGCTACTAAGCGCCAATTGATTGTTATCAAAAACATTAACAGCTCGCTACTTAAAGTGCTAATAAATGAACTGTCTCAACCTTGCTCGCTTTTCAATGCGCCAAGGGTAATTGTTCGTGTGAGTGATCCAATCAACTTATTGACATATATATATATATATATATATATAGTGTGCATATCTAATATGCATAATAAACTATGTGAACATCTAAAATTTATCATATGCGATAAAATAACCAAACACAAGTGGAAACAAATGAATATCACATAAATGATAAATATCTAGAAATAACAATGAATATCTTTAATAATACAAGCCAAATAATGAGTGATATACAAGGAAATAATAGAAACTACGTCAAATCCTATGAAGCCCTAAAGAATTAACATGCCTACAAAAAGTAGGAATCAGCTTCGTCAAAGGACCAGCTACCATAAGACCAGTGGGCTTGTACTCTAATATCACCTAATTATTTTCTATGATATCTCTGATGAAGTTCATCCTCAAGTTGATGTGCTTCGTCCTGTCGTGATACTTGGTGTAATTTAGGGCCATTGTGCTATTACAGTAAACAATCATATGATCTGAAGTATGAGAGACGACACCAAGATCCTCGAAGAGTCTCCTCAGCCACATGGCTTCCTGAACAGCTGATGTATAAGCCACAAACTCTGACTCCATCATAGAAAGAGCAACGCAAGTCTACTTCTTGCTACACCAAGTGATGGCATCACCATGTAACAAGAATGCATATCCTGAGGTCGACTTGCGCATCCCCTGATTACCTCCCCAACTGGCATCGGAGTAACCAATCAATCGCAGGTCCGATCTTCCATAGCATAACATGTAGTCCAAAGTACCTTTCAATTATCGCAAGATCCTCTTGACTACCTTCCAATGAACAATCACAGGGTTTGATTGATACCGACCGAGATAACCGATTGCATATGCTATATCAGGCCTAGTACACACAATTGCATACATTAGCTTTCCTATAGCATTGACATACAGATAATGGGACGTCTTCTTAATTTCCCCGGGAGAAGTAGGGCATTGTTCAGGTCTAGTGGCGTCGCCTTTAGCAATAGGAGCGTCTATGGGTTTGCAGTTATTCATCTAATATTGCTCAAGAACCTTTTAAAGGTAAATCTCTTGAGACAAACCAAAAAGATTTCTTGAGAGATCTTTGTAAATCTTAACTTTGAGAACATAAGATGCTTCCCCCATATCCTTCATCTCAAATTTAGAGGACAACCACCATTTGGTGGCGATAATCATCTCCTTATCGTTCCCAACTAGAAGGATGTCATCGACATACATAGATAAGATAAAGAATTTATCTTTAGACCGTTTGATATATACACAGTGGTCTTCCTCGATCATCATAAACCGATCACTAATGACGACTCGATGGAATCCCAAATACCATTGTATGGACGCCTTTTTCAAACCATAGATAGAACGTTTGAGCTTGCATACTTTGTGCTCTTGTCATTCCATGAAGAAACCCTATGTCTGATCCATGTATATCTCCTTAGCTAAATCTCCATTAAGAAAAGTTATCTTAACGTCCATTTGACATAACTCAAAATCTAAATGCGCGACAATCGCTAGGATGAGGCGAATTGAGGCAAACCTCACAACTGGTGAAAAGGTTTTCTCGTAATCAATTCCCTCTTGTTGGGTGTAGCCCTTGGCTATAAGACGAGCTTTGTACCTTTCAATGGAACCATTCACATTGCATTTGACTTTAAGAACCCACATGTTCCCAATAGCCTTTCGCCCGGGTGGAAGGTCAACTAAGTCTTAGACTTGATTAGTCCTTATGGACTCCATTTCTTCTTCCATTGCAACCATCCACTTATCTCTTATAGCAGATGATAAAGCATCTCGATAAGATCGAGGTTCCTCATCGTCTTGCGCATCGACTATAAAGGCATTCCCCTTAATCTCAAAAAAATAACGTGGAATGTTACCCCTTTGACTTCTACACATTTGAGGAACATGAGACTCTTCACTTGATGGATGAGAACTGCTCGAAGGCATATCACTCCCACTTTCTACAGGAGCCTAAGGAATAACGTCTTCGGCTTCTACTATATGAGTTGGGGTGCCTAAATCTTCCTTCATCTCATAAAGGTTCATCTCTTTGCTCACATCACCTTTGTTAGGGAAATCCATCTCAAGGAAATTCGCATCTCGTGACTCTATCTCAGATACAGTCCCATCAGGTTGCTCTCCTACAAATACATTGCCTTTGGAGTGTTCAGAATATCTTACAAAAGTATACTTCTTACCCCTCGGACCCAACTTCTCATGCTGATGAGAAGTGTTGTGCACGTAATGTGAGACCCCAAATTTTATGAAATGAAAGTATTCAATTTTCTTATAATTATTCTATTTAGTAAATGATTAAATTGATAAAAGGTTAAAGTTAAGGGTGATATGTGAAAATTTTTCAAAGTAAGTAAGTTGTCACAAAATAATCGATGATAAAAGTACGATGTCGTGTGGTCAGATAAGTAGTACACTTGGTATTGATTATTGATACTTATGTAAAGTCAGTCACCAGTTATACTCAATTATTGCTACAAGATAATTCTTTGCATCATATCTCTCATATTATTGATTCAAATATTGTCACGGTATCATCTGCATAATATGTTATATTATTAAATCAATAATTGAGATGACAAAGTTATTCATATTATTATTTGCAATATTGACAATGTCTAGAAGTTCTTGTTAGGTTTGTAATATTCATAACGCAATCAAATTGCATAAAAAGTGCGGAAGCGTGTAAAAATCAGAGTTTAAAAATTTACAAACCATATACCCGGATCATCCTTTATGCATAATTATTAATTAAACGAAAAGATAAAGAATAAATCATACCCTTGAAGATCGAGCTTCCTCAGGTACAAGTTCACCTCCAAATCCTTTCGCGTTCAATCTTGAATCCACCGGGTTTGGTTCCTTCCTTTGATCAACGTTAGCCACCCATGTGTTTGGCCTCTAGAGGTGATCCACCAAGGAAGAAGAAAATTCAAGAAGAAGGGTGGTTGGCTAAACCCTAGTTTTTCTATCTCTATAGAAAGGGTGTACTCTCCCAACAATTGGAATTATTACGTATGTTGAAAAAATCAACAACCCATATCACCCATAATAAGACTCCTCTTATTTATTGATGTGGGCAACCCTCCTTAACAATTAAGAAATTGGGTTTTATTTTAATTAATTAAATTCTTTTAATTAATTAGGCTCCCTAATCTTATTAGGGATAATTAATTAAACTCTTTTAATTAATTTAACATCCTAATCTTATTAGAAATAAATGAGAGTACTTATATTAAATTAATTCCTAAACTCTTTTAGAAATTAAAATAATAATAATTGTAATAATATTAATAAGACTCTCTTATTAATTTATATTTAATATTTCTAAAATATTAAATAATAAATATTAAGCTATTTAATTTATTCTATCACCATAGATTAAATTAAATATACTTAACATATTATTACGATTATGCCATTAACTTCTTAAATAATTATTCTTCCTTTTATGGTGTGACCCTTTAGGTTCTCCATATTAAACCTAATTTGTGAATAAATCAATTAGAACAATTCTAATCTTATTTAAATAAATAAATTAAACAATTAATTTATTTAAATAAATAATATTTATTCTACAATAGGGATAAGCCTCCTAGCGATCAACGACTTTCCGGATAATATAGATTTCAACATTAATCATTAAAGAACCTTTGAGTAAATAGTTACTGCGACAATTCAATCCTTCCACCATACAATGTCCCAATTAAATATAAGACATGGAATTACCATCAAGTCTTATTTTATTTAATTATATGTATTTCGACTCTTAAATGCACTGAACTCAAATTATGCAAATTAGAAACTCCTTTCTAATTTCATTACGCTTTAACCAAGGACTCTTTGGGTTGTCATTTATCGAATCACATAGGACATTTCTCTTCTTTTATTAGAAGTGGTAGATTCTTTATTGATCATACATTATCTCCATGTACAACTTATTATACCCAAGCATACCCTTTGATATACCCTAAGGGTCTTAAGGAATAAGTCAAAGTATAACTCATCATACACAAGATACTATGATGATCTCAAGTCCAAGGATCACTTGTCTTACTATCACTACTGAAATTCCTATTGACAGTGCAAATAAAACTCCATTAGGTATTCCTTAGCGAGCCACGTTCAATGAACTTATTCTCTAATAAGCACCTACATACTTGCTTTAGTGTCTCCACACAAATGATCATGAGATCAATCATCCTCATCCAAGAAGCAAGCAACGTATGTACCAATCTATCCGGATTCACTAATCCCCAATTTAGTAATCCAACGATTGGGAACTATTTTAGTTTTAAGCTTTCAAAGAATTTAAATCTCATTAGAATGATCATCATCATTATTCTAAAAGCATTGCTTAAAACTATGGGTTTATCACATATTATAAAACAAACATCATGTAGATAATTAAAAGCCTTTAATAAATTAATACTTTTATTAATAAATGAATAAGATTATTACAAAGTATATGCTTTATCATCAAACATGATTGGCTTGTGTGCATACTACTTTCAATCTCCCACTTGCACTAAAGCCAATCGTCATGGTAACTCATACTCTTCTTCTCTAAGTGACGATTATCCTGTTTGTTGGATAAGCTTTAGTTAATGGATATGTAATGTTGTTCTTGAGAGTCCACTATCTCTATAGTGATTTCCCATCTTTCAATGATTCTAATAATCAAATGAAAGTGCCACAACACATGTTTAGATCCAAGATGAGATTTAGGAACTATTCCTAGTTACGTAATGAACTTTTAATCCAAACAATCAACTTGCAGACTTCATTTATAGCTATATACTTTGTCTTTATCACTAAACCAAAGAACTCTTTCTTTGTTTGGAACCTTTCCAATTCAACGCACTGCCGCTCAAGATAACGCTTTACCTTAAAGTTGAATTTACATCATCTTGAGTGCATCTGAAAAACTTGAGTCTGTTAAGCCCTCTAGTTTTAATTCGGACCCACCATGAATATGATCACATCCTTAGTGCTTGGGTTAAGCACTTTAAGATGTTTTTCACTGACTCATAGTGAACTTCTCCAGAATATGACTGATTAACATCAGGTCTCGTATATTTCATTGCATACATGATTGTCACTCATGCGATCTCTCTTCTTTGGAGTCTATGGGGACTATTAAGAGAGATACACTCCATGGCTCATCAACATGAGACATCTCTTGGAGTTTGCCATGCTAAACGACTTTAGCATCAAATGAATATACGTTCCTTGGGTTAAGTTGAGCATCCTTTTAAATCTATCTATATAGATTTATATCCCCAATTAAGATACTCTTCCCAAATCATTCATGGAGGAATGTTTAGACAACTTTATCTTTACTGATTGTAGCATTGGTATGTTATTCCTCATCCGTAGTATATCAACATATAATACTAGAAATTTCACGACGCTCCCACTGACCTTTTTGTACACACTAGAACTCTTACCTCATCGTATGTAACTCTGGATCATCATCTTCTATGATGCGTACCTCATCATCATCATTCATGATGAATCCATACCTCCTAGGTATCTCTTGATGACTATTCCAGACTTACGATTCGGTTGTGGTACAATAGGTCTATCTACAGGTTCCTCTTATTTGACTTATAGTGTTTTGTGGTTCTTGAACTTTTCAAGATCTATTATCCTCCCACTAGCCCCTTTTAATGATAAATACCTTTATCTTAGAAGGAAGCGTGTTTCGTAACAAACACCTTTTGCTAAGTAGGATTATAGAACATATACCCTAAACTTACTTTAGGATGTCCCACAAATCTGTACTTGTCAAATCTTGTCCCAAGCTTATCTTTATGAAACCTTTTCACATAAGTTGGACAACCCCTTATCTTAACATACTTAAGATTAGGAATCCTCCCTGTCCATAACTTTTATGGAGTCTTGGGGCTGGATTTTGAGGTTACCTTTCGTAGATATATGTCTGACCATTTCTAGGACATTATCCCGAAGGATCTTTGGAATGTCGGTAAAATCATTATGGACCGCACTATGTTCAAATAGGTACGATTTTTCCTTTCGGATACATCAATCAATTATTGCGTATCGGGATGTGTCCATTATGAAAAACCATTTGAGATGATCAAGAAACTTATTGCACAAGTATTTATTCCTTGATCTAATCAAAGAATCTTAATACTTTGCCAATTTGTTTCACTTCAATTCTTTGAACCTTTCAAATAATTCACACTTGTTTTCAACAAATACATACATTCAACTCTTTGAATGATCATCTCCTTTTCTTATACTAATTTGTTCAATATGCAAAATTATTTTCATGTAAGTCAAGTATACAAAATTTATTAAGTAATATTCCATTCTATACAAAACATTATTATTATAAATAGAACAACAATTGTTCTTAATTATAATACCAAAATTTTATTGTCCAACAATAAAATGGAAATAATGTTTCTAACAAGAATTGGAATACAATAACAACTTATTGACTTAATAGATTTGCTCGTAAGCGATCTTAAACTATAAGTTTCTATAGCTAATGCAAAGAACCTTTTTGCTTCATTTTTCCACATATAGGATTACTTATATTTGTTTAGCTTTCTACTTACTTTTGGTCCTTCATAAATCTATATTTATGATAACCAAAGTCGGTATCCAATACTCAAGTGGAACCTTGACTTAAAGAAAAATTTATTTTAATCATGAACAAAAAGCGTATTGTATGCTCAAAACTTCACTAAGTTTCTTTGGTTAACCTCTCGCAAGACGCTTCTCGCAGATTTCTTTCCGATGTCCGGCTTATTGTAGTGGAAGCAAACTTCTTTGCTATCCGTGTCGATTTTGTTCTTATTATCCTTTGTTTATGTCTTTCTATATACCTTCTTTGAATCGCTCTTCTTTTGGAAGATCCTTTGGCCCCTACCAAGAAGATATGGTCTTTCTTGGTTGGAAAGTGACTCTCAACATTTTTCAATATGTTAAGCAAATCGGTGGAGGGCGATATCTAGCTTGTTCATATAAAAATTCACAACAATTGTGAAAGGAGTCCGGGAGTGAGGGCAAGATCAAATCTTGGCTCAACTCTCCATCCATGACAAAAACCAGTTGTCTAATTGATCAATCAAATTGATTATGTTAAGAACTTTTTTGTTCTGCATCTTATAGTGCCATTGGCCATTCTAGATCGGAAGAGCTCCTTAGATATCGATATCTATCGGTCCTACTTTCCTCACCATCAACTACTTGATGTGCGGGAATATAGTAGTAACATCCATAGTTTCATCTTGTGGCTGAAGCTCGTTACTCATAGATGCGAGCATGATGCATTGAGCCAATCATGCATCATCTTGCCACTTTCTAAAAGTAGCAATGTCTTCCTCGGAGGCATTATGCGCAACCATTGCGAGGGGATAGGCGTATTAAGGACATAAGATAGCTTTTCACTATGAGAACTATTCTCAATTTCCTTAACCAATCCGTTTAATTAGAGTCTCAGTTAATTTAGCATCTAATATGCTTATGATGATAGTAATTTTAGACATTGTAAAATTACGTAAATGAATTTGTAATTAACAACATTTTAACATACATTCTATTATTAATTACCAAAATAAATTAGGTCTTGTTTTAAATTGGTATCTCCTTTATTTTCTTCAAACTATATTACCCTCACTTATATAGTTCTACTTAAATCTAATTAAAGATCTGCTAGTGAGAATAAGGATCCCATTTCAAATGTATATAGCCTTGTGGTGACACAACAAACTATATATAAATAAATAGGTAGACAACTCTTGTCAATTACATCAACTATGCAACTCCTTTTATTTTGCCTCTTAGATTATTTTGATCAAGTGGTGGCACATCCGAATCAAAATTATCCAAGTTAAGTCCGACCTATCACTCCATATATTCAAAAAAGAAAAATATCATCCTTGTGGTGACACAACAAAATAATATTGTTCAATTTTCTTTATAAGCATCAAATGTGATAAATTAACATCTTAAATACTTAATACTTGCCTTGTGGTGACACAACAAACTCATATTAAATATTTAATACTCTATTAATTTTATCATGCTAGAGAAAGCGACGTTCGATATTCCAAATATCTTTGAACGCTAGGACTTAATATAAAAATTGAGGGGTTTGTTATTAATTTGTCTCATCTTGTTTAGCGCGCATGCATTTATATATATATAAATACGCGTCATATTAATGAACATCTGAAGCATGTTTGCATAATATAATATATATAATATAAGCATGCACATATAGAATACTATATTCTATCTGGATTGATTATGGACTTTTATTCTAGTTTGGTTCACTAGAGCCACCAAGTGAACCAAAAGGTCAAACCTAGGGGTGCAAGAAATAATATTTAAATATAACTATTACATTTAAACCCGGGCTCCATTACAAATGGGTCTTCAAGCGCTCCTTGCTTCTTGATCTCCAATTTTTTCAAAATAATTCTAATTATTCCTATTACAAAACTATTTTAAAATAAATAGAAACCTTGATCGTGAAATAGGGAAATGCATAGGAGGGAATAGAATTTACATTAAGAAAAATTAGAGAAGAAGTCTGGCACGAGACCCCATTTAATAATACCCATACATTCATGCATCCAACTAAAATAAAATCCAATCGCATTGGTCAATAGTCCATAATCAATCCCATTTATTATCATACACATCATCATATGCATCAATAAATAACATTCATCTCATGAATAATAAACATTTAATATATATATTGATATCATTTAATGGGCAAATTTAGTTAGTATAAAATCTATTTTTGAATCAAAATAAACTCCTTTATTTTAATCCAAATTTAAATCAAAATAAAACTATTTTATTTTAATTTATCCAATTTTGAATAAAATAAACTATTTTATTTTAATCAAAATTTTAATCAAAATAAACTCCTTTATTTTAATTAATTATGGAATCCAATTCCATGTAATAAAAAAAAATCTTTAATTAAAATAAACTCTTTTATTTCAATTAATTATGGAATCCAATTCCATGTAAAAAAAAAAAAATATTAAAGGAAACACGGATATTCTTTCCTATTCACAAATAAACTCCTTTATTTTGAATAATATGAAATCTTATTCCATATTTAAATAAACTCCTTTATTTAAGGAAAGATGGATTTACTTCCTATTCACAAATAAACTCCTTTATTTTAGGAAAAATAAAATCCAATTTCAACTCCAATTAGTTATCATGGAATCTAATTCCAACTCTAATTAGTTAGCATGAAATTCTAATTTTAAAATTAAAATAAATCTTTTTATTTTAAGATTAAAATAAACCTTTTATTTTAAAATTAAAATAAACCTTTTATTTTAAAATTAAAATAAACTTTTATTTTAAGATTAAAATAATTATATATATATATATAATATTCAATTTTAAAATTAAAATAAACTCTTTTTTTTTTTTTTTTTATATTAAAATAAACTTTTTATTTTAAAATTAAAATAAATATTTTATTTTAATTATAAAATAATTAAGAATAATATATATATATATATATATATATATATATATATAACTATTATATATATATAATATAATAACCGTATATTATAATATATATATATATGTATCCAGAAAAAAACGGCAGGAACCTTACTTTTGAATTCCGTGCAAGCCTTACGTTATTTTCTTGTTGCTTCCGTGCATTTGTTTCAACACTTGTTACTTTTTAATTCCTATTGTCCAAATTGCTATTCTAACATTGATTTTTTTTTTTTTTATTTAAAAAAGCTGTTTTGATAACTTGATAACAGGTAAATGGCAAGTGGCCTTAAAAACCTAATGTAAAGCTTGAATTTTACGTGAATGCCATGAATTCCATGAATTCCGTTAATTCCATAAACAGCTACGTTTTTTTTTTTTTTTTTTTTTTTTTTTTTTAAATTTTATACAATAAAATTATGCCCAGATAAATTGTTCTAAACACATATCAATATACATATTAAAACAATTAATAATTCGCATAAAGGTTTGGCCTCGATGCCACTGTTAGGTTTGTAATATTCATAACGCAATCAAATTGCATAAAAAGTGCTTGAGCGTGTAAAATCGAGTTTAAAATTTACAAACCATATACCCGATCATCCTTTATGCATAATTATTAATTAAACGAAAAGATAAAGAATAAATCATACCCTTGAAGATCGAGCTTCCTCAGGTACAAGTTCACCTCCAAATCCTTTCGCGTTCAATCTTGAATCCACCGGGTTTGGTTCCTTCCTTTGATCAACGTTAGCCACCCATGTGTTTGGCCTCTAGAGGTGATCCACCAAGGAAGAAGAAAATTCAAGAAGAAGGGTGGTTGGCTAAACCCTAGTTTTTCTATCTCTATAGAAAGGGTGTACTCTCCCAACAATTGGAATTATTACGTATGTTGAAAAAATCAACAACCCATATCACCCATAATAAGACTCCTCTTATTTATTGATGTGGGCAACCCTCCTTAACAATTAAGAAATTGGGTTTTATTTTAATTAATTAAATTCTTTTAATTAATTAGGCTCCTAATCTTATTAGGGATAATTAATTAAACTCTTTTAATTAATTTAACATCCTAATCTTATTAGAAATAAATGAGAGTACTTATATTAAATTAATTCCTAAACTCTTTTAGAAATTAAAATAATAATAATTGTAATAATATTAATAAGACTCCTCTTATTAATTTATATTTAATATTTCTAAAATATTAAATAATAAATATTAAGCTATTTAATTTATTCTATCACCATAGATTAAATTAAATATACTTAACATATTATTACGATTATGCCATTAACTTCTTAAATAATTATTCTTCCTTTTATGGTGTGACCCTTTAGGTTCTCCATATTAAACCCAGGTTGTGAATAAATCAATTAGAACAATTCTAATCTTATTTAAATAAATAAATTAAACAATTAATTTATTTAAATAAATAATATTTATTCTACAATAGGGATAAGCCTCCTAACGATCAACGACTTTCCGATAATATAGATTTCAACATTAATCATTAAAGAACCTTTGAGTAAATAGTTACCTGATACAATTCAATCCTTCCACCATACTGATGTCCCAATTAAATATAAGACATGGAATTACTTGTCAAGTCTTATTTTATTTAATTATATGTATTTCGACTCTTAAATGCACAACTCCAAATTATGCAAATTAGAAACTCCTTTCTAATTTCATTCTCGCCTAACAAGGACTCACTGGGTTGTCATTTATCGAATCACATAGACATTTCTCTTCTTTTATTAGAAGTGGTAGATTCTTTATTGATCATACATTATCTCCACGTATACAACTTATTATACCCAAGCATACCCTTTGATATACCCTAAGGGTCTTAAGGAATAAGTCAAAGTATAACTCATCATACACAAGATACTATGATGATCTCAAGTCCAAGGATCACTTGATTACTATCACTACAGAGAATTCCTATTGACAGCGAAAATAAAACTCCATTAGGTATTCCTTAGCGAGCCAATGCTTCAAAGGAACTTATTCTCTAATAAGCACCTACATACTTGCTTTAGTGTCTCCACACAAATGATCATGAGATCAATCATCCTCATCCAATGAAAGCAAGCAACGTATGTACCAATCTATCCGGATTCACTAATCCCCAATTTAGTAATCCAATGATTGGGAACTATTTTAGTTTTAAGCTTTCAAAGAATTTAGATCTCATTAGAATGATCATCATCATTATTCTAAAAGCATTGCTTAAAACTATGGGTTTATCACATATTATAAAACAAAGATCATGTAGATAATTAAAAGCCTTTAATAAATTAATACTTTTTATTAATAAATGAATAAGATTGTTACAAAGTATATGCTTTATCATCAAACATGATTGGCTTGTGTGCATACTACTTTCGGCTTACAAGAGGAGAGGTTTGGTCACCTAATTGCGCCAATAAGGAGAAATCCTTATCGAAACCTCCTCTTCACGGGAACGACACTGTTTGTTAAATATCGTGAGTTATAATATTAATGATGAATAAGTTCGTGTTGATTAAAGATGAAATTGATAATTCCATTGTGTGGGAATTATTAGTATTAGTGGAAATCGACATTTATTTCGATAATAATTAATGTCCTGAGGTTATATTGACCAATCGGAGTAATTAACTTAAATAAATGAGCAATTAATTGCTATTAATTCACATGTTTATAACTATGTGTTCACATGTGTGTACTATTGATTCACATAATTTACTATTAGGGGAGTTGGTGCAAGATTGATAATACTTGCATGACTAAATTAAAAATAGAGGTATAGCTGAAGGTACTATACTGTAATTAGTTTTTCACATGATTATACTATTGAGTCACATGATTTACTATTGATTCACATGATTTACTATTAGGGGATTTTGTGCAAGATTGATAATACTTACATGACTAAGTTAAAAATGGAGGTATAGTTGAAGGTATTATACTATAATTAATTTTTTCATATGTTTAGAACTATTGAGTCACATGATTTACTATTGATTTACATGATTAACTATTAGGGGAGGTGGTGCAAGTTTGATAATACTTATAGGACAAAATTAAAAATGAAGAAAAAGAGGAAGGTATTATACTGTAATATTTTGAGCCCCAAAACGTGTAATTATCGAAACTATATTTTCCTATAAATAAAAGCTCATTCCTTCATTATTTTTCACCAATTCACTAAAGCTATAGAGTAATTATTATAGAGAGAAATTATAGAGAGAATGAATAAGAGAAATCTGCTACCTCACTATTCCAGTATTGAGTTTCTTCTAAGGTAAGGGGTATTATTTCTTTCGTATTCATGAAGAGAGCTATTGTTATTCCATTCCTTATTATTATGTTGGAATAACCTGTCTATGTGAAATACCGCATACATGGTGAAATTCTTCTGTTATTCCATTCTGTATTATTATGTTTGAATAACCTGTCTATGCGAAGTACCGCATACATTGTAAGACCCCGAAATTTTTTTAAATAAAAAGGAATTTCCTTTATTTATTATTTTGAAATAGTAAGGGTTGATTTGATTAATGTGGATAGTTAAGGGTTAAATACGCAAATATTTCAAAATAAGCAAGTGGTTATAAAATATTCATTTTGTCGGGAATATATTCGTTTGGTCGTGGAATATTCGTCTTTGTCGGGGAATATTAAATGCGACAGTAGCGACCATGTGTGGGCCCCATAACGAAAGCGATTGGATGAAGAAAAGCGACAAATATAAGTTGGTTAAAAATAACGGCGCGTAGTTATTCTGATTTAAGATCATTTGGAATACCCGGTGGTTAAAATCTGATGTCTGGCGTGGTTGCATAAAGATGACACTGCGGTATTACACATAAGATTGTTGAATTATTGATCCTTACGTGAAGGCACTTACTCAATAATTTTCACGCGATATTCTTGCTTCAATATTTTATTTTATTGATTCAATAATTATTGCGTTGATATTTTATATTATTGTTGTTCAATAATTGTCATTTGCACATTATCTCCATTATCGGATCAATAATTCATATTATTTGAATAATATTATTAGATAGCATTATTGGCAATGTCTAGAAAGTTACATCGAGGAGAGGTTTGGTCACCTAATTGCGGCGCCCGATGAGGAGAAATCCTTATCTGAAAGCCCCTCTTTCACAGGAGCGGCTGGTTGTCATAATTGTGATTCTGTAATATTATTTGTGAATAATTAATTATTGATTCATATGATAAAGAAATATTTATTTTATGTGGATATAAATGATGGATTTATTTATGTGGTTATAAATGAAGAAATTATTGTTGAGGTGTTTTATCGATTTTTACCGTTGGAGGTATTAAAAATTAAATCAGGGGTTTTGAGATATATTGCGGGGATTATAATTTTTAATCCGACCGTTGGATTGTGGTAATTTTTGGGTATGTTATACATACATAAGTTGAGTATATGTCCACAAATTTTGAACCGTTAAAAATGCACGAATGATTTGTTGTGAATTTTAAGAGGTGTCGGATTCGAAAATTAGGTTTATAATTGATTTTGGTGGAAAATTCTAGAATTGAGTGGGCCCCACTTGTGGTTGGTGAAGAAATGTGCTGAATTTTATTTCAAATGTGGTGGGTGGCAATAGTAGCGAGTAAAAAGCCATCAATAAGAGGTCAAGTCTTATTTTATTTGGGCTAACATTTTCCTATAAATAGAGGGCTAAGTTAGAATTGAAAATCACACCGAAACAAAGTTTTCTCTCTTTCTCTCTATATTGTTGGCGTATTTTGTGAGTATTTAGATACTTTGAGAGTTCTTTGTTCGATCTGAAGTTTCATTCAAATCACTTGAGCCTTTCCTTCCGGAAATCTTGATTCTTTGAGGTAAGGGATATTATTTTTTTTAAATAATGATATTATTTCTTCAATATCATTATCTTTGAAATGTTGATCCGAAGTTTTTATCAAATTTGGAACTTTTTCATGTCGGGGTTACTATTCATGAGTTCTTATTCACGAGTTACTATTCATGAGTTACTATTCACGATTACTATTCACGAGTACTATTCATGAAGCGTGAAAATGTTTTTTTTTGGAATTTCTATCTTTTGGTGTCGAGATTACTATTCACGATATCTTCGGCACTATTCACGATATCTGACACTATTCATCGAAAAATAAAATTTCTTCTTTTCGTCCAAAATATCTATTTTGGATACTAGCTTTGATTGTATCCATGTTTTGATCATTCTTGAATTTTACACCACTATGATTATTTTTGAGGTATTGTTGGACATGGATAAAACAAAGTACGAATCCTTAATCCTTAATCCTTGTCATTTTGTTTCACTTTGGATTCGTTCTTTAAAAATATTTTCATCATCCTCGGTCTTAGATGATGATATTGTTGAATATCTTTGGCTTTGTAGTGCAAAGATGAATGATTTCTGAAGAATATCTTTGGCTTTAGTGCAAAGATGATGAGCAGTGTTGAGATGAACATGATGATCGATTAATATCTTTGGCACGTGGTGCAAAGATGAGCAGTGTTTAAATGAACATGACCAATGATGAATATCTTTGGCCTCAGTAGTGCAAAGATGAATATTTGATTCGGATGTATATTGATTGTTGTTACGAGGATAAAAGATGAGCGATGAACTTTTAAATTCATACATAGAAGATAGTAGTTTGCATTCTCTACTTAACTCTTCTAATGAATTATTATTTCATTGCGAATATTGATTGAAAATTTGTTGTCTATTGTATTACTATTAAATTTTTCCTGTTGAAGACTAACGATAATTTGTTGTATATTATCTTAGTCATAATATTCTTTCTTGAGCTAGTTGAGCTCACCCTTTTCCTTTTTGTTCCATTCTTCTCGGGAGGCGAGAATATAAGCGAGTGCAGTCGGGTATGGAATGAAGGTTTTAGAAAGGATTGTTTAGTAGTCCTCACCATTTTTGTAAAATAATGTATCAATAAATGTGATGAGGATTTATGTGAGTATAAATATTGTCTGAAGATAATATTTGTATTTAAACTCACAGTTTCTTTGTTGTAATAATAAAGTTGTAGTTGTTTACATACCATGTATTGACAACTCGGAATGGGTGATGTATACCTATTTTGGGGGCGTCACGGTTGGTATCGAGCTTAGGGATATGATCTCTGGCGGAGATCGGGGAATAGAACTAGGAGGGAGAGGCAGTAAATCCTTCGCTAGTGTGTGTCTACCTAAGCTTATTTGTTAGTTGGTCGATATATAGGGATATTATGTGATATATTGATTTCCTTAATTAACCCTTGTTTTATGACATGATTTGAGAATGTCGATTGAGAATATTAACAAAGTGGAGTAAATGAGGCCGTGGAGATGCTGTCTTTTACAACGAGGAGAACGCGTGCAACAGTGGCAATGTTCCTCCCGTGAACAACACCATGGAGCGAGATGATGAACGAGGGATGTTTAGAAGTTTTTTGCGATTCATGCAAAATCGAGATTTGGAGACTCGTGTTCAAAATACGAGGAGGAAATGATAGCAATTCACGGGTTGTCACAAAACCAAGCGATTCAAAGAGTTGGGACCACCAGAATTTAAGGGAAAGCGAGATCCGATCATGGCGGAAACATGGGTCAAACAAATTACCAAGATATTCGATGTCTTGGGATGCACGGAGAAACGAAGGTTCCATTCGCCACCTTTATGTTCCGTGGCGAGGCGGACTCTTGGTGGGAGTCGTGAAGCGTACCATCCACCCACTTTCGGCATGTCTTGGGAGACGTTTGAGAGACTATTTAATGACAAATACTTTCACGAAAGTGTTCGTCGTATGAAGGAAGTGGAGTTCATCGATTAGAGCAAAACAACATGGCGGTGTCTCGATGCGAGGCAAAGTTTGCGAGTTATCGAGTTTTTGCACCTCATTTGGTGGAGAATGAGGAACGATGATGGCGGATGTTTCTTAGAGGTTTGAAACCCAAGTACGTCGATATCTCATTTCTCATAAACTTTCTCTTTATTCGATGTTGTAAATGAGGCTCAATTATTAGGCGAGATAACGAGTATGCAGTCAACCGAGGGACCATAACCGAGGATCGTACGAGATAGCGATCAAAAGAATAATGATAACTGCGGAGAAAGAAAGCAGACGAACGAAAATGGTAACCACTCTGGTGGTAATCATGGTCATGAAAATAGAAGAAAGCGAGTCGGGAGAGAGATTTTAAAAGAGGAGATTTAACAACGACTATGTGAAGACGAGCGGTCTCTTGGCAAGAATCGGTTCTAAGGGAGGAGAAACGACCACCCCATTATATCTTCTACAAATCACGGAAAAGAGGGACATATCGGTCAAACGCCCTACAACAGTTCAAGGTATGCTATAGTTGTGGAAAGGAAGGACATATCGCTCGAGATTATGCTGATGGCGAAACCTAGTTCAATGAGGGATGGTGACTCAAAAAACATCCCGAAAAAGTCAAAGTCAACGATTAGGGAAGAGCGTTTGTTGTGGTTGGTCATAATCGAGGAACCCAAACGAGGTGATCACGGGTAAGCTATTTATAAATTCTTGCGAAGTTTATACCTTACTTGATCTGGTCTTACCCATTCATTTATCTCTCTGCGTGTGCTCAACGTTTAAACTTGACTCGGGAAAAATTAGACTTTGACCTATCTCGTGGAAACTCCGTTAGGAGAAACTTTCATCACATCCACTTTGCTTATAAATCTTGTTTGATTCAAGTTGGCACCATTACCTTTTATTGACCTTATCTCTTTAAAGATACTTGCTTTTGATGTGATTTTAGGGATTGATTGGTTAACTACTCATCATGCCAAAATTGATTGTTTTCGTAAGGTTGTTAGTTTTCATATTCCTAACCAACTTTGTTATGCAATTCAAGCAACTAAACCATTAAAATCAATCACTTTCATATCTAATCATAAAGCTATTCGTTTATTGAAAAAGCGGATGTCAAGCTTTCTTAGCCCATGTTATGGATTTGAATAAAGACACGTCAAATTTGAATAATATTCCTGTTGTTATTGACTTTCTGGCGTATTTCAAGAAGAACTTCCGGTCTACCCCGAGCGTGAAGTTGAATTCTTTATTGATCTTGAACACGCAGTACAAAGCCCATTTCTAAAACCCCATATCGAATGGCTCTATTGAACTTCGGGAGTTAAAGGTCCAACTACGAGAATTGTTGGACATTGGTTTCATTAAATCCTAAGTACATCTCCTTGGGGTGCTCTGTTTTATTTGTAAAGAAGAAAGAGCGGGAGTATGCGACTTTGTATTGACTATCGGGAATTGAACCATGTCACCATCAAGAATAGGTATCCTCTACCTCGTATTGATGACTTGTTTGACCGATTGCAAGGGGCACAATTCTTTTCAAAATCGATCTTAGCTTACGGATATCATCAATTTGAAAATTAGAACCGAGGATATTCCAAAGACCGCTTTCGAAACTTCGGTATGGGCATTATGAATTCTTAGTCATGTCTTTCGGACTAACTAATGCTCCTATGACTTTCATGGATATGATGAACCGAGTATTCAAGGAATATTTGGATCGATTCGTTGTTGTCTTTATTGATGACATCCTTATATATTCCAAAAGTCGTGAAGATCATGAGCACCATTTGAAGTTTGGTACTCCAAAGGCTTCGTGAAAACCAACTATATGCCAAATTGAAGAAATGCGAGTTACGGCGAGAAGTAGCCTTTCTTGGGCATGTGGTGTCAAAACATGGAGTATCTGTTGATCCGTGAAGATTGAAGCAATACAAAGTTGGGAGCAACCGAAGTTCGGTGGTGAAGTCGTAGCTTTTGGGCTTAAATTTGGTTATTATCGGAGATTCGTGGAAGGGTTTTCTCGAATCGCTACTCCATTAACTCAAATTTAACTCGAAAGGATACTGAAAATTCGTTTAGAAGCGAAGAATGCGAGAAAAGTTTTCAAGAGCTTAAGAGGAGACTTATTTCGGCACTGTTTCTAACAATACCATCCGGTTCGGATGGATTTGTTATCTCTGATGATGCTTGAGGCAAAAAGGGTTAGGATGTGTTCTCATGCAACGTGGGAAAGTCATAGCCTATGCCTCGCGACAACTTAAAGAGTATGAGAGGAATTATCCTACTCATGATCTAGAGTTAGCGTGATCGTTCATTTCTTTAAAAGATATGGAGGCACTATCTCTATATGGGGAGAAAGTGGAGATATATTCGGATCATAAAAGCCTTAAATATTTCTTCACTCAAAAAGAACTCAACATCGCGGCGGACGACGTTGGCTCGAGCTATTGAAAGACTACGACCACACTATTCAATACCATCACGGTAAGCGAGCGTGGTAGGCGGCGCATTGAGTAGAAGATCATATCTTGCGGAACGAGTGCGATGATGTCAAGTATACGCGTAGAGCCAACTTTAATAGAAAAAGTTAAGGTTGCTCAAGCCACCAGGCCCTTTGCTGATCGTATGTATGAAGAAGAAGAAGTACAAGAAGGAGCTATTAGGAGCGAGAATTGATGAAGAAGGAATACTTGAGTCCACTCTGACTTTGTGTTCCTAACGACTACGATTTGAAGTACAAGATTATGATGGAGGCACACAATACACCATTTGCAATCCATCCTGGAAGTACTAAAATGTATCGTGATCTTCGACATACATTTTGGTGGAATAATATGAAGAGAGAGATTGCAAAGTTTATCTCGATGTGTTTAACTTGCCAACGTGTAAAGGCGGAGCATCTAGTACCTAAGGGTCCGTTGCAACCACTTGAGATTCCTAATGGAAGTGGGAACACATTACCATGGATTTAGTTCTGGGTCTTCCCTACGGTTTCTCAAGGCATCAATGCTATTTGGGTTATTGTTGATAGATTAACCAAGTCTGCTCATTTCTTGCCGTCTGGAGACTTATTCACTTGAACGTCTTGCTAGTATGTGCGTAAATGAGATCGTGAGGTTGCATGGCATGCTGTATCCATAGTTTGGATCGTGACCCAAGATTCACTTCAAGATTTTGGGTTAGCTTGCAAAAAAAGCTATGGGCGCAGTTTGCGATTTAGTTGACATACCATCCCCCAAACGGACGGACAATCGAGAGAGACTATTCAAACTCTTGAAGATTTATTAAGACTACGTGTCCTAGACTTCAAGGGTAGTTGGGATAAGTATTTACCATTGGTGGAATTCTCCTACAACAACAGTTATCGAGCAAGTATAGGTGTGGCTCCATTGAAGCATTATATGGGCGAAAAATGTCGTTCTCCAATATGTTGGGATGAGGTGGGTGAAGCAACATTGTTGGGACCCGAGTTTAATGCGTATGACTCACCGAAAAGATCCAAATGATTCGACAACGTGTACAAAAGCGGCACAAGATCGACAAAAGAGTTATGCGGATCTTCATCGAAAGGACGTGGAATTTAATGTAGGGGATCATGTATTGTTGCGAGTTGCTCCATGGAAGGGAGTTACAAGATTTGGGAAGAGAGGAAAGCTCAATCCACGATTTATTGGTCCATTTCAAATTCTTGACCGAGTAGGAAATGTAGCCTATAGACTTGCGTTACCTCAAAGTATGTCTCGTGTTCATAATGTGTTTCACATATCTCGTATTTAAGAAATATGTGAAAGACCCGAACCACGTTATTGAGTTAGAACCCAGGACGAGATAGCCAGAAGACTTAACGTATGAGGAGGTACTGTCAAGATCTTGGATAGGAAGGAGCATGTCCTACGCCAAGAAAGGTCATACCACAAGTTAAAGTTTTGTGGAGGAATCATGCTATAGAGGAAATGACACAGGAATTGGAAAGCGGAAATGAAAGCGAGGTATCCTCACCTTTTGAAACACTGCAATCGTCGTCGAATTTCGAGGGACGAAATTTCATAAGGAGGGAGGTTGTAAGACCAAAAATTTTTTAAATAAAAGGAATTTCCTTTATTTATTATTTTGAAATAGTAAGGGTTGATTTGATTAATGTGGATAGTTAAGGGTTAAATCATAAATATTTCAAAATAAGCAAGTGGTTATAAAATATTCATTTTGTTTGGGGAATATTCGTTTGGTGGTGGAATATTAAATCGCTTGTCGGGGAATATTAAATGCGGCGGCAGCGACCATGTGTGGGCCCCATAACGAGCGATTGGATGAAGAAAACGACAAATATAAGTTGGTTAAAAATAACTGCGTAGTTATTCTGAATTAAGGCTGTTGGAATACCCGGTGGTTAAAATACGATGTCTGGCGTGGTTGCCAAGATGCTTACCCGGTATTACACATATTGTTGAATTATTGATCCTTACGTGAAGGCCTTTACTCGATAATTTTTTTCACAGATTCTTCTTTCAATATTTTATTTTATTGATTCAATAATTCTTTGCGTTGATATTTTATATTATTGTTGTTCAATAATTGTCACTTGCACATTATCTCCATTATCGGATCAATAATTCATATTATTTGAATAATATTATTAGATAGCATTATTGGCAATGTCTAGAAAGTTACATCGAGGAGAGGTTTGGTCACCTAATTGCGGCGCCCGATGAAGGAGAAATCCTTATCGGAAAGCCCCTCTTTCACAGGAGCGGCTGGTTGTCATAATTGTGATTACATAATATTATTTGTGAATAATTAATTATTGATTCATATGATAAAGAAATATTTATTTTATGTGGATATAAATGATGGATTTATTTATGTGGTTATAAATGAAGAAATTATTGTTGAGGTGTTTTATCGATTATTTTACCAGTTGGAGGTATTAAAAATTAAATCGGGGTTTTTGAGATATATTCATGGGGATTATAATTTTTAATCCGACCGTTGGATTGTGGTAATTTTGGGTATGTTATACATACATAAGTTGAGTATATGTCCACAAATTTTGAACCGTTAAAAATGCACGAATGATTTGTTGTGAATTTTAAGAGGTGTCGGATTCGAAAATTAGGTTTATAATTGATTTTGGTGGAAAATTCTAGAATTGAGTGGGCCCCACTTGTGGTTGGTGAAGAAATGTGCTGAATTTTATTTCAAATGTGGTGGGTGGCAATAGTAGCGAGTAAAGCCATCGGTGGCGAGTCGAGTCTGCCTCGGTGGGCTAACATTTTCCTATAAATGAGATTTAAGTTAGAATTGAAAATCACACCCGAAACAAAGTTTTCTCTTTCTCTCTTTATATTGTTGAGCGTATTTTGTGAGTATTTAGATACTTTGAGAGTTCTTTGTTCAATCTACAAGTTTCATTCAAAGATCACTTGAGCCTTTCCTTAGAAATCTTGATTCTTTGAGGTAAGGGATATTATTTTTTTCGTAATGATATTATTTCTTCAATATCATTATCTTTGAAATGTTGATCTGAAGTTTTTATCAAATTTGGAACTTTTTCATGTCGGGGTTACTATTCATGAGTTACTATTCACGAGTTACTATTCATGAGTTACTATTCACGAGTTCTTATTCACGAGTACTATTAAATGAAGCGTGAAAATGTTTTTTTTTTTGTGGAATTTCTATCTTTTGGTGTCGGAGATACTTATTCACGTATATACGGCACTATTCACGATATCTGACACTATTCACGTATCTGGCTTTATTCATCGAAAAATAAAATTTCTTCTTTTCGTCCAAAATATCTATTTTGGATACTAACTTTGATTGTATCCATGTTTTGATCATTCTTGAATTTTACACCACTATGATTATTTTTGAGGTATTGTTGGACATGGATAAAACAAAGTCTGAATCCTTAATCCTTAATCCTTGTCATTTTGTTTCACTTTGGATTCGTTCTTTAAAAATATTTTCATCATCCTCGGTCTTAGATGATGATATTGTTGAATATCTTTGGCTGTAGTGCAAAGATGAATGATTTCTGAAGAATATCTTTGGCTGTAGTGCAAAGATGAGCAGTGTTGAGATGAACATGATCGATCGATTAATATCTTTGGCTGTAGTGCAAAGATGAGCAGTGTTTAAATGAACATGACCAATGATGAATATCTTTGGCACATAGTGCAAAGATGAATATTTGATTCCGGATGTATATTGATTGTTGTTACGAGGATAAAAGATGAGCGATGAACTTTTAAATTCATACATAGAAGATAGTAGTTTGCATTCTCTACTTAACTCTTCTAATGAATTATTATTTCATTAGCGAATATTGATTGAAAATTTGTTGTCTATTGTATTCTATTAAATTTTTCCTGTTGAAGACTAACGATAATTTGTTGTGTATTATCTTAGTCATAATATTCTTTTCTTGAGCTAGTTGAGCTCACCCTTTTCCTTTTTGTTCCATTCTTCTCGGGAGGCGAGAATATAGCGAGTGCGAGTCGGGTATGGAATGAAGGGTTTTAGAAAGGATTGTTTAGTAGTCCTCACCATTTTTGTAAAATAATGTATCGATAAATGTGATGAGGATTTATGTGAGTATAAATATTGTCTAGAAGATAATATTTGTATTTAAACTCACGCATTTCTTGTTGTAATAATAAAGTTGTAGTTGTTTACATACCATGTATTGACAACTCGGAATGGGTGATGTATACCTATTTTGGGGCGTCATACATGGTGAAATTCTTCTGTTATTCCATTGTTTATTATTACATTGGAATAACTTTTATGCATGCGGATTACATCGCATGCACGTGAATTCTGTTGTTATTCCGTTCTTTATTATTCTATTGGAATATCACATGCATGCGGATTCTGCATAACTTTGGTTCCATTCTTTATTATTCTCATTGGAATATCACATGCTGCATTTTATTCTGCATTGACTTCGGTTCCATTCTTTATTATTATGTTGGGAATAACTTTGTTTGTGCGGCCTATCGCATGCATGGTGAATTCTTCTATTATTCCATTCTTTATTATTCTCATTGGAATAACTCATACATATGGATTACCGTATATCATGGTGAATGATCCTTTGTATTCATTCCTTATTAAATTGTGAAAATGATCTCATCTTGACGTGGATTACCGTGGCAAATGGCAAAAATTCATTTGCAGCTTTATATATTCTATTATACTCGGTTGGTTAAAGTTTTAGCTTCTATTCTCCATGAAATTAGTAGAATATCCTGGATATTTAATGCTTCATCCAAAGATCTTTCATGGAAATATTCTTCCGAGCATTCTTGAATTTTACTCCACAAAGCGATGTCATGTTGACAATTTGGGCGTTATTGATTTCTAGATAAATTAAATTATAAATCTTTAAAGTTTATCCTTGAACTTGTTTTATTGAATTATTATGTCATTGTCATCATCCTCATGCTTATATTGTGATGAAAGTCATCTTTGGCTTACGTGTATAGATAGACTTGGTATGATTATGACCAGGGATTATTCGGTATAATCATGACCGTAATGTGTCGAATGATGTGGTGAAAGTCCTCATTGGCCTGTAGTTCATTGATGGACAGTTGTTGGTATGATTATGATCAGGAATTATTCGGTACAATCATGACCATTGATGATTACATGAATATCCTTGGCCGTGATACAGGGATGATTCGATTTTATTTATTAAAATTTGAGTCTCAAATGATAAAGTTGATGAAAAACTTTTAAATCATAGAAGATAGTAGATTTTGTGCTCTACTTGACTCTTCTAATGGATTGCTTATTCATTGCGCAGTTGTTGATCTAAAACTTGTTGTCTATTGTATTCTATCGGTTGTTATAATTGTTGAAGGCTAAGGATAATTTATTTTGCATTATCTTAGTCATAATATTTCTTCTTTGGGCTACTTGAGCTCACCCTTTTCTTTTATTGTTCTCTTCAGGAAATGAGAATATAGCTGGGACGAGTCGGGAAATGGAGTGATGGTCCAGGATAAGTGGCTTTAGTAGTCCTCACTATTCTGTGAAATAGTGGGATAATAATTGTTATGAGGACTCCATTGAGAGTGGATATTGTCTAGAAGGCAATATTCTTGTTTAAACTCTCAGCTATGTTTTGTCATATATTACCCGACAGTTGTATAATTAAGTTTATATTTGATTTATGTACCATGTATTTGGCGACTCACGATAGGTGATGTATACCTGTTTTGGGGGCGTCACACATAAGTTGCTGATCCCCTAGGCTGCATTTCGCCCAATTTGGGATTTCTACCGGTCCATATTTCATGCATATGGGATGGACTGGACTGATTTTGAAGGCACATAATTAAGTATATATGTCGCAGTAAATAATGCATCACCCTAATAAGAGATAAGCAAATTTGCTTGCGCCATCATAGACCTAATCATGCCTAATAATGTTTGATTCCTCATCTCCGCCACACCATTTTGTTGCGGAGCTTTAGGGATTGTCAGTTGCCTGATTATCCCTTTTTCCTCACAAATTTCTTTAAACTGATTGGACAGATACTCGCGGCCTCGATCAGTTCGAAGTGCCTTAACACTTTTATCTAACTGATTCTCGACCTGAATCAAATAATGTCTAAAGCAATCTAATGCCTCAGACTTATGAGAGATCAAGAAAGTGTACCCGAAGCGCGTATAGTCATCTATCATTGTGAGAAAATTGGAACGTCTATACCTTTTTTCACATTCATAGGGCCACATATATCTGAGTGAATAAGTTACAATGGTGTTTCTGCCCTAGTGACTTTACCGAATGGTTTTTTAGTTGATTTTCCTGACAAACAATGTTCACATGTGGGTAGATTGACCTTAACGAGTGGGCCTAAAAGACCTGCTCAAACTAACCTGGTCATTCAATCTTGTCCAATATGGCCTAATATAGCATGCCATTGAATTGAACCATCATGATCATTTTCAACAAGTAAGGAATAATAATCACTACTATTACTTATAGAATCAATAGTATCCAAAATCATAAAACCATTCATCATAAAACCATGTCTAAAAACATTCGTCCCATGCAAAATTATTACAGAATTATTCTCAAAACTAACAGAATAGCCTAAACGAAGTAATGATAAAACATAAATTAAATTCTACCGGACATCCAACGTATAAAGTACATCGTAAAGGATCAATGCTGAGCATTCTCGCATTTCCAGTTTATAAGTGTCAATGCCTAGCACGTTCACACTTGAATCGTTCCCCATGTATACTTTTCAGCCAGCCGAAACTCGGCGGTATTCCACGTATCCACTTCGATATCTAACTATGTGGTCCGTTGCTCTGGAGTCTACAATCCACATATGAAGAGAATGAGCAACAAAAATAATACTTGATACTAAGCACATAGATAGATTAAGACTAGGAATTTCCTTCTTTGGCTCAGTGCACTCACGAGCGAAGTCTCCCGCCTTGCCACAGTTGTAGCATGTCATCTTGGTTTTATCATTTTTACCAGAACCTCGTTTGCCTCTTTTACGCTTGACAACACCCCCACTCGCAGCCCCTTCAGGCGCAGCAGGATGAGAAAGTTTCTTCCTCTTCTTAGGCTTAAACCCTCTACGAGAGTTTGATTTAGCCACATATTCCCCAGAGGTCTTGACAACATCAAAGCGCTCAACCTCGAGCTCCAAGTGACGACGAATATCATCAAAGGTCTTGATATTCTCGTTTTAAGGCATGTTGACCCGCATATGTTCCCAATTATCGGGAAGGGAGCGAACCACCCCTGAAATCTGTTGTTCGTCTGACAATTGAGTACCTCCGGATTTCAACTCCCGGATCATATTAGCCATGATTCGAAGGTGTTGTTTCATAGTGTGATTATCTTTCTTTTTGTAACCATCGAACCTTATGGCTATTTCCCTCATCCTTGTCAACAAAGTGCCACCAAACTTAGTTTTGAGAGACTCCCACAAATCGTGTGTAGTAGAGTATTGTTCATACTCAAACAGAAAGTCATTGTTTATGTAGCTCAGCAACGTTATGTGAAGATAGCAACCTTAATCGGATCCTTTGCATTTTCACCATCTAGTTTAGCCATTTTGAACATCAAGGTTTCTTCAACCTCTTGTTCCTCCAAAACCATCCCGACTTTCTGGTGTCACACGTCATAGTTATTTTCTTCTAATTTGTTTCCTTGGTTAAGGTCTGCGATAATGTGTTTTGAAGCCATTTTCTGTTTTGATTTAAATATGAGGATTTATTAGAGATATTCTATGTTCACCACAGTCTATAACATATCTTTGCCGCATGAACCAATTAATATAAAAATAATGAGACATAAATATAGAAGGGAGACTTGGCTAAGCTTATGAATCACAATCCATATAAATGTCTAATTATTTAAATTTAATTTTTCAGTGTACAAGACATATAATTTAGGGAATAATTTAATTAAATTACTAAAACCTAAATCACTCCCACTAGGAACAGGGGTATACATGTAATTATAGCATGTTAATTTAATTCCAAGCACTAACAATTAATAAATATTAACAAAAGAATTAAATAATAGGCTATATTACTCAATTAATATACCAAATACGCTTATAAAAACATTAAAATGCAACAAAAAAATTCAACGAAGACATTAAAATTATAAAACATTATCAGTAATTATTTGGAATTTATTTTGATAATTTTGCTAATTATCACAATTAATTAATCAATGCACAAATAGTTGGAAATTAATCAAAGATATCCAAATCATTAATTTCTTCCAATAATTTTTATAACAAGAGCTTATAATCATAAAAAGGTTCTTTGTAATTTTTCTCAAATTTTCCGATAATCATGCTAATTATCATAATTAATAAATTATTGCAAAATTAATTGAAATTAACCAAATCTATCCAAAATAGATAATTTCCCAACGAAAAAATTACAACAATAACTTAATATCACAATATAGTCACTAAAATTTTCCTAAAATTTTTATGATAAATTTGCTAATTTTCATCATTAATAAGCCATAATTAATAGGTAGAAAATTAACCAAAAATATCCCAAACAGTTAATATTTCTAAATTCTAGTATAATAATTAATTATATGCCAATAATTAATTTCTATTAATTTTTAAGAATTTAATAGTCACTATTACTATTTATTAATTAATTTCCATGAATTTATTAATTAATAAAACATTTTTGGAATTAATATATAAAAATAATAATTTTTGGCAAACCGGGTCGAAATTGCGGGTCAAAACCCGGTCTGGATTTGGTCGGTCAAAAGCAGGGGCGAATCGGGATGACGCATGTGCCTCACGCGTCTTGCATGCATGAGGTCACGCGTGGTGTTCAAATCTTGGCGAAGCAGCGTGTAGCTATCTTGTAAGGCGTGTTTGTGCTCCATCGCTACTTTCCTTTGTTTTTCAACACGACTTTTCTCATTCTGATCGTCTGGTCTTGGTGGTTCAAATGGTGTGCTCAACCATCACTTTGGGAGCTACCATAAAAGAGTTGCGACGTACACTACTCTCACTGAGAGTGGGATTGCGCTTTGTCTTCAACCTCCAGCCACCAAAAAATTTCAAAATCTCAATTTCACGATCTAAATTTTGAAAAGCCATAACTCAGCCAATATTAGTTAGATTTAAATTTATAATATGCCATTGGAAAGCTTGTAAGATGTACTATGCATACATATACTTGAATCAGACAACTACATAAAAGCTTATAGTTGTTCAAAGAAGGCTATTTGCAAACTAGGGTTTCAAATTATTCTTAAAATATAAATTCAATTAAACCCATATTATGCATATCATTTACACTGTGTTTAGGCTACAACATACTACAATTTTAGCCCCTAACATTTAGTGTATCTAAGTTTGCCATCAATGATGTTTTCAAGCTTTTTAAACATGTAATAATGGCATAAAGTATAAATATAACATACATAGAATACGATAGATCACAAACCATGCTTTGATGCCAATGAAGGGTTTTTAATACGCATGCTATTCATATTTACACATAATCAGGAGAATCAAAGGCATACCTCTTGAAGCGTAATTAATCCTTTGATGCGAAAAACCTCCTGTCGTTTCTTTTTAACCCAACAGCGTCTCCGAACTATAATCGAGAACGAAACACTAACTCATGGTACGTAACAATTAGGGTTTGGTCTATGTATTGGGAGCGCTCTATATCTTTGGCCAACTGAGTGAATATTGCTTGTTAATTGATCGATAAATGACAAATGGGTATTTAACATGAAAGTGGTTGAACCATTTTCTAACTTTCTCCCCACGTCTAGTCACGTAACATTCAAATTAATGAACTACAGTTGACCTTGTTAATTGGGAAGTCAGTTGTTTAATGCAACTAGGTCAGACCCTCCATAGGTGACCCATTTGGATACCCAAAATCCAACAGTTGGAAGGATGTTAGTTGTATGCAATAAAAGAGCTTCGAAAGTTGTATGGTATATTGAGGTTGAAAAGTATTAGAAAATATATAACCGTGAGATCATGATTCGACGTGGAGAATATGTTAGAACTTAAGGCTAATTTGGGTATAATTTTTATGACTACTTTTTTTTTAAAAGTTTTTTTGTTAATCTACTCTTTTTTTTCCCCTAATGTTTTTAATTAGGTTTTATAATTTTAAATTATATTTATAATATTATTATCAAATTATATGGATTTAATATAAGTATACGAATTTAATAAGTATATACATGTATTAATCTTTTATAATTGGTAAAATATGCTAAAATACGTTGAAAATTATAAAAATACGACTTTTCCGGTGAAACGTCAGTACTTTGACGATTTTTTTGGCCAGAAGTAGATTTAGGGTCCCTTTAATTTGTTTACTTAAGTGTACTTGAAGTATGCTAATGTAAAGTTTTAAACATTATGGTCATAAATATAAAAAGAGTCATACTTTGAGAGACAAAAATATATTTAACCTAAATAACAAAATGTGTATACCTAACATAATTTATCTCTTTTATCCATTTATCTATCTATTATCATTAACATTTGGGATTCAACTACTAATTTTAAGTTATTTATTTATTTATTTTTAAAAATAGATTTGGGATTATTAGTCTCATGATAACAAAATGACTTAAAGGGGATTATTTAATACCATGTTCAAATATGTATTATAATCTCTACCATTTGAGAATTGAGACTACAAATTTATGGGCAAAATTAACTTTTAACTTTGTTTAAAATAACCAATATATCTTATTATATCATCTATACTCAAAGTAGTAAGAAACTAATTTTTTTGTTATTAGTGGCAATGGTATATTAGTTCAAATAGTATTTCTTTTTACAATTCTTTAAATAACCATATATAAAATAAACATAATATGTAATTATTTTAAATTATCACATAAATAATCTCATAAAGAAACAAATATTTGACCATAACTATTTAATAGTAAGATTAATAGTCTTGAGATTGTAATTTACTTAAAATATAGTATTGAGATTATAATTTTATAAACAAACATTATCTATGGTGACTAAATAAAGTTACAGAAAAAATAAAATAAATTACGAGTATAGTTGTAGTTGGTTACTATTCTTAGGTTCACTCATATAAGGTGTATCATTTACAAATTAAATTTTGACACATTATTTTGTAAATTAGTTTTTGTAAATATATCAACACTCGAGATAGTGAATGGCAAAACTAACAATTAGCTCGTTATACTTATTCACTTTTATTTAATAAAATACTAAAATTTTAATTTATGTAATTATTCCATTAAATTAATTTAAAATTTTCAGTCAGTACATTTTGTTAACGTCCGATTATTCCTTTCTTATGTGGCTGGATGAAAAAATAAAAGAAATGGCGTGGAATAATTAAAGTTGCATCTAAAACAAAATAATAAAAAAAAAAATTCTATACAGACATGATAATTAGACATAAAAATTAAACAAGAATGCTTTACGATATAAATAGAAAAAATTATAAAACACTCCGTATTCAATTTTGATAGAAGCTATGCATATTTTCCGGCGCCTCCCCGGATATGATGATGTATACGCAGTGTCTTTTCTTTTTCTGATTTTTTTTTTTCTCAATGCCACATAAATATATTTTTCTTCTTATTTATCCTATGCGTCTTGTTTTTGTTTTTTCCTGAAATTTATTTTTATTTTTCACACATCCACATGGATAATAAATAGACGTTTGTTTGATAAAATTAATAGAATGACTCAATTTAAAAAATTTAATTAGTTTAGTTGCATCACCATAACATTACTCCACCGTGGTCGACCCTGACTCCACAATCTAAATGAAATATAATATTTATTGTGATTATTAGAAATTACTATGTAGAGTGGTAATGTTAAAGAATTAAATATATATATATATATATATATATATATATATATATATATATTGTCCGGTGTATATAAAAACAGCGTTAGGACCTTATTAATACTAGTGTATGGGGCACATACTATATATATATATATATATATATATATATATATGTAATTAAAAATATAGATGAAAAAATAGGGATGATAAATAAGAGAGAAAATAGAGTAGTAGTTATTGATATATCGTGGCATAGCCTCAAGAAATAGTCACATCATGAGCTCCCTCTCTTTTTATAATATAAATATTCTAGCTCCCGCCGCACACATCGAATAATATTGTGTTCGTAAATATATGTATTATTCAAGAATCACCAAGTCATTGAGCAAATCTATTCATTTTTTATTAACCATATTTAAAGTAGAAATTGGGCAAGTTTCTTTAAGCAATTCCTTTTATTTTATCCCCTTTCCGTTTATTTATTTTTTATTTTAAAAATCACAAACACGGTGTAAATGATGTTTGCTTCATTGTTTTACTTTCAAATGGACAAGGACCAACGAAATAATCAAATGGACATGCAAAATGATAAAAAAAAACCTATTATTAACTCCAGGGATTACACAAACTAACATAATAATAATAATAATAATAATAATAATAATAATAATAATAATAATAATAATAATAATAAGGGCAATTTTTCAAAATAATACAACATATTAAGTAAAAGATACATTGAAAGAGTTAACCATTTTGTATCTTAATTTTGTAAGGGAGGGATTATGAGCAGAACACTCTGTATTGTATATAGCTCAAGTTCCAAGAAATAATACATGGCTATAGAATGGGATAGTTAAAATATGCTGGGCTAGAATGGAATGGTAGAGGACGGTGTAATTGTGCGGGCATGCAAATAACACTTGCATTGCTTAAAATGTTCAAGTCATAGTCACGAGCATCGTATGGCTAAGTAGCCCTCATAAACAAGATTGACTTTCATTACCAATCAAAGCGCTCCCCATTTGAATTTATAGGCGTAACTTGATGTTATCCGACCACTTCATGATGTCTGAATAAATTTGATCTCCTCCCAACTCTTCTCCTGTAGCCCCAGCTGCAACTCGTAAGATATCTTCAATCAAGGCAAAGTTTCCCATTATATCCACATGGGCGCCGCTTTGAGTTCCGCGACCCTCCAAAAGATTAGCTGGGGGAGCATGATCATACTCCCTAATGTAAGTTTTAATCCCAAAAGGATTGAATCTGGTTTTCCCACGCCACCCTTTCGCACACATGAATCCTGCACTTAAAGTAGGCACAGTTTCATCCCCATCTACAGTAAAAACACCATCAGTCAAACAGCTATCTTCATCTTCGCCATCTGCTGAAGTATCTATCTGAAATGGAATGTAACATTCTGCCGAATGAGCGAGCCTGTAAACATATGCTCTTTCAGTTGGGATGCCAACTCCATACATTGAAAAGATTTCCATATCAGGAGCATTTGGTAACCTGAAGGGCAAAAAAGAACCAAAGCAAGTATAAGCAACAATGGTTGCCAGGTTATGTGATATATTAGTTTAATTATCAATGAAGCTGGATCAATTCTAAGCAAAAACTCTAGTCATATCATATCTCCCGAACTAATTTAATAACTATGACCAGTAAAGAATCTTAAAAAAATTCAATCCAACTAAAATAGCAGGGACGAAATAAATAATCTTCAACGACGACAAAATATAAGACGAAATATTGGTATAGGAAATGGTGACAGGACTAATGGTATGCATAAAACTAATAATACTGGATGTAGCAGTTATCAATTAATTGTATTGAATAAACAAGGCATGTATGGCCAATCTGTTTTCATAAGAATATATCCCATGGTAAACAGGAGGAATTGGGAAAAGCGAAAAACTAAAACAAATAGAGGGGATTTCTTCATTATAAATCAAAAAAGTTTGCAACAAAAATATGTCACTCTACAACCGAAGTAAATGCATACTAATTTGGTAATATACAAAGTATTAAGTTAAATGGAAATCTACAACTGAAATAACAGTTGAACATAAACTTTAAAGCATTTGAAGTGACCAAGGCTTTATGCGCAAAATAGCTGAGCTACTAGTTATCAGCCACCTTCTAGAATAACAATTATAGATGATTAATCAAAATTGAAAAGTGTTGTAATAACTAGAGTTCTTACTTTGTTTCCATTGGGTTGGACCAATATTTGTAATGTTTGTATTTTGGGTCATCCAAATTCTCAGCTATCCCATATGCAAAATGAGCACTACCACGTGCCATCATTTTTGGAGCAACGAATTGAAGCAATTCCAATATTTCCCCAGCTGTATAAACTTTGTATTCTGCAACAGCCTTGATACCGCCAAATCCAATGTCATGGTACTCTGTCCACACATCCCGACATGTACTATTTGCAACATTGTTACCCTTGACAGCATCCTGTGCATTAACAATCAGTTAAGCAAATAATGTTGGATCCTGCTGACACGACTTGAA